>CM053763.1:50543608-50613649 GCA_028658305.1 Pachyuromys duprasi | reverse complement strand
CTATTACAAATAAAGCAGCTACGAACATAGTTGAGCAAATGTCCTTGTTGTGTACTTGAGCATCTTTTGGGTATATGCCTAAGAGTGGTATAGCTGGGTCTTGAGGAATCACTATTCCTAATTGTCTAAGAAAGCGCCAAATTGATTTCCAGAGTGGTTGTACAAGTTTGCATTCCCACCAGCAATGGAGGAGGGTTCCCCTTCTCCACAACCTCTCCAGCATGCGTTGTCACTAGAGTTTTTGATCTTAGCTATTCTGGTGAATTTAATAATTTTTTAATTTATTTATTTTTATCTCAATCACAGGTTAGGTACTTTGAATCCCAGGCGTAGCCCCCTCCCTCAGTCCCTCCTATCCTTCCACTCCCTCCCTCATCTCCCTCCTTCCCACCCCCTCCAAGTCCACCAACAGGGGAGGACCTCCTCCCCTTCCATCCAACCCTAGCTCATCCTGTTTCCTCAGGGCTGGCTGCAATGTGCTCCCCTGGGTTCTAGCCAGTCTGTCACTCCCCGGCTTGTATGGGGGAGGGTCAAAAAGTCAGCTATCAAGTTATTTAAAATAATTAGCGAGTCTCCTTATTTTGATCTGGGTTTTGTGTGGATGGCACAAGTTAGTGTTGTCCTGCACAGACCAAGCACTCACTCAGGCCAGTATCCGTGTTGACTTAACCACCAAAGCCTCCAAATATTTGTCATAGTTGCTTATGCATAATGTATTTGCTCATATTTAATAATAACCAGTGTTGGAAATATAGGAAAGGTAGTGTGGGTATTGGTACAATAAGAGGTAAACACACATTTTTAGAGTAAACTATTCACTTTTAAACAACTGTTGTTATGTTCTGACTGAGAATCTTCAACGTGGTTCTATCTATCTATCTATCTATCTATCTATCTATCTATCTATCTATCTATCTATCTATCTATCTATCTAATTTTACTGCTTGAAAGCTGCTCTTTAAATAATCTAATTGGGTGAAACAAGCCACTGTTAAAGGAAGGCCTCATGCTCAGTAGTAGATGGCCAACACAAGACAGATTCACAATGGCATCTTTGTCTTGGGTTTATTTTTTCCAACCTTACAGGTCTTTCTGTATATATTGTGGCTTCTGGTTTTGTGTTTTTATGGGATTCCTGTGTCTGTGAATGTGCATGTCTCTGCATCTACATGTTTCTCCTGCTCTTTCTTTGGCTCTTTTTCTTCTGTTTGGTTTGTCCTATTATACTTTGATTTTGTTTTATCTTATGTTATGTCTTAGATATGTGTTTGATTTCTAATGAGAGAAGGAAGGAGTGTGGTTTTGCACAAAGGGGAGGGGGAGGAACTAGGAGGAGTTGGGGAAGGGGATCCATAATCAGAATATATTTTACGAAGATAAATCTGTTTTCAATAAAAGGAAAATACAGAATTGAAGAGAGAAAGGGAGGACATTAAATACGTACTATACATAGAACTTTTGTGTATTCCAATCTACTTAACAGATGCATATTACTTATCACATCTGTTTTTTTTTCTATTTAAGAGAGGAAACAGTTGGAGAAAGTGATTTTTTAATGTATTTTTGTTTATCTTGAAAAAAAGATAGAGAACTCAAATCCTTGTTCCTAGATTTTTATCTGCTTGTTAGAGGGAGTAACTTTTGTCTTACACTTTTTTATTTTGGGTTTTGTTAAATGTATTTTTTTCCTACCTGGAATAGACCAATATACTATCCACAGTTAGGAGCGTACATAAAATATATATCTATACAAAAGAGATGTTAACATGCCGGAAGAAGAAAGATTGCTGTGATATTCAGAGGTTTACATTATCTCAGACTAAATTTGCAGTAACATAATTATTTTGTATCTTGTCCTATACCCTCTCTCCCTTTGCAGCATTGACACATGGTGTGCTTTTATGTATAACAATCACAGAAGTCCTTAGTATCAAAATACCTCAGCATCTGACAAGAGGGATTTTTTTGCTTTGTAAATAATTGCATTTTATTTAGAAATAAAAATTCTATAGGCAAAATTATCTATAAATGCGGACCCTGAACACATGACAATTTGATATATTTGTAAAATTGATGAATATTTATGCATATATAATGTTATGTCATATCTTCTTAGATGAGTTTTCTTTATAATGGGCTGTGGCGCTCAATAAAAATTTATATGAGCAATGCTAAATATTCAAGATGGAGTGGAAGACTGTCCTAATGTGCTATATTTTAAAGAACTGACAATTTTTCTGGTACCTAATAATTAATCCTAACTCCTTAAGAAAGGGGTAAAAACCCCGTCTGGAAACCAGGACCTTTGTCTAAAACCAAATTATGTTGACTTTGTTTTGTTTGTTTTTCTTTTTCCATTGAACTGGCTGTTTATGCTGCCTGACAACGGAAGGAAGCAAAGGCGATCATCTGCGTCTCAGAGAGCAAGCAATGTGAGTCCTAGTCCTTTGCACATGTCAGGCACAGCAATGGTGACTTCATATTTCAGTGCATACGCACTCTCCCATGCCAGACTGGTGTTGCTTCCCATTTGCTGAGAAGAAATACACTTAATAATTTTCCCCCTGTTCCATATAACCCACCCAGTTTGATTGTTTCTATGTCTTTAATACTATCGTGGCTTTCTTCTCATATAGGCTATCTTTTATGTATCTGTTGCAGCTTCGTTTCACAGAACTGTGAAAATTAGAAATTTGCTCAGTTTGAAGGTCAGTCTTACCTAAGACCAACACCACTTGACGAAAGTTCTGCTAGCCCAAAGGGGACATAACTGTAAGTGGCTCACAGAGTCCCTGTTCTCATCTCAGCCCCCGGCCCTCTGTTCTATAGCTAATCTGAGACTCACTGGTGATCAGGGTCAGTTCACCAAAGCAAAGACATATTGGCTCACAAGTTAAAATAAGGAAGCAGTTTCTGACTGGCTCCTTGGAATGCAAGCATGTTTTGTGTGGGACTAACAGGAAGCAAGCAGTGTGGAATGAACAGTCTCCACTGACAGTCTCCACTGCTAACACTTACACAGAGTCGGTTTACTTATAAGCATTAAGGTTAAGAGAAAGGTGAAAGTAAGAACCTAAAAATCATACATGAACGGTGCTTCTTTTTAACACTTGAATTCTAGAAGCGTGAGGAAGTTAAACGTCACTGATAATATTCATATGTATATGTAATATTCACGTATTCATTTATGTAGCTGTCTGTTGGAACACAGTTCAAGAAGGGAGTTGTGGGAGGGCAATTCTGAGTGCTTGTGAGAAAACTGCAAGAAAACAGAGCAAGTCTCGTGACCTCCGTTTTGTCAAAAGAGAATTATTCTTGGAGTGTGTTTCTGTGTTCCTCCCAGGTGTGGTGCAGAGGAGTGAGCTTACTCTAGCTGTTGATATTCATGAGCCTGTGTGGGAAGCATGTTTTTGCCACATGTGGCTTGTCCTTGTGATTGAACATTTTATTCTTGACTCTCAGAGTATAAATTGTCTGACACTCTGGATAAAGTTGCATATTGCATGAGACTTTATTTGTCCCAATTTTTAGCCCTGCTTTTCTAGGTTCACTTACACACACACCCCTACCAACTAGAGCATTACACAGCTGTATACATATTCTACTTTAGGTAAATAGAGTACTTTCTATTTTTCTGGTGGGACATAATTGCCTAACTGAGTGTGAGAATTGGAGAATTAACTAGTATACTAAGTCAGCTGGGTAATGGATTTGGGAGTCATATATATGAGAGAATTGATGAGTGTGTGTGTGTGTGTGTGTGTGTACATGTGTGTGTGAGAGTATGTGTGTGTGGTGTGTGTCCCTGTATGTGTGACAGGACCAAGGATTGAATGGGACTTTGGGGAACATGGCAACATGTAGAAAATATACAGATTTTGAATTAGTCAAAGAAATCTTCTAGGAAACCATGGAAACGTGGCATCTTCTGATACCATGTGGAAACTGTCATTTTCTCCCAGTATTTACCAAGTGAGGTGCTGGAAAACAGAGCAATCCCTTCACATATCCCACAACAGGCCAGAATTGAACGAGGTCTGCTCATACCCTCTAATGGTCTCATGACTCCATGCTTTTATCACTCTTTTTGTTTTCTTTTAATAGAATGATTTTTGGTGTCGTATCATAGGATCAATTCATTTGGAGTTTTGTGTATATTGTGATTTGGTATCTTTTAATATAACACCAATATATGCTATTTATTTTAGAGATAATTTATAGAATTAAATGGGGTAATACATTAAAAATGTGCTTTGAGTGGTTTAAAATATTTAGAAGAATGAAAATGATTGAAATGGATAATTTATTTATTTTATTATTTTTGATTTGTTTTTGTTTCTGTTTTTTGTTTTTTGTTTTTTGTTTTGAGACAGGATTCTCTGTGTAGCCTTGGCTGTTCTGGACTCACTTTGTAGACCAGGCTGTTCTCAAACTCACAGCAATCCACCTGCTTTTGCCTCCCTGAGTCCTAGGATTAAAGGCATGTGACACTACGCATGGCTGGGAGGAACAATTTATAAAAGATAATTGATATTAGGCCTTAATAAAAACTTAATAAATTAATAAATGCTATAATGAAAGAAACAGATAGTCATCAAATGATGAATTAAAAATTACCAATAAACATATAATAATATTCAACATCTTTAGCCATCAGGGAAATGCAACAAAAATCTACATTGAGTTTCCTATCACCACAGTCAGAATGAGTACCATCAAGAAAACAAGGCACAGCTCAAGTTGGATAGGATGCAGGAAAATAGGAAATGCTTATACATTGCTGTTGATGATATAAATCAGTTTAGCCATTATGAAAGCAGTTTATAGAAGTACTAATCAAAATAGTTGAGTTAAATAATTTCCCTGGGTACCTAACATAAAATTAATACACGAGTAAATATGGTATTCACAAAAAAATAGCATTGTATTCAGCCACAAAGAAGAATTAACTCATCTCTCTTGCTAGAAAATATATGCAGCTGAAAATTGTTACATGGAAAAAAAACCCCAGACACCTAAACACAAATATCATATTTCTTTCATTAGTGAATTACAACGTTTTAGAAATACACATGCATGCGCGCGCACACACACACTCACACACCATTAAAGCAGCTGAATGGAAACTGTAGGAAGGAAGGTGATTAGTGTCAAAGGGAAAGGGGTAGGGAAGGGGAGAGGAATAAAGATAGAATGCCAAGGATGGTCAAAATCCGTAACAGACACTTAAAAATACCTTCTCTTCACTTCAAACTTGTTTTCAATAATGTAAAGACAATGCCAATGCAAAACTTTAAAATGTGTGTTTCTTGTGGGAGTAGGTGTGTCTCTGACTCTTTTGCTTGCTCTCGGGACCGTTTTCCTCCTTATGGGTTGCCTTGTTTAGCCTTGACACGAAGGTTTGTGCCTTGTCTTGTAACTTTTTGTGCCGTGTTCAGTGGATATCCCTGGGAAGCCTGCTCTTTTCTGAAGGGAAATGGAGGAGGAGTGGATCTGACGAGCGGGGATGTGGGGTGTGTGGGGTGAACTGCAAAGAGTGGAGGGAGGGGAAACTCCGGTCAGGATGTATTAGTTATTTAAGTTTCATGTTATATAGGCATTAATTACGCCATATTTTTGATCCTTTGTGATATACAAAGTGTTTAAATTTCATGCAGTCTTTCTCGTCAATTCTTGTTATTATTTCCTGGGCTTTTGGAGTCCTTTTCACCAGAAGGCTTTACAACTAGGTGTATACCTTAACACTGCCTGACAGGTACAGAGTTTCCCGTCCCACATTGAGGCCTTTGATGCACTTTGAGTTGGTTTTTGTGCAAGGTGAGAGATAGGGATTTAGCTTCTTTTTTTTTTTTCTGTGTAAACGTTATTTTCCAGCACCATTTGTTGATGACTTTTGTACCAATGTCTGTTTTGGGGTCTCTGTAAGATTTCATCTGGCTGTCATGCATGGGCTGAATCCTGTGTCCTCTATTTTTATTCCATTTATCTTTTGTTTTTAATGTCTTTTCCTCATCATTCTCATGATCCTCTTTGAAGCTTCACTAGCCCTAAGTATTGAATATTTAAATAAAATTGAGGAAACTGGACAAGTAGTTACTAAACATGAAGTTATTCTTACAGTGAATTACCATCTGCTGCTTTTGTTATTTATACCTAAGTGAGTTTACAGTGTAGCACATATAGTCTAGCGTAATTCAATAATGTTAGCGTCACTTACCCTCTGTGTCTATTGCTCCCATTCCTGGCTGCTTTACAGGGTCTTGTCCATTCTGTCCCATCTTTCCTCTGTTTCAAAGAAAAAAAAATGACATCTTCAGTTTTGAGCCTCTTAGTACAAATGGGATTAAACTTGAAGCAAGAAAGTGACATTATGTATTCAGAGTCAACTATGGATAATTTGTATGGCAAATATGCCAAATAGTTAATTATGCTATACTACATTAATTTTAGAATAGGAACTTCATTAATATTCCTAGTCAGTCTATACATAATATCACAAAAAATCAACACATTTTATTTATAAGCTCATTTATAAAAAATTGAACTCATTTTTTTAGATTTCTCCCATTTTAGAAAATCTTTCAACACACAGATAACTTTAAAAAATGCACACATTAACAGGAGATTACATGATTCACACAGATATGTGTGCATATATATATTAGCTAAGTCTTGTCAAACATATCCATATTTTTAAACATTTACCCTTGCGTTTAATTTTTAAGTTAAGTAAGAGCTATATCTTTATAATAATGAAATGTCACAGGTTCTTTAGTGAGAAGGTAAATACTGAATTAGATAACACATGGAAATAATTTTGTGTCTTAAAGAGATATTTCTTAAAGGAAAACAAATGGTCAGTAGATATATGAAAAAAAATGCAACACCACTAACCACCAGGTAAAAAATCAGAACAGCAGTGAGATATTACATTACCCTAGAAGAAATGCTTTGACACATCAAACAAATTCTGGCAAGAGTGTGGAACAGACAAAAGTTATATATACTATTTTGAGAATTTCAATCACGATAGCCATTTTGCGACTATGGAAAGTATGGACGTTTGTAAAAAATTAAAAGTAAATTCTATCAATGTGCCATGGTCAATGCAGAGAGTCATAACTCCACATAGTACTGAGACTAAGGACTGCTTAGCCCTAAATGTCTGTTTAGTCTGTTTCACCCATCTTAAGGGGGATGAAAAGACTATATGAGTCAGAGGATGGAAAGCAATTCTATAAAATGCTATCTTTTGGATATGACATGGCTTTTCTGTCATAAACATGATAAAATTATACTAACACAAAAAAAATCCTCAAGTTAATACTGAAAAAAGACTTTCTCACCTGATAAAGATCAAAAATCAAACTACTATGTTGACCTCACAATTCGACAAGGGAATATGCATTAAAAAAAAACCCAGTATGTTGTAGGTATCTGTACTTCAATGTTTGTTGAAACAGCTGGTTACAATAAATAAATAAATAAATAAATAAATAAATAAATAAATAAATAAATAAATAAATAAATACCAGTGTCAAACTGTTGGGTCAGTAAATAACTCTGATGAACGCATAAAAATATTCTAGATGTACAGCAGAGGGCACTATTTATTTATAGAAAGAATGGAATCCTGTCACTTCCAATAATTAGAATACAATGAGTTAAGTGAAATAAGCCCTAAAGAAGGTAAATAACAAGGAGGACCCTAGGGAAGATACTTAATCCTCATTCGGAAGGGCAAACAGGATAGACATTGGAAGTAGGAGAAGACAAGGAACAGGACAGGAGCCTTCCACAGAGGGCCTCTGAAAGACTCTACCCACCAGGATACTGAGGGAGATGCTGAGACTCATAGCCAGACTTTGAGCAGAGTGCCGGAATCCTTATGGAAGAAGAAGGAGGAGATAGAAAGACCTGGAGGGGATAGGAGCTCCACCAGGAGAACAACAAAGCCAAAATACCTGAGCCCAAGGGGGTCCTGCAGAGATCGATACTACAACTAAGGACCATGCATTGAGAGGACCTAGACCCCCAGTTTAAAGGAACTCATTGGCTGCTCAGTTTCCAAGTGAGTTTTCTAGTAAGGGGTACAGGGGCTTTCCCTGACATGAAGTCAGTGGTGGACTCTTAGATCACCTCCCACTGTGGGTGCAGCCTTGCCAGGCCACAGAGGAAGATGATGCAGCCAGCCTTAATGAGATCTGATAAGCTAGGGTCAGATAGATGGGGAGTCCCCCTATCAGGGGACTAGGGAAAGGGCATAGGGGGAGAAGAGGGATGGTGGGAGGGACTGGGAGGAGACTACAGATGGGGCTACAGCGGGGATACAAAGTGAATAAATTGTAATAAATAAATATATAAATGAAATAAAATTAAAAGAGAAATAAGCCAAGCACCGAAAGGTAAATGTAGTAGTATTTAGAATCTAGAAATACCCATCTCACATATTTGAAGCTGGGAGAGTAAGAAGTGGGAGGGACATAGCGAAGGCTGGTTAATGGGATTTTAGTTACAGATAACTAACTTCTAGTATGATACTACTCAGCAAACTGACTGTAACTAATAATAAGACATCCCAAAAAGTTATAGAAGGGATTCTGTATGTCTTCACCACAAAGAAATGAGAAATGTTTGAGAAACTATGCTTATCATGGCTTGGACATGACACAGTGTAACAACAGATGCACTTTTGTGACATTTCAAAAATTAAAAAAAAGACCCTATACCTTAATACATTTTAATAAAATGGACTTTTCGTCCTATTTCATGAAATCTTTAGGTTCATTTTGTATTTTCATGTGTGTTAAATGAACTGCTGTTACATCACACTTTCTGTTCTTTGCTTGTGGTGCTGTTTCTTTTCTATGTGGAATTTAAGTGAAAGGACTGGTTCTTCTTTTGTAAGAGGGCAGTGCAACAGCCCTATGGAAGTTGAGCGTAGTGCCTGAGTAAATAAATATTTAGTAAGTATATAGTATTAACAATTAGATTAGGAATTTTGAATCTGTCTCTGACTTTTAGTTTCTGCCTCAAAGGTTTGATCAAGCCAGCTAGATAAAGATTTGGTAGTACTTTAAAAACAGTATTAGAATGTTGGCTGGGTAACAGCCAAAAGGCTGTAGGTTGCTTCTTGTTGCCAGAGGAGAAGTTTCACAACATACAGCAGGTTTTTGAATTGCTTTTAAACATACCTAGATTCCTTCATCACATGATGAAATAAAACTCAAACCTGCTAAAAGGAAGCATGAATCAAAGAACGTCTCAATACTCAGTCTTCTAGATTGTAATTCTGATGCAGAAATGTTTTCTGACAGTTCTTATTTCCACAAAATGTTGCGATTTGCTGAATCCACTAAAATTGAAACTATAATAGGCTCATTTCTTTTCAAAAAACTGCTTTGAAAAATTTCTCTCATCACTCTATTCCAGAAAAGAAGCTGAGATGTTTCTGTATGTAAAAGAAGAAAAAAGAGAGAGAGAGAAACATGGCCAGGCCGGCAGCACTGGAGGGGCAGAGGCAGGAAGATCTCTATGAGTTCATGGTCAGCTTGGTCTTCAAAGGAAGCTCCAGGTCAGCCAAGGCTACACAGAGACACCCTTGAAAAACAACCAAACAAATGAAACATAAAACTAAAGTCAAAAAAGAATCAGACGAAAAATTTAAAATTATTTTATCTTCAAAGCCATTTTGTTGTTCCACTGTAACAATTTTAGGTCAGATATTTAAACACAGAATTCTGTTTAGTGGTTATGTGCAGGAGACCTCATGCATGCAGATTATATAATTCTTAATATTTGCATGTATGTATTCATGCATGCATTGTGCATGAACTATACGTGTATGTAGACTGTCTTCATATGAATTCATAGCCCTGTTTAAAAACCATATAAAGGGGGCTGGAGCCAAGGCTCAGAGGTTAAGAGCACTGGCTGTTCTTCCAAAGGTCCTGAGTTCATTTCCAAGCAACCACATGGTGGCTCACAACCATCTATAATGAGGTCTGGTGCCCTTTCTGGCCTGCAGGCATGTATACAGGCAGAATACTGCATAAAAAAACCCAAATTTAAAAAAAGCGAAAAGCATATAGAGCTTCATTTTTATTTAATTTTGTTGTACCAAAGATCGAGCCCAGGGTTGTGCATATACTAAGCAGTTGCTCTTCCCCAGGGTTATATCACCTGTGCAGTCATGCACAGCACTTCCTTTTATTGTTTTATTAAGATAAAATTATCTGGGGTTAAATAAACTAGTGCAGTTCCTTCTGTTGCTGTTAGAAAAAAGAAAAGTTTAGGGCTGAGCTGCAGTGTATGTTCTGGGAGAATGAATCAAAATGTATCTTGTTATTAAATAAAACTCAGGAAGGAATGAATATCTCTTTAGTGTTACCCACATGGCAGAGCACTTAAATAATGACTTTCTTCCTATTATGTCTATTATAAAAATTGTTATAACTTATTAGTTTTAATAAGTAAAATTAGTTCAAGCCATCAATTTTATTTTTTAATGATGGTACCTAAGTAGTCTGCTTCCAGCTTAACTTCAAAACATTTATCAAAATGTGTGGGCCATAAATCCACCTTGAAGAATGTGTGAAATCCTGGTGCCCACTGACAGTGAAGCTAAATGATGTGCAGAGGAAATGTACCTGTGAGTTGTGTGAAAGAGTCAATCTTCTGCATTCTTAGCAAACTGTCTTCAACTCAGAACACTCAGACAGCATAGGCTGAATCTTAAATGTCCAAGTCAGTCACTGAATAGCTGGTGAACACTTGCTCTAGATCAAATGACAATTGTGTGAGACACAACTGGACACTAAGAGAGGGAACAAATACTATTTCTTACATTCATCATGTAGTGATTTAAACCTGATGAAAGATTTCGTGTCCATTGGATCAAATGATTGTCTCCCACACAATTTTGAGAGGCATTTGTTTAATCAGAAAAACATGAAATTAAAAAAAAAAACTAACTGGGAACATGGTAATCTTTCACCTCTGGCATTCAAATATTGAGGAAGTAATATGCTTTTTCCTGTGTAAGTGTAACATTGGTGTTAAATTATATAGCCTGAAAGTTACAGGCTGACTAAAACATTCTTAGATTATTTGCAGCAGTCTTCATAAATTCCGATCATATTCACAGCCTAGCAAGAAATGTAATGAATTTGCTTAAATTCCTGTTTTCAGTCCAGCAAAAGTTTGAGAGGTGAAATATTATTAAGATCAGATTCTTTTTAGGAATGATTTCCAACAAACAGAACTGATTAAATGTAACCCTTTCTATTGAATCTAAATTTCAAACTAAATTTCAAAGATAAATTCATATAAGAAAAAATATCTCTTAGATGCACTAGTAATAGAATAAGAATTCCTCTAAGTTGGAAAAATATAACTTGAAAGCTATTAAAATAAATGCATTATTTGCTGTAAGAATCTGTTTTCCCTGTTACTTTACTTTCTTAAGATGAAACAGTATCTAACTATTAGAATTACTGTGGGGATCAAAGAGAATCTTTTCACAATATTTTGTATGAAAATAATAAATTCCACTTTGGGAGTAGTCTTCGAATTCCATTTCCAGGGAAGGCCACACCACTGGAGAAAATGAATAGACTTTTGACTGGCCTTTTAGACGTTCTCCGTCATAGCAATTCCCCTGTGCCCTCTAGCACAAAAGCAGCAAGGGGCAACAGGGAAATTCACAGGGATAGCTGTGTCTAATACAGCTCAGTCATAGAAGGCAATTTTTGTATTCTTTTCATGTTGCCATAAAATATCTTCCTTTTAACCTCAGAAACTGCAAATCCATGGTTCAAGGTCTTTATACTTTAGGTTATACATGCTGTGGCCTGGGCACAGATCTAAATGTAGCAATGTTTTCAAACCCACAGATTAGTTCGTGGAAAGAAAAATGAAGCGTCTAGAAGTTTAGAGTCTGAAACGGGAACAGACAGTTTATCTAAATCCATTCTATCACAATCTGCTTTGTTTTGCATATGAGTTGTGGAATTTCCTTCATCAGGTTTAATATACTGTGAATGAACAAGGCTGCGTGGCGGGGGCAGGGCTTAAGAATCTTCCATTCTAACTTTAAGGAGCTTTAGATCTGAAAAATCTAAATTATTATCCAGATTTGTCAATGATGATATGGATTCTTCAAATGTGAAATTTCTCCGGATTCGAAAAAAAAAAAAATCAAACTGTCAAATACCAGTGTTGTGTCTGGTTAGCGTGTGATGAAGGCTCCAGGGTGCTTCTCTGAACTCTGGGCTGGCCTATCTCAGTATTCTAACAGCTTTTGTTTTAAATGCAGGCGGTGCAGATGAAGTCATCGTGCTGGTGATGTGCATTCATCTTTAGAATTAATTGAAATGAACCAGTCGTCCCTGAACAACTGATTCTTATGTGGGCATCAGCAGTCCAGACATCCAGGGACAGTGATTCAGAACTGGATAATTACCTTGTTTTCCCTCCTGTGGGATGTTAAGAGTGCATTACGGCGCTGTTCGAATTGTAGGTTTGTTTATAGAAAAGAACCACTTACATCCTCGGGATAGGAAGTAGATTAGTCTCCCCTGCCACACAGCTGCTTCCTTCACTGTCCAGTCCGTACCCACTGCCGACGCTGCTGCCTGAGGAGCCAGCGGACACGGCGCTCTCTGCAGGCCGGTGGTTTGCGGGCTTTGCTGCATGACGTGGGGAGAGTCAACACCACAGTCAACAAGGGAAGCTCATTTGCCTTTTTCTCCAAATGTAAAATCACATATGTGCGTAATACTCATAGAAAGGACCGGCGGAAACAAAAAAAGAACTCTTTCTTCCTCAACCCGCGTTTCCTTGTCATTACAAAATCCCTTCAGGTGTTTGGTTGTTTTCTTTTTTTTTTTTTAAGTTTTTTATTAAACATTTAAAAATATCCTGGGAAAACTCCCATTTTTAGCCTTGGATCGTCTGTCAGTCTTCTGCTGTTTTTGTTATTTGTACAGCATTACAACAGTGCTGCAGCAAGCGAAGGGGAATCGGGGAGACTCACAGAGAAAGTGTTTAGGATACTTGTAGTACTCATAACAGAATAAACTAAATTGGATAGTTCTTTTTTTTACATATTAATCGTCAGTGACCAGATAATCTCTTTAGAGGTGACATGCATGGCAGAATAGATACATTACACATGGCTCTACCAATGCTCGTGGTCTTTTATTATCGTTGTTGTTGTTTAATCTAAAGGTGTTTCTTTCCCTTAGGTATCTTGTAATTGATGTGGGGACTTGTTTCGGGGTTTTCGTGAGTTTCACTTTTGGATAGATGAGTCCACGCACCCCTAGGAACACACACATATTCCTGTTGTACATTTTGCAGCAGGCACATAGCACCCTCTCCCACCTGGCAGAGCTTTAGATTGAAAGGCATTTGTGGGTGGGAGGTGTTGCCATGCACAGAGAAGGAAGAGAAGAAAGTGCCTGCTCGCACTTTGGGAGGAAGAAGCTACTTAGCAACTTTTGAAGCTCCTGATGTGCATCGCTTGGCAGACAGGGTGCCCTTGGGCTTTCCTGATCTATACCCACTCTGTAGACCCCCTAAGCTTTTGTGTGTGGAAACAAGGTCAGGAATAATGACATCTTTAAGACAGAGATGAAGAGCGGTATAAAGCAGGAGCCTAGCAGTATGCTACCTTTCCTTTTGTGACATTAATTGCCATGCACCCACTTCTTCTTCCTTGGGATTGACAGTCTGTGTCTGTTCAGTAGAGTTTTAGGGCTTCCCTGGTCTTTGACAATGAATTTATCTGGGATCTAAGTCTAGATGAGTTACAAGCTACCTGGGCTGTTTAGCATCTTTTTTCCTCTGTAGGCATATCCCTGTAGTCTCTCATATCAGTAAGTCTCTCAGTTGAATGTGTCCATGCTACCGAGTAAAAGATTAATGATCATTTTCTATTGTGACACCTATATGTTTCTTAAGGAAATGTGTTAACATGTGAGTCTTAGTCTGGAAAACTTCTAGTCTAGTACAATGAAAATTCAAAGAAATTGTATGGAAAACTGAGGATAGGTAGGGTAGATACGATCAGGTCTTGTAAAGTGTTTAGCCTTTCCTTGACACCTTCCTGTGTCCATTACAGCCATAAGATGTCTGTACAAACCACCAAATAATTGTATATCTACTCCAATGATGGTAGAGTTTCTTCCCCAGAACATGAGACAAGGAAGACATGTTTACACAAGTCAATTATTTATAAGCTGAAAAGAAGCTATGAGTGGCAGCCACCGAGAAAGTACTACTTACCTATGTAGAACTAGATGTGTACAAAATAACAGATCTGATATTTGCTAAATATTCTTATTCAGTTCATGTAAAAAACACCAGATAGCACATTTAATGTTAAAGAAAATACTTTAAGTAGATAATTTAAAATATGAAGGTAAAATGACTAGCATATTAAATTATGAAATTGTATACAGTAATTAAATTGAATAAACAACCAATGATAACTCAGACTATTCCATTAATTTAGACAAATATTGTCATGCTTTAAATTGACATTAAATAATCTAACATCCCCCTAGATTTTTAATAGTGGATAATATAACATGGAAAGAAAAACATTAATTTCATTAAACAACATAAAAAAACAAAAACTCATTGTCTTATTTTCAAAGACAATAACTAATAAACAGTAATTTAAAACAACTTAATCTTAGTTTGTTAAACAATTTTTATCCAGGAGCAAGCACACTACATGTCTTAATCACTACCTTATAGAACATATGTCTACATGTCAACTTCATTTATCACCTGGTTCATGGATTTCCTTTTCTTTCACCATCAGAACAGCTCCTAAGTGTGGAGGATCCATTGCACATAATCACAATATCACTTATGGAGATGATTACTTCCTAGTTTGAATATTTGTTACATTAATACTATATCATCAGTAATCCTTAGACATTTGACTTTGAACAGTGGTCAAGTAATATTTGATGAATAAATGAATGAATAAATATTAATGTTAGTGTTCTAAAACCAAATACTGACAATGTCATAATGAATTAGCAGGCAGTATTTGACATTTTGTTCATAGTATATTTTAAAGAAATTATACACATTTCTCATGAAGTGGCATTTGTTATAGAAAGGTTTTACTTTATTTTTGCCAAAGAAGCCTTTGAAATCAATTTTTTTAGTTTATTAAAATAAGTAATGACATTTTAATCTGGTATACCATGTATAAAATTATAATCATCTGCCTAGATTTTTAACCTCAATGCTCTCAAAAACTGGCTTGAGTGAAGAGGATATTTAGTGCTAGTATACTGAATGAATGGCATAGATTATTATAACAAGAGTTAAGAGCAGATCATGAATAGCAAATGAATATTTACATTGGGATGATGAAAAAATAATATGTGTGACCTTATTGTGAGCAATCCCCATTATAAAAGATAGAATTTGTTTATTTCCTATCTTGGTAAATAAGGAAAGAACTTGGATTTGATTTAAGCCCAGTATCTTTTTGTTTTTCTGCTTTTCGAGTGAAATAACACAGAACCATCCAAAGCTCGGTCTTCCACTATTTTGTGATTTTTAAAGTAATAGCTTAAACTAGTCTACCTCCACTTTTCTTCCCAACCGTTTTCAGCAGAGTTTCAGAAATCATAACATACTGTCCATGAAGGAATGCAGTGTAATGCATAGCAGAATGGTCTTTTCACGAGTGAATTCAAAATTTAAAAAATTCCAAACCTACTTTTTGGATTTTTTAAAAAAAATTTACTTTCCTTTTGAAATGCTAATTGTGCTAAAAAAAAGTTATTCACTGCAGGAAACTGGCTGACTAGCATACACCAGTAATGGGAACGCTTGCGGATGTCAACAGGACATCATTTGAGAAAGTCCATTCCCTTTTCATATTCGGCTATTGAGGAGGCACATCAGGGAAGCATTTTACCTTCTTTGGGGCACCTCAAACTGTTTTAAATGATTCTTTCCCGTCTTCATTATCTTTGCCTGTTTTATGGTTAGATGTCATTAAGTTTTATTACTCCTTGGTAGCTAATCCTAATTAAATATGATATTGTCTCTTTGAACACGTCTTCAATTGGTTTTCTCCATTGGGTTGCCTACTCCTCTCAAGTAGACTTGACTATGCACAGCTATAACCCTAGCTGCCACATGATGGCAGCACTATGCTCAGAGACTTCAGCAAATTAGATAGGAATGCAGCTGTGGAATCTTGGCTATTAGAAGCTGGCTAAGAACGCTAAAGGTCACCTACTCTAGAACCATCATTTGCCTTTAGGATAATTAGTCCCTGCAAACAACTTATTATATCCCACACTTAATGAGAGAATTTAAAGCTGGCAATTCCCCTTTATATTATATTTAGTTGTCTCCAACAAGAAAACAAACAAAAACTTTGAAAGTATTGTTTTCTTTAGAGCTCAAGTGCTCAAAATAGGCTTAGCTTGCTGTCCAGGACTTTGTATCTCTGGTCTGATAGCTGATGAAGCAAAGACAGATTTGCAAATATTTTGCAATAATTTATGTTGGTAGCTCATAGCAAGTTCCTGAATTACTTGCTTTATCCAATACTACATGTTATCTTTATAGACATGGTGTAGTATTTTGAGAATGTTTGAAATTACATGAGTCAATTAACATTGTGTTTATTATAGTAGTATAATGACAGAGTAGAATTATTCATGTGTTTCTGAGGCCTTGTGTTCTAAGAAAAAAAAATTTAATGCTGGTTTTAACTTTAGGGACCTTTTCTTTCTTTCCTCCTTCCCGTACCTGTCTTCCTGCCTTCTTGCTTTCTTCCCTCCCTGTCTTTCCTTCCTTCCTTGCCTTCCTTCCTTCCTTCCTTCCTTCCTTTCTTCCTTCCTTCCTTCCTTCCTTCCTTCCTTCCTTCCTTCCTTCCTTCCTTCCTTCCTCAGTGTTACTGCTGCAGTTAGTTTTGTTCTTACTTCTGAAGGGATTTTCAGTTTGACTGATGCTAAAAGGATCATATTTAAATTAGATATCATTAAGGAGTTTCAATTTCATGGATAACTTAATTTTTTCAATATTAATTTGATTTGTTTTTAAGAAGTATTATCGCTCATGGTTTGCTGACAATATCTTTGTATTACATTGTCAGGTATGTATTTATAACAATTGATAATCAGAGAGAAAAAAATTACTCATAAAAAAAGACTACTTGAAAAATAGTTCTAAAAATAACCGTAATAAATATTTTGATAACTAGGATGTTACTGTTAAGTGAAATCCAAATGGTTGCTTTATAAAATACATTTTTATCATTTATTTGTTTCTAAGACAGGTTCATATGTAGCTCAAGCTGAGCCAAGAAGGTACAGAGGCTAACAACCTTGAACTTTTGATTCTCCTGCCCCCTACATTCAAATGGTGTGGTTACAGTTTTGGCCACAAGACTGTTTTGGTTTTTATGTTTTTCTACACATTGAATTCAGACCTTCATACCCACTGGGGAAACATTTTAGCACACCACCAGTCTGCAATATATAAAACTCAACTCAAAGGAAATAAAGGAGAACACTCCTGGTAGAAGTCATAAATTAATAATAGCAAATAAGCATATGTGCATAATACTACACCAAACACTGAATATTATTTTTCATATTGCTTATATTTATTCAGTGGTTGTAAAGAGTAAGCTTAGAAAATGTTTGATAAATGCATAGATACAAATACCTCTTTTTAAAATTTCCAAAGAGCTGATTGTCAATCACTGCTTTTCTATAGTTGGTTCTAATGGATTGAAAAGAGCATGATAAAGACTCATAGCTGGGCCAGAAAATACAATTATGTACTACTATTCTTTTGTTAAATGGACATAGCATTAAATTGACTTCTAGTGATTTATCATTATAGCTATAGATTAATGAGTCTCTCAAGCTTCTTCAAAGAAAATTTTATAGTAGATGGTGATATAGTAGATAGTAGAAGGCACAGAGAAGAGGAGACTAAAGAATAATTGAAGGGGCAAATACTTCCCACTCCTGCCTCCCAATGCTCAGGAATCATTGCTGGAAAGAGGGCAATAAGAGTGGACCAGGCAGAGCTGGAAACAGTGTCTTCGGACACGGTACAGCATCTACACAGCAGTTGTGACAACATGCATAGATCCTGCGTAGTTCAAGGCAGACCAAATTCCAACACAGAGAGGGCACATGGGCATGATACCTCACACATATTGACAGAGCTATTGGCAATTGTTAGCTACTGAGAAACGGAGGGTCAGTTTTCTCTGAGTTGTAGCCCTGCTGAGTCAGCCATGCTCCCGCGGAGGGGCAAACAGCCAAGGCTATTTGTGCGGCAGCACAAATTAGTCTTGATGGGGTTAAGAACAGGTAAGTGTCCCCCATACATGCCAGGGAGTAACAGCCTGGCTAGATCCTAGGGGAGGACATTGCAGCCAGCCCTGAGGAGACAAGATGATCTGGGGTCGGATGGAAGGGGAAGAGATCCTC
The DNA here is from genome assembly GCA_028658305.1 of Pachyuromys duprasi. Taxonomy (NCBI): domain Eukaryota; kingdom Metazoa; phylum Chordata; class Mammalia; order Rodentia; family Muridae; genus Pachyuromys; species Pachyuromys duprasi. Next base: position 50,595,152 of record CM053763.1, on the reverse strand, counting down.
CCCCATTGGTGGACTTGGAGGGGGCGGGGAGGAGATGAGAGAGGGATGGGGAGAGTGGGAGGGAAAGGGGGAGGGGGCTATTCCGGGAATGCAAAGTACCTAACCTCTGATTGATATAAAAATAAATAAATAAATAAAAATGAAAAATAAAAAAAATTTAAAAAAGAACAGGTAAGTGAATAGGAAGGGGGAATCTAAGAAGAAATGTGGGATGAGTGCATACAAACAAAACACATATAAAATCATCAAAGAAATTATTTAAAAATTAAATACAATTTTTATTTTCAGATATTTCTAAAGATGGTGAAGTTTGGTTGCAAATAAATTTAAGTCATTGACTACAAATCAACCTCCATTTCAGATGAGCTTTGGAGGAAACATAGTTTCTCCTAGTTCACAATTTTTACCAGATACTGATAAACTGGTTATTTAATAAATATTACTAATGAGGATGGGGGAGTATGAAGACAGAGATTTCAATTTTGTTTGCTCCGGAAATACCACAAATTGGTGAGGTCCTGAAATGTAAGGTGCTTAAACAAATATATATATATATATATGTATATGTATATATATATATGTATGTATTATAAGTAATGGTGGATATGGTAAAATTCTGTTCCTTATTTATTAGATGCTAGGAACTTTCAATGTTTCTTTTCATTCCTTTTTCCTTATTATTATTATTTTTTGAGAGACTATTTCACTTTGTAGGCCAGAACTCACTTTGTAGCCCAGATGGGTCGTAAACTCTTGTTCTTTCATTTATTTCCAAATTTGAATCAAGGTAGTAATAGTCATTTTCCCTTATTAATGCTAAAGCAATTAATTTTAATAAATAATGAGTTATAAAAAAGATGCTACACCTGTTTTTCAAGAAATGAACAGATATATTATTTGTTTTCTGGTTATAATGCATTATCAGTTGGTCCTGGCCTTGGGACAGCATGATAAGATCTGGCAGGCAACTGTCCAGTCAGAGTTCAGGAATAAGAAGCAATCTATGTGTATATATACTCATAATTTAACCCAACTGAGGCCTAGGGAAACATTAAAATATTTTATAAAAGTTGAAAACTTTTAATAATTATAAATTAATATTAAAAGCTAAGGAAGAAATATCCTGAAATGTACTAAAGACACAGAAAATTGAGAGTCAAATAAGGTAAGTAGGCCTTGAAGAGGAAGCTCTTGTTATTCTCCTGTCTTTGGATAGTATAAGAAATATGATGGTGTGTAAAATGTTCTTGGTAGAACTTATACACTTTAGTCTCATGGTTATTTCTATACCTTATGAATTACTTAATAATCGACAGGGAGTGGTTTATAAAGTCCCGCCCCTTGCTGAGAAGCCAGTTGTTGGTTTTGGGAGGAGGGAGAGTTCTATGTTTCCAGAGTTTGTCCCTGAAGACGACTCCTGCTCTAGTAGCTGGTCTTAAAGCCATGACACACAGTCAGCACTACTTGTAGTAAGTTGCTCTAAGGCATAAAGAAAGCATATGAAATTGGGAGGGACAGCGGTAGACAGAGAGGGAGAAATTGAAGTGAAATGAAGTGGAAGTGATATAAAAAAACGATATGTCAATGTATGAAACCCTAAAAAAAATACTTAATCCCAAGGGAATTCGCATAAAGGTTAAATATAATGATACTTATCAAAGCCCAAATCAGGAGAATTTGAAAGGGTTGACTGTTATCAAAGACATGACATTCCTGTACCATATGGAGCCCCCCTAAATTTCACTGTACATGAGAAAACAGTGAGACTGAAATCTGACTAATATTTTAATATGAAAGTTTGACTTCCTGTACACAGTGCTAAACAGAATTTCTGAACTTTCTTGATGAGCAATATCATTAGCAAGAACACATTGAAACAACTAAAATTAAGAATGTGTAATAGATTTACCTATACTGAAAGAAATCTGAGTCAATGCATTGTAGAAATGTCCATTTTCTGTTTACTAAGTGCATATAGAGATCCACAGAACTAGAAAGCAAGTAGTTCTAAAACTGAGTTGTTCAATTAGGAAAAGTAGATTCTGCTGCCACACTCTTTTCAAGAACAAATAAGACACGCTTTTATGTCACCCTTTTGTACATTTAAGAAAGGCACCCATCCCTGTGACCTTTATCAGGTATTGCTTATCTTTTTCTTCCTTTTACTATTTCCAATATTTGATTATTTTTATTAAAGTATTACTAATTTATTGGTCACATTTTCAGCATACTTAATCACATGGAAGAATGAGGACATGAATTCACATGAATGTGAAGCTACATAATCATATCTAGGTCACTTAGTTTGACATATTCAAACAAACTCATGATTCCAATCAAAGTTCTGTGTTTCTGATATTCTGAAACATTTTTGTAGTTTCTTGGCATTCAAGTATATATCAAAACATATATTGAAATAAAATAAAAATACTATTTTGATGGTTTTATCCAATACATATGAAGATTTCTCGAAGCATATTTTATACCTTCACCTCCTTTTAAAAAGGGTCCAATTAAAAAGGGTAAAATATGCTTTTAGAATATGTGCTTACTATGTGTAGATTAAAAAGTAGTAGAATTATCAAGTAATTCCTGGGTTGTTTGATACTGGATTCAGCCACTGTTGTTAAGCTGTCCAGTAGTGTCTCTGGCAATTCTTTCCTTCTCCCTTGGTGGATCTATGTTCCTCCTTCTCTTGGTTCCATGGTCACATCTTAGATTGTCTAGTGTCCCTACTCTGTTTCTCCTATTCTCTCTGTGTCCCATGAGCCTTCCTTCATTCGCTTGCCTGCTTTCTTTTTGTAGCTCCAGCTTTCTAGTTGCTAAGTTGATTAGTGTTTTGAAAACAATTTGCTGGAGTTCAAGTCAAGGTAATTTCTATTTTAAAACTTGGTTTCTTGGCTATTGTTTGCCATAGACCAGTGAATCACAACTGACCCTTTGGGAACCGAATGACTCTTTGACAGTGGTTGCCTGAGACCATTGGAAAACATTGATATGTATATTACAATTCACAACAGTAGCTAAATTACAGCTAGGAAGTACCAATGAAAATAATTTTAGGGTTGGGGGTCACCATAACATGAGCAACTGTATTAAAAGGTTATAGCATTAGGAAGGTTGAGAATCACTTCAGACATAAATAGTATTTAATGAGTCCTTCTTTGTTAAAACTAGGACTTCTTAGATAATAGATCAATATTCTCACCTTCATTATTTCTTCCCATAGTTAGTTAGTATAGCACCGTTGAAAACAAGTTTTTGTAGTTTTATATCTAAGGTCAGTGGATATTGCTAGTATTATGTAATTAAATGAATAAAAATCCCCAGGGTTGACCAAAGCAAATTCTGTGAGTGATTTGTTGGAAACTCATAGCTATGACTAGGAAGCAACAAAAGTACCCATTGATGGGGAATCATGCGTTCACCTTTAGGAAGGAAAGTGCATCAATATCAGCATCATCTGATCAGAACTACACAGTCACTGCCTGTGGCGGCATGCACAGCAGAGATTTCTGGCAATAAACTTAAATGCTTACAAAATAGTTGAATGTACATACATAATCATTCTAAAATGTGAAAACGCTCAAAACACATTTTGATTTTCATAGAGAAAGAATGCCCCCACCCCCACAAAACAGGCACAGAATGGTGAAAGCTAAAAAATTTGAACAATTTGAATATTGATTTTTCTCAGACTTTTGGGGCAAGGGTATTTACTGTGTTCATATGATTGTAATGTCAACTTTCTTATAATTTCAAACTGTCAAGGGTTTATTTTTAAATCTGGCTTTTTATTTTTGTACAAATACATTGAATTGAAGAGCGTAAAATTTGTGTTTATTAACCATTTACATACAAAATTAAGACAACCCCCAACCCACAAATGACCATGTGATTTGTCTTATTTTTTGTTTCACTTTGCTTAGGGCCCTGTCCTTTTCAGAAACAGGCCCTGTCCTTTGTCCCTTCTAATAAAACTGATTGTCTACTTTGGGCCAGAATTTTAAAAAAGACAGAGAGACATTAGTTATTTCCTAACATTTGTAACCAGCAATTATCTTCTTTCCCAGACTCCAGCCTCTCCCAACCAGCCACCCACTACCACCTCTCCAAGAGAGCAACTACCACAAAGTAATGGCTTGGAAGGACACAGGACATGGAATACCCCTTTATCAGGTGCTGCAATGAGCTTTATTGACAGAGATATCTCCAGCAGACATCTGTGGAAGTAGCTTCAGACTTTAGCCTTACAAATGGTCAACCAACAAATGTGCTACTTTATCTCATTTCTTTTGCATCTCTCATCTCTATGCCCTCTCACCTCTTCAACCACCCAAAATCACCTTACTTTAGCTCAGGAGAAATGGTATGTATGCTTCCCCTACACTACCTATTTCTGAACCTAAAATACATAGTTCAGAACTCAGTGTCAAACAAAAATAGTGGGAAAGCTGCAAATTGCACTTAAAACCAGTAATAGTTCTCAAGTAAGTAAACTGTCAAGATTGTAAGAAGATTGGCATTTGTTGGGGTTATGTTCTAAACTGTATAGTTGTGTGTTATTCTACTCCAGCCTGGGCCATAAGTGAGGTGTCAGGCCAGCCTGCATTATATATGCCTTCTGCAGGACCTTATCTCAAAAACCAAAAACAACAATAACAAAACAAAAAAATAAAAATAAAAACAATGAAAAACAACCATCCCAAACCTATATTTAAGAAAAAGGAAAGATAAAAGTAACCCAAACTGTTTCTTAACTTTTCTTTCTTGGTTTCTAGGAATAGCAGAGTCTGGGTTCAACCAAAGAATCTGGAAGAAAAAAATAAACACTTGCCAAGGTTTCTTATTACAAATAAAATCAATTATATATAATGTAATTATATTGGAAATAATTATATTACCATCCAATTATATATATATATAATCATATATATTATAGGTAATTGGTATCAGGATGATTTGGTGCAATTGTTCTAATTGTTCCTTCAGTTTTTCTTGACAGCAACTAAACTTCAGAGGGAGGAAAAGAGCTCCTTTGGCTTATTCCATAATTCTTGTTTGACCCATATATTATGTTAGTTCAAGCATAAATCTGCTGAGAAGCTTATAAACTATTTGAAAAGCCTGGGTCCAGGGGGCCCTGCAGAGGCCAGTGCTCCAACCAAGGACCATGCATGGAGCTAACCTAGAACCCCTGCACAGATAGCTCAAAGCAGCTCAGCATCCAAGTGGGTACCCCAGTAATGGGAGCAAGGACTGTCTCTGCCATGAATTCAGTGGCCAGCTCTTTGAACACCTCCCCCTGGGGAAGGGTGCAGCTTTGCCAGGCCACAGAGGAAGACAATGCAGCCAGTCCTAATGAGACCTGATAGGCTAGGGTCAGATGGAACGGGAGGAGGACCTCCCCTATCAGTGGACTGGAAGTGGCATTGGGGGAGAAAGGGGAGAGAGGGAGGGGCTGGGAGGAGGCTACATCCAGGATAGAAATTGAATAAATTATAATAAATAATAATAAGTTATATTATTATATAATTATTATTATTTGAAATGCTCTTTAGGGACAATTTTGTCACTTTTGTTTGAAACACCTCTAGATGCACACACAGCTTCCTCTACAATCCTGCCTCCTGCCTGTTTGTGTTTTGTGCAGCAGGAAGGTTTCTTCCATTGCTGCTGAAGACCTCAAATCATCATCCCCTAGAAAGTAGTATCATGTAGGTTGAGAATGTCCAATTTGTTCTTGGCTGCCAGTTCTAGCTACTTCTAAGAATTTATAAGATGTTTACTGGTAAAAATAAACAAAACACAATGGTTTTAACCTATAGTAAGACAGTTTGATTTTAAAGGGGCTGTTATGTTTAGAATCCATCACTTCAGAGCCATAGACAATGGTTAGACGGGCAGTGCGAACTTCAAGCCATGGGTCAGCATCCCACCCTCTCACCCCCTGATTATCCACCCGTAGGACAGGATAGAACATGTGAGTGACTTCGTTATCCACTTACAATGATAAAATGAGAAATGGATGACACTACACTTTATACAATGCTAGGAACTATTTAAATCGATTATTATTTTCAGAGTGCAAATATGATTGCATGAACTATGGTGTGAGGACAGAAATAATAAAATTTTAGTCAAACACATAAATATTATCACTACTTCTATGTAAAGTGGAGAGTAAACAGGGACTTGATGAATTGCTGTATACTCATATTGCTGGTCAGTTTACTCTCCAGACAAAATAAAATACATTGAGTTTTAAATAAATTTAATTCTATAGTATGTTTATGATAAAGGCTGTTTAGAATTATTATTAGCTTATATTATTATAACTTATAGAAACAAGGAAATAATATACTGATATTTTAAAGAATAAAATGTTACCATTAATTAAGGCAAATAAATATGAAAAATGTTGTTCCTTATTATTTCTTCTGATTGGAAATCAATAGTGACTTCTAATTGTAGCACTTTAAATGTAAAATATGTACTTGAGAGTCAAAGAGAAAGGACTAAAAATTATTTTCATATTAACTTTGTTTGTATGAAAACAAGTCCATGACTAAAATCTTACAAATAAGCATACAATAATAATCAAAGTAGAAAAAAATAAGGTTTGAAATGAGTCAGAAACATGATTATTATGACATTTAAAGTCAATGCAGATCTCAAGTAAGACAGTGGGTAACATGAGATCAGCCCAATTTATTTGATATAATAAAATGTAGGAAGTAGGGTTTTTTTTTCCATTTTCCTCATCTCTTTTGGGGAAATGGGGTCTCACTAAGAAGCCTGGGTGCCCTGGAACTCAAAAGATCTGCCTTTCTCCAAGTACTGGGATTAGAAACACCGTGCAACTAGAAGACTATGCCAGGCAACAAGTAGTGTTTTAACTATGTTCGAATACTCTAGGAAAACAAGAAAGGAAAGGAACATTACATTCTGGTGTCAGTCTTTAAACTGGACTGGGAAACACACACTCAGGGTTGTATGTAAGCTAGCTGCTTCCTTAGCCAAGCGGAACTCTAAAGAGACCCTCAGTGGAATGTCTGTCTGTTGCCTCAAACAACCGTTGCCCTCACATATCTGGTATGTATGAGGGAAACACATTGGATGTATCAAATTTTCTGAGAATATGCTTTTCCTTCCAGCTTAGTATGTTTCCAGCGTGGGACTTTATTGTGCTCCTAAGTGTTTCTGTTATCACAGCTCTAACTAGCATGTACTGGTCACCATATCCTACTGAAAGGGATCAAATGAGAAAAAATAAAAACAAAACCAACACACTCATTTTATGCTGCATCATATAACAATGGCTCAGAACCCAGTAGTTTATGAATGAAATAAAGATACTTTATTTATTACACAGGCACTTGGATATTCACATGCCCAACACAGCTGATACACTTAACAGCTAAGGAAACACGCACAGAAGATGTCTGCTTGTAGGCTCAGGAGAGAACTTCCTCTGTGCCAAGGTGAATGAGTGCATTAACAATTTTTCCTTTGCTTTCCTCTAAGCATTTCCAAAAGTTACACGTCAAATAATACGCAACAAAAGAGTGATCCACATTCCAACTGGTATGCTAACTTGAATTGTGAGCAATGTAAACTTTTATCACAATGCAACATATTTTATAGTCATGCTTGAACAGATTAGGTTAGTAGCATGCATTCCATTCTGCAATATGAATACTGTTAAACTATTTTCCAACAAAAGTCAAAAGACGCCCAGTGCATAGAAAAATACAAATCACTGTAGTCAATATATGGTGAGACTCATCTGGGGACTTACATGGTGATGATGAAATCCTAAAATGCCATGCCCACAAAAGCACATTAAAAAGGTGATAAACATATTCCATTAGACAATCTATAAAAAAAAATTTAAGGATGACAGCTTTAAATTTGGGGGACATTCTTGCCGTGTGCTTTGAACGGGGCCTTTCTGCTCACCTCCTTCTGGCTTGACTGGTCCATCGGACATCACCTTCCTGAGGGCTAGCTGGCTTTGGTCTTGGTTGCCATTGGCTGGTGGAGGCAGATTATCAGACTGAGTTCTTTGAATGGGGAGGACTCCTGCTATGCTGTGTCTGTGCTGCTTCCTGGCATGATTACACTGACCGCTTTTATGTGCTGCTGTGGCCGTGTGGGTGAGATGGAAACCCAGAGTGTATCCTCAGATGGAACCAGCTTAAATGTTACTCATGCAAACACAAGTGTGCTCTTGGTCTCTTTAGACTGTGTTTTCAAATGCCAAAATGATATCACATGCACAGCACTGAAGGAGATTAAAACTGGCTGTTTCCTTGGAAAGGATGACTAGAGAGATGAGGAAAAAAAAAATACCTCCATGGCCTGGCTGATGCTTCTTGGAGGTGGTGGTGTGCCTGTAGCCACGAAATAGCTGCACTTAGCTTTTTCATATCAGAAAATGTCACAAATGAAAACTTGCTGATAAAGACAAGTGAATGGCTAGACTTTAACTGACCAACAACTAACTAATAGACATGGCACTTCTTGACTTGGAAAGCATTCCACTGATTAGAAAAAAAATAATTTGTAAATTCTGTCACTCTGTACAAAGTGTGATCCAACAGAAGGGACCAGATAACGTCCCTTAGTGAGATTACATTGCCTTATCCCACAAGCATATATGCATAGGAAAAATACGTATTTTTGAGAATATGAATTTCTGCACAGTTTCTTCAGGAGACACACGGGGACAATGCTCCTTTTCCCATGCATCTCATTTTAACTAACAGCTTCAGGTGGCTTTTTACATTAAGGTTTTTTTTTGACTGTTGGTCTCATGAGCATCTTCGTAAATGTTGAGTGTTTCCAGGTTCAAGTATCCCATTGCTAACCCGATTTAAATATGTGTGTGTGTGCATGTGTGTGTGTGTATCCTCATGTTTGCTTCTGCGGGGATAATGCTAGAAAACTGGCAGTTACTTGTGCTATAGCTCCTGCATTCTAGAGGAGAAGGAAGTGCACACAAAAAGACATACAACACTGCTTTGCCTGCAAACTCCACAGACACGGCTACCGAATATTATGAGCCAGGTTGGATGGATGGTGGAAACAAAGGAGAAACAGCCAGTTTTATTGCAGTCTATGTAAATTAAAAGAAAGAAAGATAAACAAAACGAAAGAAGGAAGAGCATATTTATGTATTGATACTGTTCTTACACAGACAAAGGGACAGAGAACGGAGTGAGCAGGGGATGCCAAAAAGCAGAAAGCAAACAGGAAAAGACAGCAGGAGAGAAAGGCAACAGATGAACATTAAGCTGCCATGCTGAGGAATTTATTTGCGTCTTTTACTTGGTTGAATGCGGAGTTGTTGCACTGCGGCTTCGGCCGCGGCTATGGCCGCCCCTGCGTCTTCCAGGTGGGTCTGAGCGACACTGGTTTTGCTTTGACTGCGAGATGGTCCGTGAGATCGGAGATGGCCTTCCGATGATGATTTTGAGCTACCGGGACTACTGTGAGATTTCTCAATGGTGGGAACCTGCATGTCTGGTTATAAACGGATAAAAAATGAGTTAAAGTTGCTCTCCATGAAGCCCCCTGCTGTCAAAGCCTAGTCTATATAAAACTTGAAACTAAGATTTACATTAATTCTGTTTGTGGGTCATTTATGCAACTTTACATCATAGAGTAACGTGATGAAACATTTAGAAAACAATTCAAGGAAGGAAGCAATTGGAGCCCAGTCTGAAGAAGATACGTATTCATTAAGAAGACTGAGTTCTCTGGTGCCAGTTCAGACCAGAGACATCAGCATAATCATCAGGCACAATTCGTACCATAGAAACCAATCATGGTCCTTGGTGGCGGCAAGGCCATGGACACCAACATGACCTCCCAATGGCAGCATGGCCCAAGAACCATGGCCTCTAGTACCACAGACAACAGAAGGCCATGCTGCTAATGGAGGCCGTGCCAACGGAGGTCTATACTGTCCCCAGAAACTACGTGGAAATCCATGATCCAGGCTACTGCAGTCTTTAGAGGGAAAGGAAGCTTCTCTTGCAGTGGTATTGATGACAGTTGAGAATGAGAGACTTAAAGGCTTATGTGACAACCTCTTCTCGCCTCATCTTTGCCCAAAAGAAACAATCTAGATAGGAAACAATTTACACTTCTTTAATGTTATGATAGGAGCTCTCTCACTGTTGATGGTTCTGGCAGGGGTGGGAGGTGCAGGTAGGGAAGGACCCAGTTTTCTTTAAGGAGCTAGCCACTGAGGGTTTGACCATGTTCCAATGAGTATATGGGCAGCATAAATGGGATCTGCTGTGTTTTTTTTTTGAGGGGTTTACAAGGGTTGCTAGAGTGGACCTGAGAGGACTAGGAAGTGAGTATGATCGGGGACAGTATGTGAAATTCCAAAATAACCAATAAAACAAGTTAAAAAATAAAAGAAAAGTGAGTTTTAAGAAGTCTGAGGTGACAGATGCTTCAGCATACCCCTTTCTTATTCTAGTAGAGGCCAGTAAAACACAATGAATTTACTCTGCTGGCAACATGCTTAAGCAGAACCACAGGGAAATTTTGGGTGAGCAGATTAGAACATATTAGACTATAATGTCTGTAGGATCATTGTCTCAGGAAACTGAGACTGTACAGATGGAGAGAGAGAGAATAAGAGTTTCATGTTAATCATCTTTCAGAATGTTTAGCATGGCGAAGTTGAAATGGCTAAGGAGACTCCAGGCCCAATCTACAACACATACTCAGAACTCATCTCCAGCACTTTCTGCAGTCAATGGTTCTCAGTGGTAGTAATGCAATGGTCTATTATATTGTTGACCTTAGCTTCTCATCCTCTAGAACACTGTAGCACAGTCTGCCCCTTTCTGATTTATGCAGAAGCACTTGCAGAAGGAAGCTGTCCTCACTAACTGTCTTTAATACTTATTAACAATTAATGCATTCTATCACCACAAGTTTATCCTGTACAAGTGGAAAAGTTTATCAGTTATGGGGAGGATTAGTCATGTTGTAGAATGATTGTTAAAAAGCTAAAGGGGAAATTCATTCCAATAAAAATACTGTGCATATAGCCAACCCCCATGCATAACACTATTATTAATTGAGATCCAACATCTAGGACAGAGTCGGAGACTGTGAGTTGCCATTAGTTTTGATGATGTGGGAAAATGCTCTTCACAGGATAAGTACAAACAGGTTGTAAAATTTTATTTATAGACTGACTGTATGAGAATTCTGAGATTCAAAAAATTTAAAAGAATGTCATACTAGAAGGAAGTTTATACTTTTTGTGAAATAGCTTAGCTAATGCTCTAAAATCCTACTATGGATTTTAGAAATAGAATTAGCTTATGTTGTCCAAACTCATTTTTACAAAGAAAACCAAGATGGCAAACCTAAAATCTAAGTACGTGCTGATATGCGCTTAGAACCCTTTCCTTCCTAATTTGTAGGACCTTTTTTCCTGATATCTCATTCAGTTTTCCAACAGAACTAAACTTTACAATGTATATTAAACGCAGAGGCCCTCACATTCAAGGAAGCTACTGACTGAACAAACAGACAAACAATGGTGTTCAACTTGAAACATCTCCTACCCTTGGCTGGATCAGGGAAGATGCCGTGGCTTCTACTTTTGATCACAGAGGGCTTTGGGGACTGCTGCTGGCTGTTTTGACTAGAGTGAGACTTGCCATGGTCAATGCTCTCCGTCTGTTCTTTCAGTGGATACCACCGGGGAGTGTTGTCCAGGTGAGATGTGCTGGATAAATCAATCAATACCTGAAAAAGGACAATGAAGCAGTAAAGTACACAGGCTGAAATATAATTAGTTTATTAATTTTTCTGTTAAGTAAAGTTTACTAAGGATGTGACCAGATGATTAAACACAGCCTTAAGAGGGGCGAGGCCATCTCCTTCAGTTTTCTTTAACTGTTTACTAAATTTTCCTCAGCCACGATATTGAGAAGGCTGCTTTGTGAATACAAGATGCTTAATAAATACATGATTAAACTGAAATATATGTCCTTGGTCATTCCCCAATTTACATGAGTAGTATGAAAAGATCAGAGTCATAAATCAAACTTTTTTTTTATGAAACAAAAGTTGTTTTAGGTTGTTCTATAAAGTAATTTTTACTTTGGAAGAAATGTATGAATTTAATCACAAGACAGACAAAATAAAAGATTGAAGAGAATAAGTAATTTGCAATTGCTAGCTTATTTTGTCAAGTTAAAATACACTTCAATGTTTTAAATAGAGATGTGACTAAAAATTGATGATGAGAAAACTTTTTTATCATGTTTTATCTGGCATTTTCCTTTCTTATTGGCACACAAAAATATGGTCTTTTTTTATAGTCTCTAGCATTATAGATAGACAATATATGCTGTAGATATATTATCTAGGTCCACTAAAAAAAAGAGTAAATTAGAAGGCCTTCATTAAGCCAATATTTTAAAATGTCAGTAAACCAAATATAACTGTATATTATAGACTGATTCTGCATACAGTCAAAGTTAGTTTCAGTGCCTGAACTAGGAAAGAATCTGAAAGTCAGACTCCACTGGTCTGGAGTTTATGGGAAAGAGATGGACAGTATCTTAAAATCCTAAGAAACCCTCATTACAGAGAAGGCACATGTAACAGAAAATTTCTATCAAGAAGAGATCACATTTTATAAGCTTTAGGTTTTCTGGAAATCATATGTACACACACATATGTGTATATAATTTAAGAACACTAAAGAAACTGTTAAATTTTATAACATTGCTGATGAAAACACCCAAAAGTCTGTTCATTATTTCAGATTCCATTTTTAGACATATTATGATTTCTTGCAAATTTGTACAAAAATCAAGTGTCTCTTCTTGCATCTAGTTTTAACTTTAAAAACATTTGAAAATCTTTAGCATGATATTTAATAATAAAGATCAATGTGAATTATTCATTCATGCAGTAAGGGAGAATAATTCAAGAATCTGAAATTGCACTAAAAATGCAGCTTATTTTATTTCTCTTGTTATCTCAGATATCATTTGGAATCACATCATGATTTTACGTTTTCCTACACTAAAACACTATCAAGTCTTAACAAAATAAAAAGCACATCAGATTGTAGATTGAAAAACACTTTTGAAGTTTCTTTTCACCAATTTAACTCACAAAATAAACATACCTGCCAAAAGATTTTGTTCAGGAATGGCTATTGTGTAAACTCAAGAAATTTACTTTTTGTCATGCTCTAACTTGTGATATATGGTGAGAGTATAAAAAAGGAAATCAAGACTTACCTCTCCAAGGAAGTCGTTAGAAGAGAATCTATCATAATCCCAAACTGTCACCTCCAAGGTCTTCTTCATGAGCTGCATTTGGACACAGCTGTCATCAACCCATGTTTTTTCAACATGCATTTCAGCAGATTCACAGATGATTTCACCTTGAACTTTTCACTTTATTAAAATGTTTGGTATTTTATTTAAGACTATCTGTTAAACGTTGTGTAGAATTTTAATGATTAATTTGTAGTTTAATCTAGTGTTTGATTATAGGAGATCTCATTGTTTTGTGAACAAATTGGTCACACTTCTTGTTCTATCTGTGCTCCTTATTTTACAAAAAGCAGTCTATAATCCTTAAAAATATGAAAGCCATAAATCTACAGCATTTACATTTTTGTCTCAATCATTATCAAAAATGAAGAAATATTTTACTTCTGTAGAATTTAACTTAAAGAATTCAGATTAATATTGATTTATAACTACATATTTAATTCCATCTTCCAGAGAACAAACCAGAAACCTCATTTTGAAAGATAATTTTCTATAAATTATCTTATATGGGTGACTTTTCTGTTTTTATTTATAGTTTCTCCCCAGAATTTGACACTTTGGACTAACAGCTATTACTCCTATTTATGGCAGTTATAGAATTCAGTTTTTAAATTAAAACATATGTACACTAATATAATTTTGTCTAGAATAACTTCTTTTTGGTTTCAAAGTTTTACAACAATCACCATTACACCTTCATCTCTAAATATTAGTTTTTCTCCTTTTGGGAAGCTTCAATTTATAGAAATGAATTTCTACATCATAGCTGGGTAGAACAAATAGCACATCTTAGGCATCTTATTTTTTCTTGATGCTCCTTATGAAAAACCAAAATATAGTCAGTTGAAAATACTTCTTCCCAATTTGTAAAATCTGACCCATTTTCCTGAAACTGTTAAGTTCTGGAATGCTCTACAAGCCTCATTCCACTAAGTTATTTGTTCATGTTTTGGTTGCTTTGTCACAATGTGAGCATTTGCTTTTACCTTACCTTTGAACTTCCCTCATCTATTATCACGGAACATGTCTCTCACATATCTTTAATGAACTTGCACTGAATTTGAAAATCCTTGATATAGGCCCCGAGTCTTCCTTAATATTGTCATCACTACACTTATATCAACCTACATCTGTCATGTACATAATAATAATTACATACCTGCTCCATGGATATACTTTTATAAATTACTGTTTGATTCCATTCAGGATTAAGACTTTTCTGGACATACTTAGTCCTTCTTTTGTACTCAGCACTAGATTGGAAGAGAAGAAAGAGTTATTTTGACATTTTACTTTAATTGATGATTTGACAGTCAAACTGAAAGACATGCAGCATTAGCCAGATCTTAGGACTCACATTACTATATAATCATTTTGTCTTCCAGTTTGAAATTCAATTTTAAGTTGAACTCACCATGACAGTTTGAAAATATATTGGATGTCTGGAGTTTTGTTTGTACTACTAAGTATGCTTTTGGTATTTAAACTATACTTTTCCCCTGAATGTGGGAGATATTAACTAGATGTAACATTGGTATCTTTTCCTTCATATATAATATTATATATTCATGAACTTTTTAATAGTTTTACATTAAGTCCTGTCAGAAAAACAAAATTGTCTTTTCTCTCCTAAAATGTAGTGATGTTAAGAGAAGGTCATTTTGGCAGATGGGTGTGATTTTAGCTCTTCAAGGTGGAAGCAGGAGTTCAGAGTTCTCAGCTAGGAAGCTAGTTTGGACCCAATGTTGGCTACATTAAAGCCTGTTCTCCCTATCAGTGGACTTGGAAAGGGGCAGGGAGGAGATGAGGGAGGGATAGTGGGATTGTGGGGGCTAAGGCTGGTATACAAAGTAAATAACCTGTGATTAATATTAAAAAATAATTTAAAAAATCTTGTTCTGTTTTGTTTTCAAAAAAGACAGTAAAGGTAAAGCAATAATTCCACTTAGAGAGAAAAGAAAGGCAAAAGGCTCTTATAACATATGAAATTTCAAAAACTTTTCCAAAGAGATAATTGAAATTCCCCTTAAAGTATGATATTTACAATGGTTATAAAGCAGGTTTGAATGCCACTAATTTACATTAATATTGAAATTAATTAATATCTTCCTCTATTCATTGCAACTCAGGGCATTTCAATGAACCGCCAATCCTTTCATGTCTTTTGAGAAGTCATTAGAAGCTTATATACTATACATTTAACAAGAAATTATTCAAATTAAGCCTCACATCACAGCAACAGCTGTCCTGGGCCGGCAGTGTCTGTTGTAGGAAAGAGCTGACTGAGACCTATGATTAGCAGATGGTGATCCTATAGACAAAGCCGTTTGTTAACTTCCTTTTCATGGATTTTCCATATTAATTTACATCTCACTGATTAAACAGCATTTCAGTTTGGGGAGGTGTTATTTATTTACTAGGAAGCAAATATCTGATACTTGTTTAAAATGACAAATCACCTTTCCTTAAAGACAATCAAGACTCCATACACTGCCCACTCCAGGAGCATCCAATGTAAATATTCTGGGATAAGTCTTGATCATTGTGATTTTTGAAAGCTGTAATATGCTATGTAGTAAAATTTGAGCCACAGTATTTGTGTCTCACCAAACCTCACATGTCAGACATGATGAACTAATTCTAGTGTCTTCTTACTTCTAACAATACCATTCATATTACAAAAATAAGAATAGGACATATGGTATATATTCACTTATAAGTGGATAATAGCCATATAATATAGGATAAACATACTAAAATCTATAGTCCTAAGGAAGCTAAACAACAAAGAGGAACTTAGGGAACAGGCTAAAACCTCACTTAGAAGGGCAAACAGGATAGACATTGGAAGTAGGAGAAGACAAGGAACAAAACAGAAACTTTCCCCAGGGGGCCTCTGAAAGACTCTGCCTGTCAGTGTATGGAAGGAGATACTGAGACTCATAACCAAACTTTGGGCAGAGTGCAAAAAACCTTATGGAAGAAGAGGGTGATAGAAAGACCTGGAGGGGACAGGAAGTATACAAGGTGACCAACAAAGCCAAAAACCTGGGCCCAGGGGGACTTGCAGAGACGATATTCCAACCAAGGACCATGCATGGAGAGGACCTAGAACCCTGCTCAGTTTTCAAGTGAATTTCCTAATAAGGTGAGCAGGGGCTGTTTCTGATGTGAACTCAGTGACTAGCTCTTTGATCACCTCCCCCTAGGGCTTGCAGCCTTGCTAGTCCATAGAGGAAGATGATGCAGCCAGCCCTGATGAGACTTGATAGACTTGGGTCAGATAGAATGGGAGGAGGACCTCCCCTATCAGGGGACCAGGGAAGGAGCATAGGGGTAGAAGAGGGAGGGTAGGTGGGACTGGGAGGAGATGGAGGGGGATACAGCTGAGATACAAAGTGAATGAACTATAATTAATTAATTTAAAAAATTACAAAAAATAAAAGTAGGAATTGTTACATGATTTTAACAAACATAATTCTTAGGAAATTATAATATTGTACATATATTTTGCCTCTAACTTTGTGAATATCTAATGAAGTTTAAGATATTATATAACCCAGTATATTTCAATTCTATTTCTGCTCTTACCTCAGAAAATGTCTTCCACTTGTGCAAAACAAATGTATTTAAGTATTTCATCACAACATTATTTCTAATAAAGTTTAATAAATGAATAAATAGATACTTGAATATTCAATCCATGACATATTAAGCCACAGGATGAATTCTTGAAAATGTTTTTGTTTAAAGTTTTACAGAAAGATAAACATGGTTAGCTTATTATTATATGAATTTAAAATCATGTTAAGTAATTGTACAAATTACTGAATGTACTTATATATAATACATCTATATTATTATCACAGGAAAGGTTTGGATGTATAAATATTAAATTAAATTTAGTGAGTAGTCTAGGTGGACAAGAAAATGGTTTCAAAGTCTCCAAGTATATTTGTAATATATCCTCTATTATAAAAACATCTGGAGTAAGTATAGTAAAATATTAAAATAATAATTAGACAATAGTCAAATATATATTTGTTAACTTGAAAGGTTCCAATTTTAAAAGCTAGAAGTTTTTTGCCATGGTATGTCCTTTTATTTTTTATGTTTGTTATTTATTTTTGATGATGGCATAGGAACAATTAATGTGACTTCTTTCAAGTTAACAGCTGCTCAATAGTTTGGAATCATAACTGTCCCTCTAGGCTGGTCTATTTAAGGCATGCACAAACTAGTAAAGTTTTATATTTCTATGTGACTTGGACTTAGTTATCTAAATGGTGAAACCATTGGAATATCATAGCAAGGATAAGATCCAAAATTTGATGATCACCAGTAATATTCTCTTTATTAAAGTTCTAAAAGAGTGACTATATATATAAATTTTAAAACAGGCAAGCATCTTCTTTCATTAAAATGCCTCAAACTGAAATCATCTGTAGTGTTGACATTTTCCAAAGACTTTATCAATCCCCATATTTTATTAATCCTTATAATATGAATAAATATAAAAATTTCACACCCACATTTAGTAGTTATAGTCATTTATACAACTAGAGAAAATATTAAATACTAGTTCTCTATCAGAAACCATATATCTCTATCACAAAACTGTAATGGTATTGTCTTATGATCATATATTTGATTCATATTTGAAAGCATTGGAACAGGGACTGTCTCTGACATGAACTCAGTGGCTGGCTCTTTGATGGCCTCCCCCTGAGGGGAGGTGGGTGCAGCCTTTCCAGGCCACAGAGGAAGACAATGCAGCCAGTCTAGATGAGATCTGATAGGCTAGGATCAGATGGAAGGGGAGGAGGACCTCCCCTATCAGTGGACTTGGGGAGGGGTGTGGGAGGAGATGAGGGAGGGAGGGTGAGATTGGGAGGGAATGAGGGAGGAGGCTACAGCTGGGATACAAAGTGAATAAACTATAATTAATAAAAAAATAAAAAATACAAGTATTTTATAGTCACATTGCAATGACAAGTAACTTTAAGTTTTGACTGCTTTCTAGGCAGAGCTCTGTTTTGTATGCATTAACCCGCTTAATCTTAAAGCCCTCCGAAGAAAGCAGGTTCTGCTTACTACCTCACTTAATAGGTGAGATGACTGAAGCTTAGACTTTAAGCACTTAAGATGTGCTAGTAAGACTACATGGGTATTAGGTGGTAGGATTAGGATTTAAGTATAAAAATTCCTTATTCTTTACTTTAAAATACATAATATGAAGTTAACTCATTAATCATATCCAAAAGTATCACATATTCATCTGTTTTCTTTTAGGCTTTATTAGCTGGTATGTACTTTGAGTCTCTATAATATTAATTTCCTCCATGTCAAGTTACATATAATACAAAATATTACTATGCATAGACACACTCTCACAACAAGAGAAATTAGAACACTTTTAGAGTTATTCTAGGGATATTCTGAATGGCACAGGGCACGTAAATACTGTATGGCAATTCGGATGACTATTACAGGCATTTATCTTTTAACAGAGTCAGAAGTAATCCAAGCTGGCACAAATTAAAGCATTATATAATAGAATATCTTTGTCTTACTGAATTTGATTCTCCAATTCTGTCCAGACTCCAGCCCCTTCCCACAGCTTTACTTTTTGTTTGAGAAAACCATTTTTATTACCACTCCCCAGCTTGTTTGTTTCAGATTAAATAGCAAATGAGCAGCTCTTCTATAGAGCATCTACATAATATTTCTTTCAGGTATAAATATATGAAAATATTAACCACACAAACTTTAAGTATAAATGTACCAGGACTTCAGACATAAGAAAATCTATGTATGAGATTTTATGCTACAAGAAGCTTTTATGTATTTTTGAAAAGTAGAGTTCATGAACTAACACATATTCACCTTCAATAATCCAGTCAATGAAAGTGAGTTTAACACCTTATTTACCACTAACATCAGTACCATTGATCTGACATTTATAAAACAAAATAATATTTTCAATGAATTAAGTCAGTGCAACACCCATCTAAGCGCTAGCTGTTTGGTGAGCAAAGCTTGTGCCAGTATATGACTGTAAAGTCCCAAACTGTGCCCTTTCAAACTATCTCTTACATGAATAGAAGATGTGAAAACCAGCTCATTCCTTGCGTGTGGATTTGTGATCTTGCCATTTCTTACTGAACATGGAGATTTGGGAAACTTCTTCCCAAAGCTTCAAAGTCGTGTCGGTTTCTTCACCATCTGAGCTGTAGCCCAGCTCTACCTTCACTCGCAAATCCTATAACTCCCTACATTTGACATTCTGGTCCTTGTTTCCAGAACTCAATTTTCTCATACTCTAGCAGGCTGAGATTTGTTGCATTATTTCTTGCTGGAGCCTTTTCCTTTCTTCCTCATGCTCAGCAAACAGCTGCTGCTTACAGTAGCCAGGCACAGTCATGCACGTCTCTGCCTGGGTTTAGCAAGCAGGGCTTTTTTTCTTCTAAAACTTTGATATCTATCTGGGGAGTCATTTGTGTTTCTACAACAGCACAGCAACACTGAGAACAGAACCCAGAGAGGCTGCAACTTCTGAAGCTATTTTTTTTTTCAACCAGATGCTTTTGTTGTTCTTGTAATTTCTTTTCTGTTTCCAGTCTCTGAGCTAAAGCTTCCTAGGTGTCTATTGTTCTCTTTCTGCCTCTCAAGGGAGGTGGTCTAGGTGTCCTGTTTCGGCTTCAATTGCTCTTTTTGGCTTTCCAATTCTCTTCTTTCCATTTCAACTTTGGCCCCAAGTTCTAAGTCCTGAGCTTGTGTCTGACTGAATATGCTCTGATCCATCATTTTCTTTTCTTTTCTTTTTTTTTTTTGTAATGGTCTTATCTGTAGGGTTTTTTTTTTTATTGCAACCCCTTGTATACAATCTTAATTACATAGAAAAGTTGAAGTCAGCATAGCTACATGAAGTCCTGTCTCCAAAAAAAAAAAAAAAAAGAAGAAAAAAGGAGAGGAGAATCATTTTTACATTCCATACTTGTGTATAATGTGCTTTGATCATATTCACTCTCTATTACCTTCTCTTTTTCCTTCATCCTTTTTTTTTCTTTTCCTTTTTAAAAATTTTTATATCAATCAGAGGTTAGGTACTTTGCATCCCCGGCGTAGGTGTAGCCCCCTCCCTATTTCCCTCCCATTCTCCCCATCCCTCCCTCATCTCCTCCCCACCCACTCCAAGTCCAAGGGGAAGGATCTCCTCCCCTTCCATCTGACCCCAGTTCATCTTGTCTCCTCAGGGCTGACTACAATGTCCTCCCCAATCCATCATTTTCTATCCTTGATTCTAATTTTGACTTCTTGTCTCTGATTCTGAATTGAGACTTTTGATCCCTCTTCCAGGACTGAGCCTCCTTCTCACTTCTACTGCGATGGAGACTTTCCTGAGATACAGATGTTTTGTGACTTCTGCCTCATAATGCCTTCATTTCTGTGTGCTGTCTGTCTTCATTTTCATCGTTTAGTTGCTTCCATTATCAGAAGAATGTTCTTTGTCATTGTGCTCCTCAGACTTCTGTCTTGGATTCATCTTTGGATCCTACTTTCTTGTTTTTATCATTTAGCAGGCTTATTATGTGGCTTTCTGAGTCTGCAACATCTTCAGTTTAGTATCTTCATTCATTTGCTTGCTCTTTGCTTGTCAGCTACCTGTGTTTTTGTCCTTATCTGGCGGTTTCTTTCTGTTGACCTTGATTATGACCTTGAATAATAATGTTTTGAGGTTCTAAGAGGAAGGAATACACCTCATGGTTCCTTTTTCTTTCCTTATCTGGGGATGTCATTCCTGCGACTATCCATTTTGTTCTGTTGTTTTGTATAATAGCCTGTGAACTTAACTGAAGTTTTTAGTTAAAATATCTTGGTATAGAGGCACAGCAAAACATGGTCTGCTTCTCAGTATTGATGCCTGAACATTGGAATCACAGATAGTTGCCATCAAGACCAGTGTTCAGCTGAATTTTGGTTAAGAGGCACACAAAAGTTTAGAGTCTTGGCAGCCAAGGTAGTATTTCTGTTTGCCACAATCAATAGCAGAGGCCTACAGGAAGCTTTACTACAGACTACTTTCCACAATTGAAAAAACAAACAAACAAACAAACAAACAAACCAAAAACTTTTTTCTCTTCATTTGGTTTCTCTGAGTAGCCGTGGCAGTCCTGGAACTCATTCTACAGACCAGGCTAGCCTTGAACTCAGAGATCTGCCTGCCTCTGCCTCCCCACTGTGGGGATTAAAGGAATGTGCCACCAGTGCCTGGCTAATAACATTTTTATTATTTAACCATTTCACATGTGTATATGTGTATATACTGTATTTTGAACAAATCTCATTCCCTTCTCTCCTACTCCTCCCCTTTCCCCTCTTGTCTTTTTCAAATGTGTTTTTTCAATGAAAGTCTAATTTGTTTTATTTTTTATTTTAATTAAATTTTTATTTTTTACATAAATTACATTTTATCCACTTTGTATCCCAGCTGTAACCCACTCCCTCATTCCCTTCCCATCCACCCTCTCTCCCTCATCTCTTCCAATGCCCCTCTCCAAGTCTCCTGATAGGGGAGGTTCTCCTCCCCTTCCATCTGACCCTAGCTTTTCAGGTCTCATCAGGACTGACTGCAATGTTTTCCTCTGTGGCCTGACAAGGCTACTGCCCCCTCAGGGGAGCGTGGTCAAAAAACCAGCCACTGAATTCATGTCAGAGACAGTCCCTGCTCTCATTACTAGGGAACCCACTTGGATACTGAGCTGCCATGGGCTACATCTGAGCAGGGTTTCTAGGTTATATCAATGCATGATCCGTGGTTTGAAAAACAATCTCATAAAAGTCCTCTGTGCCCAGATACATTTGGTCCTTGGGGCACTCCTGTCCTCTCCAGGTCATACCAACTCCCCCTTCTTTTATATGATTCCCTGCCCTTTGCCCAAGGTTTGGTTATGTGTCTCAGCATCTGCTTTGATACACTGCTAGGTAAAGTCTTTCAGAGGCCCTGTGTGGTAAGCTCCTATCCTGTTACTTGTTTTCTCCTACTTCCAATGTCCATCCCATTTGTCTTCCTAAGTGAGGATTGATCATCTTACTCAGGGTCTTCCTTCTAGCTTAGCTTCTTTAGGTGTACAGATTTTAGTATGTTTATCCTGTATTATTGGTCTATTATTCATTTATTAGTGAGTATATACAATGTGTGTCTTTCTGCTTCTGGGTTACCTCATTCAGGATGATCTTTTCTAGGTTTCACCATTTGCTTGCAAATTTCGTGATTACCTTGTTTTTAATTGCTGAGTAGTATTATTCCATTGTGTAAATGTACCACAATTTCTGTATCTATTCTTCAACTGAGGAACATCTGGATTGTTTCCAGTTCTGGCTATTACAAATAAAGCTGCTACAAACATGGTTGAACAAATGTCCTTGTTGTGTACTTGAGCTTATTTTGGATATATGCCTAGGAGTGGTGTAGCTGGATCTCGAGGAAGCGCTATTCCTAATTGTCTGAGAAAGCACCAGATTGATTTCCAAAGTGGTTGTACTAGTTTACATTCCCAACAGCAATGGAGGAGGGTTCCCTTTTCTCCACATCCTCTCCAGCATGTATTGTCACTTGAGTTTTTGATCTTAGCCATTCTGATCTTACATTCTGGGTGTAAGGTAAAATCTCAGGGTTGTTTTGATTTGCATATCCCTGATGGCTAAGAACATTGGTTGAGCAATTCTTCCTTTTTTTTTAACATTTTTATTTTATATTAATCACAGGTTATGTACTTTGTATCCCAGCCGTAGCCCCCTCCTGCATTCCCTTCCTATCCCCTGCCCCATCCCTCCCTCATCTCCTCCCTGACCCTTTCCAAGTTCACTGATAGGGGAAGACCTCCTCCCCTTCCATCTAACTCTAGCTTATCAGGTCTCTTCAGGACTAGCTGCAATGTCCTCTTCTGTGGCCTAGCAAGGCTACTCCTCCCTCAGGGGTTGAGGGGGTTGAAGAGCCAGCCATTGAGTTCATGTCTGAAATAGTCCCTGTTCCCCTTACTAGAGGATATTGGGCTACCATTGGTTGAGCAATTCTTTAAGTGTTTCTCTGCCATTCTATATTCCTCTACAGAGAATTCTCTGTTTATATCTGTACCCCCTTTTTTAATTGGATTACTTGATTTGTTGCTTTTTAACTTCTTTAGTTTCTTTATATATTCTGGATCTTAGCCCTTTGTCAGATATAGGGTTGGGGAAGATCCTTTCCCAGTGTGTTGGCTGTGTGTTTTGTATATTTGTTTTAACTCACAGAGCTCATTCAGTGTTGCCCATATGTGTGCATGTGGGGCCATCTACATGGGTAGGTAGCCTCACATGGGGTTATACCTGAAAAAAGCTGACTCTCTCTTCCCCAGCAGCCACCACCAGCAATAGCTTCTCAGCTAGGGTTGAGAATTACTGAGCTACTTCCCTACCCGTGCTGAGCTTTTGGCGGGAATGATCCTGTGCAGGTCTGTGTCCTTTTCACAGTTTTGATGTCCTTATTTCATTAATCAAAGCAATGCTTTAGCACATTTTCTTTTCTAGTTTCACTTCTTTTCTCTCTTTATCTTTTGTCCCTTTAATTAACTGATTAGTCTATAGGCAGCATGCCATTATGTACCCCAGGGTGGCCTTGAACAGGGGACCCTCCTCCATAATTTCATTTTATTTTTCCATTTCCTGAACTTCATAACTGGCCACATGAAGCCTCTCCTTTTAAACACTTGTTTGAAGCAATAATGCTGTATTGAAATTGTATACAATTGATAAATCATCACAATTTAATACATGATTCCAAAGCTGTGTATTTGTGTGCCAAACTTGGGCAGATAAACTGGGGTTCTTGAGCATAATTGCCTTTCTTGTTAGAGGTGGTATATTAATGATATCACACTATGGCGATTGAATTATGTTTAATAATCAAAGTTTTATAAATATGGGAAAATACAAAGTTAGTTCATCAAATGAATATGGTACTTCATCTTAAAACATGAAGTAGAGAGCAGGGTCCAGGAGGAGTGGAGGAAGTGCAGGCAAGATGTAATATATGAGAGAAGAACAAATTAAAAAGAAAAAAAGCAACAACTCATAACTGTGTATCTTTGTCTTCTTTAAAAACTATTAAACTAAAGTTGGGTTTGGACACATACACCAATATGTGTTCCAAATGACACCACTCACCTGGCAACAAAGGTGTTGAAAGAATGTCTAGCCAGTTACTATACTTCCAGTTATAATGATAGTTAAAATTTGTTACAATCATAGAAAAATCTCATTAACGAGAAAAAGCACACTTTGTCTAACACAATGGTGAGAGAAAAGGGGGAGATTTTTCAGTTATGGCCATTTGCATTTCATAGTTAACCAAGTAATGTATTACCAAGGCCATAGGCCATTTGCCATCTTTCCTTGGCATTCTCTCATGTCATTCCTACCTGACCTCAATCCTTTCATAGCGTATGAGTATATTCAGATGAAATTGTAGAAAACTAAATGAAAAAAAGATTAGAATGACCAATGTAGATTTATTAGGGCCTTAGGAATTACATTATTTATTTTTACTATTTTAAATTTGTTTTTATGTGTATGAGTGTTGCGGCTGTATACATATGTCTGTGTACCACCTGTGCACCTAATATCCACAAATGCTAGAAAGCGACATTTGGGTCCTTGGAACTGGTATTAAAGAAAGTTGTGAGCTGCCATGTGGATTTCTCCACCCCTCATTATATTATTTTTAATATATTGTACTGTTTAGTGAAGAAAGGAGTGATGCTTCTGAATATAAGTAAGGATATGGTAATAGATGCTAGTGCTGAAGATAAATTTTTATGTCTTTAGAAATCAATCTTCCAGCATTAATAAAATTGTCATACTTTAATAACAAAAACAAAATGAATGATGCTAACGATAATATGGTTGAGGAGAAATTCTTCATCATCATACTAGTAAAGATAGCACATGAGACTCTTTAAGTCAATAACACACTTAGTTTATAAAGCAGTGGGTGATGCATGAGAGTATACTTGGGTTACGGTTTGAGAGGTATCTCGGTTGGAAAGATACTGACGCAGCCCACAACAAATCAGAGAATTTTCCGACTACATAGCATGGAAGAAAAGTGCTCATGTGATTACTCATGTGTTATAGTAGTTTTTTTGCCTTCCAGTGATTTGGGGAGTACAGAAGACATAAAACCATGAGACATTCCAATATCACATAAGAAAAGAAGCACATTTAGAATGAAACACACACCGAAGACTCATGCACAAATTCACCTTAAAAAAGAAGAGCAATTTGCGATGTCTTCATTTGTAATAGGAAATCAGGAGAACTCAAGCTCTGAGCATCACATTATCAGCTAAATGAGGTAGTATATAAAACACAACTGGAAACTTCAGTTATGTTCAATTTTAGGATGAAATTTTCTTATCCTTCTTTTCTGTTTTTAATATTTTTTTATGTCCTGTTGCATACTGGTCAGGACTATTTGCAGCAGGCCTAATTCGGCAGATATTCATTTGGAAAAGAATAAAACTTAGGGCCCAAGTCAGAGTATGGGTCAATGTACTTAAGAACAACACACAAGAGACATCTCTAGGTATGATAGCACTGTTGACACTGAAGCAGAATCGACTCTACCTTGCATTCTGGACAACCATGACTTGTCTGCATTGATTCCAGAAGCCAGAGTGAAGGGTACAACAGGAAAGACAGAAAGGAAGAAAAAAGTTAGGAATAGAAACAGACAGGAAGTATGAGAAAAGCAATCACAGAAGGAAAGCCTAGTATGAACCTGACTCAGGGCAGAAGATAATCTTATAGCTACAGTGAACAGCTCTAATATGAGTAATAAATTCTAATTACAGGTCTTTCAGTAATTAGTGATAACTTAATGACAGGTGAGGAATTAAGCATATTAGCCACTCAGCATGAGCTGAGTCCCATCTTCTGAGGAATCATTAAATGAACTATGTGAGGGTATTAGTATGGTCTGCATTTGTTTTCCCTTTCACTACAGTTTTTATTATTTGCAGCTAAGTATTATAGAAAAGGGTGAAGAATTCATGTTACCTGTTTACGTGTTCTATTTAATCAGTTTTGCAACTTTCCAACTAAATCACATCATGCATAAATATAAGCATTGGGGCTACAGTTAGGAAAGACAGTACATTTTTCATTAATCCACTTAAAAATACAGAAAATAGCTAAGATTAGTTTCCCAGTTCTTAATTTTTTTAAAGAACTCAAAAGTTTTCATGACCAGAATTAAAATAAAGTTATTTTTATTATTTGTTTATTTTTGTTATATTCCCTGTAAAAGACATGGCCAAATTATATATACAAATATATAAATTTTTTATTGTAAGATTTATACCTTTAATTACATCTGCAAAGTCCTTTAGGACATGTAATAATGTAACCTAAACTTACTAATTAATTAAAATAAACATAAAAAGGTTCTCTTTCCTGGATTATGTAGCTATTTTACTGATTCTATGTAGAATTATGGAGGATTTAAAAATCTTAAAAAATAAAATTAGATCAATGACATCAACAATTCTAACCTTTTAAAGTGAATTCTTGGGGTAGGGGTATGGAATTAGAGCCTGTACTTTATTTTTGATACACTGTCTCTCCATTATCTGATTTGTTTCACCTCAACTTAAAACTTATGAGTGTGCCTCCTAATAGTGGCAAGGAAACTGAATACCAAAGAAGTTGGTATCTGCCCATGGTGACTTAGTGAGAACACAGCAGGTTCACAGATGTTCATAACTTTAATGTGGCTCCACTTCAGGCAAACCTCATGCTCAGAACACACATCTATACAGGTTGGAAGCTTTAAAATCTGTTGAGGCTTTACAACACATGATGTAGTATTGAGGAATGTTTGATATGTACTTAAAAGCATTTGTTGTAGATGGGTAGCATGTTCCATAAATACCACTTAGGTTCTCAACCAGCTAAAAAATATTATGAAAGATCTTATTCAGAAAACTCAGGAATTATTTGTAATACCATTAAATGTATTAGCATTTAAAATTACATACTGAAATATTTGCAAGAATAGTTAATTAAAATTATATGGCTGTAGAATGTATAGGGGTAAACTTGAAATCTAATTGTCTATTAAGAAAAGCTTTTAAAGATAAAGAAAGATCAGTCATTCGACTATTCTCTCTGCTTCTGTGCTACACTTAAAAATTTCCAAGCAGAAACCAATACTTAAATGTCATCTCCAAATTAAAGAAAACAGTGAAAACAGTGTTCCATTAGCTGAGGAATTTTTCAACACACCTCTATTTGTTCACTGCTCATGGTTTCACGGCATTAACTGGGCTAATGTGAACAGTATAGATAAGGTATAAAGGTAGAGGTCAAATCTATGTTTTGAAGCCGTACTCAAATACTCACAAAACATCACTATTAAGTATAATTATGTGCTTAGTTATTATGTATCTCTGAAGAACACATCTTTAACTTAGTATTTTTATTTGATGCTGGCGAATGGAGTACTTAGGTATGTTAAACACATACTCTTGCCAGAGAGTTATACCACAAGCCCAGAACACTTACTTTGTATCAAATATATATATTTAATGGGATATATAGATATATATATATATATCCCATTAAAGATTCAGTGGAACATCTTTTATTTATATAGCAAAATCAGTACTTTAAATGTTATTATTTGTTTTTTCTTTTCAATATATATAAAGAGGGGTTCATAAAAACTCAGTTAGTGAACATCAAACATATGAGATAATACACACAGTGTGTAAAAATAAAGAGTAAACAATTGTTGACTTTTCAAGTGAACTTAGGGAGGCAAGTTAGTTCTTGAAATCTGCCACAAGTTTTTAAGTGACTTCAGAGTTAATCTGATCACATGATACAGCGTGGCTCTCACAATCAAAATGCTTGCTCTCATGGAGATTAGGTTTATTATGACAACTCCTCTCTGGAAACTCTTGAAAACTTAATTTAAAATTTTTAATTTAACCTTATCTACTAATTAGAAATCAATACAATGGCAAAAATAGATTAAGGACAGAGTAAGAGGGACAGTCCAGGTTAGGCTTGGAAACTAATGAATAGAAGATACTATCAGGATTGTTTAGACTGTGGGCTGCCAGACTTAGAAGACAATGCCTCTGTACTTACCCGCGACCTGGAAGTAGGTACACCTTAACGAAAGGGTCAGAGTAGCCATTGTTGTCTCTGGGAACAAGATTTCTTGCTTGAAGAATGTGTATTATAAGATTTCCAAGATCATAGTTGATTTGAAGCTTAAGGGTGTAGAAAATAATTCCATGAAAAAAATGAAACAGTACCATTTAATACTTTACTAGTTCTTTCAGCACTTTATAAGAAATTGCCTACTTCATCTCCATTTTATTTTATATTGTAGGTCATAAGAACTTTGTCATTTATATAATCAACTGAAAGAATTTTGACTGGAAAGTAGAATTGAAAGTACAGAAAATTGTTGCTTTAGTTTTGTGTATAGATTTTTACTTGTATATTGTATAGTCATAGTTTATATCCAATTGTGAATAACAGTAAAATATTTTCTAATTTGATTTTAGGTACTATCAAAATGTAATTCAAGGTAGATGAGAAATGTCACAACATGGAAATATTTAACATAGTACAAATTAGTTATCAAAAGACAACAGCAGTCTTGCTGTTAGTACCCAACAGTTAATGCCCAGTTTAACTGGATGCTCCCCGGCATGTCCGAATTTCAGTAGACACACTGTTCATGTTTTCTGGACTCTGCACAGTGAAGAGACTTGACCTAGCTTAAGTTGGCCTAGAAGAAAAATTATATGCTAAATATTTATAATATTTTTGTACTGAAAATACATGCTACCTCAAGAGACTGCTTCTCAAACTTTTACCATTGTTCCTAAAGATTGCGAGGAGCTCAGTCATCCGTCCAGAGGAAGCATGGGCCATCCTCACACACAGGATCTTTGACCTTTACGATTACAATTGTATGTGTGTCATTAGGATAAGGCTTTGCCACACAGGAGGAAATAACCAGAACGCCAGCTTTAACAACATTTGGTCTCAGTGGTTCCCAACCTGTGAATTATGACACCTTTGGCAAACCTCTATCTCCAAAAATATTTACAACACAATTCATAACAAGGGCAAAATTACAGTTACGAAGTAGCAATGAAAATAATGTTAGGGTTTGGGGCGGGGCTCACCATGAGGAAATGAATTAAAGGTTCACAACATTAGAAAGGTTGAGAAGCACTGCTGACTTCCAAGAGGCATTGTGTCAGGGTAAGTTTCAACTTCAGCATTAAGTGTTACTGCTGAAGGTCAGACGAAGGGAAACAAAGAAGCGAACATTAAACCAAACAGAAGCAGCAAACATCAGTCTAAAGGCAAGAAGTTAAAACATAGAAGGAAAAAACTAAGAATCAAAAGTTGGAGGTTGTATTTCCTGTGTGGCCTGTGTGAAAGACAGGTCTGGTGAAAACCCTTAACACTGGCAACCAGCAGAGGCACAGCAAGACCAGGAATGCCAAACAAGACTGGCTCAATCCCACCAGTTCCTTCTAGGTGAGGTGCCCTGGGACACCTCTCTGCCTTCTCACTGCTTCCCTTTAGCTTTTGCCTGTGTGTGCAGCTACTTCACTGGTTTCCCAGTCTTTGTACCCTCGCCCTTGTAATATCTCTGTTAGCTACTGATACACAGCATTTTAGTACATGTACATGTAATACTGCACTGTATTATATGAGGGATATTTCACTTCTGCTTGCACCCAAAGTTCTTTCTGGAAGTGTCAGTCTCTCAGAGATGATTCCAACATTGCTTGACTCTGAGCACAACAGCTTTCTTTGTGCTGCTGTCAGTAACACACTCTCCCCCTGTATGCTTCCTGAAACATTAATTCATACCTCTGTTACCCTGTAAAGTCCGTTGTGAGACTCTTACACTACATTGGAGACAAACATATTTTTTCTTATTGGACTGCTGTTGTCTTTTGATAACTAATTTGTACTATGTCATATATTTCTATGTTGTGACATTTCTCATCTACCTTGAATTACATTTTGATAGTACCTAAAGCCAAATTAGAAAATATTTTACTGTTATTCACAATAAGATATAAACTATGACTATACAATATACAAGTAAAAATCTATACACAAAACTAAAACAACAATTTTCTGTACTTTCAATTCTACTTTCCAGTCAAAATTCTTTCAGTTGATTATATAAATTACAAAGTTCTTATGACCTACAGTATAAAAAACTTTCCTATGATCTATCAATTAATTAGAAGTCACTGATTTCCATCCCACTTGCCTTTCTGAGTGAGGACTGATCATCTTATAGAGGGTCCTCCTTCTTGCTTAGCTTCTTTAGGTGTACAGATTTTAATATGTTATTTCTATATTATATGTCACATATCCACTTATGAGTGAGTATATACCATGTGTGTCTTTCTGCTTCTAGGATATCTCACTCAGGATGATCTTTTCTAGTTCCTACCATTTGCCTGCAAATTTCATGATTTCCTTGCTTTTAATTGCTAAACAGGGAACAGTACAGGAGCCTACCACAGGCAGCCTCTGAAAGACTCTATGCAGCAGGGTATCAAAACAGATGCTGAGACTCTTAGCCAAACTTTGGGCAGAGTGCAGGGAATGTTATGAAAGAAAAGGGGAAACAGAAAGCACTGGAGGGGACAGGAGCTCCACAAGCAGATCAACAGAACCAAGAAATCTGGGCACAGGGGTCTTTTCAGAGACTGATACTCCAACCAAGGACCATGCATGGAGATAGAATCCCTGCACAGATGTAGCCCATGGCAGTTCAATCTTCAAGTGGGTTCCCTAGTAATGAGAACAGGGACTGTCTCTGACATGAACTCAGTGGCTGGCTCTTTGACGACACCCCTTCTTCCCCCCTGAGGAGGGAGCAGCCTTACCAGGCCACAGAGGAAGACAATGCAGCCTGATAAGACCTGATAGGCTAGGGTCAGATGGAAGGGGTGGAGGACCTCCTCTATCAGTGGACTTGGAGAGGGACATGGAAGGAGATGAGGGAAGGAGAGTAGGATTGGGAGGGAATGAGAGAGGGGGCTACAGCTGGGATACAAAGCGAATAAACTGTAATTAATATAAAAAATTAAAAAGTCATTGATTTAACAAAAGACATCACTGGAATCATGAAACTTGAAGATTGGCCATCAGGTTTTCAGAAGATGAAGCTGTGTATGAAACTCACTCAACAGGTACACACCTCCTGAAGCTCAGCATCTACTGACAGAGGATTTTGCAGTCTGAAGATTTAAGTCTATGACAAACATGTACATGACATGCTGTAACATTGTGCTTCCTTCAGAGTTTTGTATATGTTACGTTTTGTATATGTTATAGGATATGAAAGATCCAGTCTGTTAGAAATTTTGATAGACAAATGCAAAATAAAATAAAAAGATAGAATGATTATATTAAAGGCTTTTCATACCTGAATTTCTCCTGTAATTGGATGGGAGGAAGCCTTTGCTGCTGCATCAGTAGGCTGAAATATTAAAGACCACATACTACATTAATAACTAAGCAATTCATAGGTATTCTCATTTTAAAATTTTATTATTATTATTATTATTATTATTTATTTCAGTTTTTTCACTTTTTATCCCTGCTATATCCCCCTCCCTCATCTTCTTCCATCCCCACCCTCCCTCCTTCTTTTTCCCCATGCCCCTTCCCTAGGGAGGTCCTCCTCCTCTACAATCTGACTCTAGCCTATCAGGTCTCATCAGGATCCTCTTTCCCTGTGGCTTAATTAGGCCACCTCACCAGGGGGAGATGATCAAAGAGCTGACCACTGAGTCCATGTCAGAGACAGCCCCTGCTACCCTTGCGAGGGAACCCACATGAAGCCTGAGCTGTCAATGGGCTATATGAGCAGGGGATCTAGGTCCTCTCCATTCCTGGCCCTTGGTTGATTCATCAGTCTCTGCAGGACCCCCTGAGACCAGAATTCTTGGCCCTGTTGGTCTCTTGTGGAGGTCCTGTACCCTCCAGGTCTTTCTGTCTCTCCCTTCTTCCATTAGATTCCCTGCACTCTGCCCAAAGTTTGGCTATGAGTCTCAGCATCTGCTTCCATACCCTGATGAGCAGAGTCTTTCAGAGGCCCTCTGTGGAAGGCTCCTGTCCTTTTCCCTGTCTTCTCCTACTTCAGATAGGTGTTCTTATTTTAACTGTCTTTTAAAGTTAACTTCTATTGGTTGTAGCACACTGCCTGCAGAATACCTTTTATCCATTTGGTTGCTTCAGAACTATAGCATTTGCTTACAATTATCAAACTTGTTCAAGTTTAGGAGACATAAATCTATTTCTCATTTTGAAAAACCTGCTTTGAAGCCATGATTTTATGTCAGAATCAAGTATTTTCAATTACTTAAATAAAAATGAGTACTCTCCCTTTAAAGCGCTTTGCTTAAGCATTTAGAGGTTTTCAAGCTCTGCACAGTAATGAAATGATTTAGGTAAGACTGCCTGGGAGCACAGAAGGTGACATGAAAGTCACCTTTGGGGAGGCTCTCCTTCACACTGAAGCTCCCAGGCAACAGACCATCTTTAATTAAAATTGATCTTTCCAGATAAGTTTTCAAAACAATTAAGAAAGAGAGCTATCAGGCAGACATGATGGCATATGCCCTTAATCCCAGCACTCAAGAGAAAGAGGTAAAAGGACCACCGTAAATTCAAAGCTAGCCTGGTCTAGATAGCAATTTCCTGATTATTCAAAGCTACACAGCGAAAGTACGTTTCAAAATAAATTAATAACTAATGACATTAAAGGAAGTAATGCTGTAAACTAATTCACTCTCCGGAATAAATGCTTGCTTATAAACTTGTTACATTTCTATTATATTTTTATACATATGTAGAGATAATGTCTGAAGCCTCCCTCTACAGGGTTATCCTGAAGTTTTGAGGATACCATGACAGCAAATTATTATTTCCTAAGAACACCTAAAAGGAGGAAATATTTCAGTTAAAATTTTTACACTACAATTTAGAAAAAAAAAAGTATCCAGATTTTGAACTATAAAAACAAAGAAAGATTTTAGACCTCCCCTATCAGTGGACTTGGGTGGGCATGGGCAAAGATGAGGGCAGGGTGGGTTTGGGAGAAGATGAAGCAGGGGCTACAGCGGGGATATAAAGTGAATAAACTAGAATTTACAAAAAATTAATTAATTAAATTTTTTTAAAAAAAGAAAGATGAGTTAAAATTCCAGTGCTAACATTTTCATGACAAACTGTACACCGATTTAGTTAAAGCAAAATAATAAATTAAGATAGTCTAATATTTGCTTGTAGATTTTGTTGCTAAATCATGGATACTAAAATCCTATTGTATTTCATATATACCACATGTAAAAGTTGTAAAAGTTATTTGCTAATAATCTAATAAAGTACATCCTTTTCAGAATAATTATTAAAACACAGAAAATGATTCTTTGACCATTTATATAATTTTAAACCTTATTAAAATAAATATGAATCATATTTGATATATATTATTTAAAAAGCAACCATTCAAAATATTGTTAATGAACCATCAGTTGTTTACACATAATCATAAAAATATAGGAGAAATGCTCAACAGTAGCCTGGGGAACAATTCTTGTCTGTTACCCCAAGTTCACAGACAGCAAAAACTAAAATTGACAAACGGAATTAAACTGAACTTTCAAACTTCCTCACAGCTAAGAAAACAAACAACACATATATACACACCTCTTGAAACAGAGAACATCAGCAAAACATATCTGGCAAACAATTATTTCGCTAATATATAAGAAATTTCAAAAGCTCAGTGCCACAAAAG
The DNA here is from genome assembly GCA_028658305.1 of Pachyuromys duprasi. Taxonomy (NCBI): domain Eukaryota; kingdom Metazoa; phylum Chordata; class Mammalia; order Rodentia; family Muridae; genus Pachyuromys; species Pachyuromys duprasi. Next base: position 50,560,907 of record CM053763.1, on the reverse strand, counting down.
AAATAACTATAAAAAGTGGACCATAGTCCAAAAGAAATATCTCTCAAAAGAGACAGTATACCTATTGATCAGGTCTATAAAAAACTATTTCTAGGCCTTCCCTCCCTCCCCAGTCATCAGAGAATCACAAATCCGACCAACAATGAAGATCAGATCTACAAACACCCAAAGGAATGGTTTTTATTAAAAAGACTCTGACGGAAAGCAGTGGAAAGACTGAGGTGAAAAGAGACCCCGTGCACGGTTCGTGGGACTACAAATGAGCACAGCCATTTTTAAACAGTCTGCTAGATCCTAAAAAAAATTGAAGAGGCTCCAGCAATGCATTCCTGGCCACATGTCAAAAGGAAATGCAATCTGTATTTTGAAGAGGCCTTTGCATGCCCACATATATTTCGGCAATATTAACAACAGCAAAGTCATGGTAACATCAGTTTGTCAAGTGGGGAGCGGAGAAAGGATAAAGAAATTGTACTGTACACCCCATGGCATGCTATTGAGCTATAAAAATATGTAAAATTCTGTTGTTTGTAACATATATGAGTTAAAAAATTAATCCATGCATAGAAAGACAAATACTATATTATTTACTCACATGTGGAATCTAAACTCATGTTTTTCACAGAAATAGAGACCAGACTGGCAATTTATCAGAGAGGAGGTGAGGGAAGAGAAAGAGGGAGTCAGATGAGAATGAGATCTAGAGTTCTGTTAAAAAGCTGGGTAAACATAATTAACAACAATGTAATATTTATCTAAAATATTTAGAAAAATGAATGTTGAACATGCCCAGAAAGAATAAACAATAATCACTGCAGGTGATTAATATGCTAATTACCCTGAGCAGATCATCCCACATCACATTACAAAAGTGCCAGTAAAATGGCTCAGTGGGTAAAAGGGTTTGCAGCCAGGCCCGACAAGAGCGGGGCTCCTTGTTGGAAAAAAAAGGACTTCGACCAACACACATGCACTGCAGCATGCACAGGCCTGCTCCCACCCACACAAAATAAAGAAAACAAAATGTTTTGTAAGAAAATAATAAAATCATAAAATAATTTAGAAACACATACAAGTATTTTAATAAAGGAGTATTGAATGAAAATGTTTTAAATATATTCTAAACATCTAAATATATACTAATATTAGTTATAATTTGAGTAATTTAGATTTAGTGTATTATCTTACATAATTTAATTATAATTTTGTTATTAGTAGTAGTATATTTTATGAGCTATATATGAGTATCTTTTAAGCAATGTAATATTTAATTTAATTATCCTTATGCCTACAGAAATAAAAAAGTTAAAACCCAAATTCTGTATATTAGCTTAAGAACGTCTGGTATGTTTGGCTTTGCTGTTCCCTGGCATTAGGATACAAATGCTTCCGAAAACTCTAACTTTTAGTATGTAAGAGACAGGAAATAAATGATAACTCAGAATATATTATTTAGCAAAAGGTACCTGCTAAAAATAAGACAAAGAAAAAAAGAAAGCAAAATGAAAGATGATAGGTAAGCCTGTAAGGTAAGCCTTTATATTTTAATTTAAATACACACACACACATGCACACATTTAGCACTCTCCCTCTATATATTGAAAATAACCAGATTTGATTAGTGGATCAGTGTCACTGCTAAGAGTAAATAATCTCTGTTCTAGAATGTCCAAATGGAGTATATTTGAGAGTCACAAAAGAAACTAAAATTTCCTAATAAGCATACTAAAAGCAAAGAGGAAATATTATAACAATAATTTTTATATTCACCCTAAATATCATCACTTTATAATGTTAGCAAAATAAAAATTGTGTTAAGATATTTGAGTCTTTTTTCTTTTTCTTTTTTTTTTTTGTCAAACAGTCAGATGTCGGCTAGACCAGCCGGATGTGATTGGCAGTTACCTTTCGATAATGAAACGCTGGAACTACATATTTCTGCCAGGTCTTATAAAGCTATACAGGTGTGAATTATTGGAAAAGTAAAGAGTGACTACACACACTGACAGCTGCCAGTGCCGCTTTCCTAACGCCATCCCATTTCTAGAGTTCTCATCTTCTAAGTGTGGTACACAGAGCTAACATATATAAAAAGGCAAATTTGTAAATTTGTACCCATAACGAAAACAGAGATTCCCATAGGTGATCCACTGACATATTAATTCAGATATTTTTCTTACTGTTCTGTGCAAGTCATTCAGCTACAATATGTACAATACGTGGGGAAAAAGGGTCCTTAAGTGGCACATGTAGCTAACAAGAGGTATAAACTAGAACCTTATAAACTAGTAAGGGGAACAGAGGCTGTCTCTGACAGGAACTCTGCTGCAGGCTCTTTGTTCACCTCCCGCTGGGATGGGGGGGGGGGAAGGGGGAAAGCAGCCTTGCCAGGCCACAGAGGAAGACAATGCTACAGTCCTGATCAGACCTGATAGACTAGAGTCAGATGGAAGGGGAGGAGGTCCTCCCCTATCAGGGGACTAGGGAAAGGGCATAGGGGGAGAAGAGGAAGGATGGATGCGACTAGGAGACCAGGGAGGAGCTAGAGCTGAGGTCCAAAGTGAATAAATTGTAATAAACAAACAGATAAATAAACAAATAAATAAAAATCCCTGATAACTGCAGTCTATGTACAAATTGTCTTAAGAGACACAGAAGGCGCCTTTGTGAGGAAGGGAAGAAAGCAAACAAGCAGACAAGCAGACAGACTGCAAGGCTAGGAGGCAGGGAGGAAGAGAGCATGGCAGGGAGAGGAGAAGGAAGCAAGGAAGGAGAGAAGACATGTAGTTTTCTGACTGTGTAGCTCTTTACAGGTTCTGCTCACGTCTTAGAATGTTGTTCCCTTTCTTCCTTATACAGAAATTGTTTTTAACCACTGTCCTGTCCTGTTTCCTGATCCCACTGTCCTAAGTGTCCTCACTCTTCTCATACCCACTAAATTTGGCTGTGAGCTTGTACTCCCCTGGAATGTGACTCCTTAAACTCAATGGTCAAGGACAGTGTCTGTGGAGCACAAGCCAGAGCTGAGGCCCTCATAAACGCAATACTGATCACCAGGCTATCAGGGCGGGTATAACAGCACGATGTCTACTACCATTTCTAAGAAAGGAAGCTCACATCCTTTCTAGGTGCTTTTAGGACCTGTCCCAGCAGAGGTGACACAGCAGAATGCCTCCTAAATAGGAGAGTGATAGGCCAGAAAAGTTACACAAGGTTGAAGTACTGCTGCATTGTCCACCTTTTGTTTTCCAGCAACTGTAAAGAAACAGCACCGGAAATGTTTGCTTCAAGTACAGATACATACATTAAAAGCAACCAATAGCTGGAATGGGAATAGAATCCAGAATGGATATAACGTCATTGTTGTCTTTTACTTCTTTTTGCCCTAACTTATTTCCATTTCTTTGTGATTTTAAATGAGAGAAGCCTAGCAGAATATATATCTTTTGGTTTCAAAAGGTCGTAAAGCTAATGTATATAGATGGAGACAGATTTCTGTAGCAATGATGCCCTGCCACATCAAAGATAGGAAGCAGCACATTGTTCAAAGTTGTCAACATAAAAGCAGAAATATCTGAAGAGATGTGCTTAACTGGGACAGCGAAACAGTCAGAAGAGGGAAATATTTGTCTCAGTAGCTCATTAGCACATTGCCCATCACAAAATAACTCTTCCTAAGGCTACTTCACTTCCCATCTTCCTTCTGCCCAGATTAAACAGCCAGGTTTGGCTACATGTGGTGACACGTGTGGGACCTTTCTCACCTTGCTGCTTCCGTGCTTCTTCTTGCTCACTGAGGGTGAGCCCGGCTGCCCAGGGCTCGGGACAGAACTGGATCCTGCTGATGTAGGACCTGAGTGAGCGTGGGACCCTTTCTCCACGACTGACGGCATGACCAGTGGTGACTGTTGGAGTGAGACTTTCTGCAGCTCTGCTGCCAACTGCTTGGGATCTACCCCTGGGGACCTGGCCTTATCTGCTAGGACAAAACAAAAGGCGTTAGGCCTTGGGTTCATATGTTGGAAATACCATGGCACGGGTTGGAGTTTTAGGTGATGATACAACATTAAAGACCAAGTTTCAAAACCAAATGTACTCAATTGCAGCTTTATGCATCTATTCCTAGGAAAAGCCAGAAGACACAGAGATGAGTGTTATGAGGAATTACAATATGAAGTTCTGATAAGTGTTCAAAAAAGTATTTTGAATATTTTATTGAACGAACTATGGAAATGATAAAATACCCTATTTTGTCACAGAGAACTAGCTTGTAAGAACACATATTTTCTCCTTTCTAAATCTTCTATATATTGTTCTTTATAGAGGAAACTTCACTTAGCATAACAGAGAATATGATAAATATATGCCTCTATATTTTCACATGTATGTATGAAATCTCTGTTGGACATGGCCTGTTTATTTCAGTAACCCAGACTTCATAGTAACACTGTAAGAACAACAAAAGGCCAAGTTGTGCTGAAACCAAAAAGTAAGAACTAAATATTATATGATTAAAAAGGAATGGCTCAAAAATTGCCTTCACAAGATGAATTCATATTTAATCAATTTAAAACATGAATTCACATAGTAATAGTTAATATAGAACAGTAAAATATATAACATGTACACAAATCTATAATTCTGTTTGTATCTATGTCAAAACAGGCTACATCTGCATATATCCTTTCATCCATGGTTGAAACCAGATTGCTGCCACCTACCAACTTTTGGTGGCTCATGCAGTTCCAGGTGCTGTGGATTTTCGGAATCGGACAACATATTGAGGTCCCTAAAAATTAAGACAGATTATTAAGAAAGACACTGTGGAAGACTGAAGCAAAATGTAGCTTTTCCAAATGCCCTGATTTTATTTTCAGGAGGTCAATGAGAAGTGGATCATGATAGAAAGCAACTCGCAGGCATGCTCACCCCACTGCCCAGGATATATTAGCAATGTTGTTAAAAGTCAAAGCTGATAAAAATGATCATTTAAGGTGAAATCTTTATGATTAAACACAAGACATTTCAAGACATTTAGACATTATAAAATCTAAGTGGGCTCTGGCCTTCTTTTAAATGAAACATGTTTTAATGAAAGCATCAAGGGGAAAGAGCTGAGACAGAATCAGAAACTATTGGCTGGGTTCTGCCTGTGCCTTAGCCTTTGATTCAGAACACAAGAAAGCCATAAGTCTTGTATTCACTTTTTTTCTAATTGCTGAGAATCTTGCTGACTGGCAAAGGTTCCACCTTAACAATTTAAATTAAAAGAGACATGAATAGCCAAAAAATGGGAACAGAAAGATGGGGAAAAACTCACAGTCTTACACATATTTCTGCTTCCCCACTTTGCTGATTAATGATGCTCTGCACTTCTTCATACGTTTTAGAAGTTAAAGGAATCCCATTCCATTCCAAAACCTGCATCCCTAAAAAGACAAATTTGAGTACAAAATAAAACGTGTGTACGATCTTCAGTCTTAGTTCACAGGGCACAGCAGACTTTTTGCTTACTTTTGAAAGCCAAATCAGCATACCATTTCAGAGAACATTGGTTCAATGTTCTCCAGAAAATTATTATGGAGTCAAATTCAAACTTACCTGAATGCATAATATATGTTTAAGACAACATGCAAGTTTTGCTTTTGAAAACCTATTAATTCTTACCAAATACATGCATTTTGTTCACACTTTTATAAAGAGAAAAATGCTGAATAAACACACAAGTAATTGCAACCATTGGCTTAAGGGTATTGACTTCCATATTCTTTCATAGAATGGAATGCTTAAAAAGTCACTAAGATTTCCTGATGAAGATTTGCTCTTGATTTTGCCCAGAAAATAAGATTGTATTGTGTGTCTTCCATTTCACTGCATGGCAGATATTTCTGAAGAGAATAGCAAGAATGTTATAGGAAGACCAGCTTTGTGGGCCTCTGAACTGTACAATATTACAAGGTTCTGTATTCTGTATCTTGAAAATCTACCTTTTAATTTTTCACAGAATCCAATAAACCATGTACCCCTCCTGCCGGGTCAAGTAATTTCATTTATACTATCTATCTGAAAAGACAATCTTATGTAAAAATAATATAGTAATATTTAATATTTAAACATTTTATATCCAGGTTTTTTGGTTTATTTTGTGAGTTGTCAAAATACCCTAATAGTGCATATTTGATATTACTTACATGACCCTAAAACACATATAAAATAAGATTAACATATAACTGAAAATCACCTAATACAGTGCCCAAATATTTGTAAATGGTATTAGATTTGCCCTACAGAAAATGGCTGAATGCCATGACATAATAAATAAAAATAATTACTGAATTACTATATCTTTAATAAATTTCACACGCGGTTGTAGTTCCCTCTTGCTTACTTTGGCACTGGTTCAATAGAATTATAAATATGGAATGGTTATATCTTTAAGTTTTAATGGTAGTATAGCCATTGGGAGGCATGTTACTAGTTGCAATTAGTAAAAGAAATGCCTTTATACTGTAGTAGAGTAACAGAAGAAGTCCATCAAAAGGCTCACAGTTACACAAGAAAGACTTTTCTATAACTTACTCCAAGAAAATGTTATCTTCAGATGGGTCTTAGGTTTATTTCAACTGTCCCAGCTGTTGTACACAGAAAATTAAAAAAAAATCATATAATAGACAATGATACTAAGAATAACTCAACAGAGTGAAAGCAGAGAGAGAACCATATTTTTAAAGCCAGAAGGAAAACCTACATTTATTCTGAATTGAAAACTTAATGCCATAATAACTTAGATATTACCTCTTTGTGTTTCTACAGAATCATATTCCACAGAAATAGTCAAAGGTCTATTTTCTTTCTATTGCTTGTCTGTTCCATTCTTTATATTTTAGGACAAAGGGGACACTGCCAAAACTTAATTGTCTAGTGAATAGAAAAACGTGTCTAGTCATAATGAAAGAAAACACATTTTATATTTTCAGTAACATTGCTGAACAGATTCTTGCCTATATATATGTAAGAGATCTGCTGTGTTCCAGGACAGATACCTGAACTTTTGCACTCATCTTTTTTCCCATGTTATTCTGTGTATTTGTGAAAGCCAAAACTATTCTACTGGTCTGGAGCCCATGCTGATGCACTATGAAATGGGCCACTACTTTCACCGTAATTATTTAATGCTTCCCATTTCAGTGTCTCTTACTTAGTTCAAAAGAATGGAATGCCTCTAGTATTAATATTTCAGAAAATATTTATAAAACTATGATTTAAATGTCATATGTTTTCAAAACAATATATTTGATTCAAGACGCAAACAAAATGAAGGATAATAACTGTAGAATCATCTCAGTAGTTAAATAAAGGAAATTTGATAATATTTTAGTATCCTTCATAAAATAAAGAATAAACTTGGTAGAGAATAAATGTATGTCATCATAGTTTAAATGAGCTATAATAAGACAGTGGTTAATATTACAATGAATAAGAAAGACCAAACACTTCTCTCTGTGATCTGGAATAGATCAAGGATACCCATGCCCAGTACTTTTACTCAGCATAGATCTTTATGTGCTAGTTCAGGCAATCATGCAAGAGAAAGAAAGGAAAGGGACCAGGGCTAGGAGACAGCAGTCAGTCCCACTGCTCACACACACCATCTTACACCCAGAGAGCAACAAAGATATTATCAAATAAGTACTTAATGCTGATGAATTTAGCAAAGTTGCAGGATACAATACCAACGTACAAAAATCAGTAGCATTACTGTAATGACAGTATTTTAGTATAAATAGAAACCAAGAAAGCAAACTCTTTTATAATTATTACAAGATTTAAAAAAATAAAGCAACTAGGAATAAATTTAATTGATTATATGAAAGTTATTTACAATATAAAGTATACAGCAGTTATGAAAGCCATTGATTAGGATATAAAGTCATGGGAATAGAAGTATATGTCCATAGTCTTCAAGAATTAAATTTAAAAATTGCATTGAAGACAGCCAGCAAGGGTGAGCTGTACATTGTGTCCAACACCTATCCACTGCCATCTCTATGAGGCCTTTGGGGGTCCCCAACAACATTCAGTGTAGAGCCCCTTCTGCCTCTTCCCTACAGCCTGGTCTACCTGGGGGCACAGCTAGCAGAGGTGAGGTTCACATTATCCCTGATCTCCATCCCCTGACTTGCCTAGGAGGTTTGTGGGAGTCCCAACAACATTCAGCATAGAACCCTACCTGCTTGATCCATCTGGGGCACACCCAGCAGAGGCCTATGGGACCCCCAAAACATTCAGGTCCACCTGAGGCACAGCTACCAGAGGTGAGCAGCAGGCTCTTACCTGAGCTCCACTGTCTGGCCAAAGGCTCTGACTGACGCCCTGCGGAGTCCTACAGTAGAAACGTTTGGCCAACACCAAGGACAGCCAGATAGCTAAAAGCCAGCCTATGACCACAATCAATGAGTCAGGGCAATATGGCACCACCAGAGCCCAACTATCCAACAGCAAGGTGTGGATATCCTAACATAGCTAAGGCACAAGAAGATGATCTGAAATCCAACTTTATAAAGATGATAGAGGCCTAATGAGGAAATGAATAAATCCCTTAAAGAAATACAGGAAAACATCAAACTGATGGAAGACTTTAAAGAGGAAAAATAAATAAATCTCATAATGAAACACAGGTAAATGCAATTGGATAGGTGAAGGAAATGAATAAAACTGTTCAAGATCTGAAAATGGAAGCAGACTCAATAAAGAAAACACAAACTGAGCTAATCCTAAGGATAGAAAATCTAGGGAAGAGAACAGGAACAACTAACACAAGCATCACCAACAGAACTGAAGATATGGAAGAGAAAAATCTCAGGTGTAAAAGTTACAATAGAATAAATCACTATAATAGTCAAAGAAAATGTTAGCTCTAAACATCTCTGGCATAAAACATCTGGGAGATCTGGGGTACCATCAAAAGAAATAACATAAGAATAGTAGGAATAGAAGAATGTGAAGAGTCCCAGCACCAAGGACCAGAAAATACTTTATTTTATTATTTTTAAATATTAGTTACAGTTTATTAATTTTGTATCCCAGCTATATCCCGCTCCCTCCCTCCCTCCCAATCTCACCCTCCCTTCCTTATCTCCTCCCTGCCCCTTTCCAAGTCCACTGATAGGGGAGGACCTCCTCCCCTTTCATCTGACCCCGTTTTATCAGGTATCTTCAGGACTGGCTGCAAAGTCCTCTTCTGTGGCCTAGCAAGGCTTCTCCTCCCTCAGGTGGGGGTGGGAAGGTCAAAGAGCCAGCCATTGAGTTCATGAGAAATAGTCCTTGTTCCCCTTAATAGAGAACACACTTGGATACTGAGCTACTATGGGCTACATCTGAGCAGGGGTTCTAGGTAATATCCATACATGGTCCTTGGTTGGAAGAACAGTCTCATAGAAGAACCCTATGCCCAGATATATTTGGTCCTTGTGGAGCTCCTGTCCTCTCCAGGTCATATTAACTCCCCCTTCTTTCATATGATTCCCTGTACTCTGCCAAAGGTTTGGCAAATGGTGGGATCTAGAAAAGATCACTCTGAGTGAGGTATCACAAAAGGAAAAAGATACACAAGGTATATACTCACTTATAAGTGGGTACTAGACCTATAAGAGAGGATAAACATACTAAAATCTGTACACCTAAATAAGATAAACAAGAAAGAGGACTCTGGGTAAGATGATCAACCCTCACTTAGAAAGACAAATGGGATGGACATTGGATGTAGGAGAAAATAAGTAACAGGACAGGAACTTAACACTGAGGGCCTCTGAAAGTCTCTATCTAGCAGTGTATCAAAGCAGATACTGAGACTCATAACCAGAAAATACTTTCAACAAAATCCTAGAAGAAAATTTTCTCAACCTAAAGAATCAGATGCCTATAATCATACAAGAACCATACAAAATACCAATTAGATTAGATTAGAAAAGAAAATTTTCCTGCCACATAATAATCTAAATACTAAATCCACCAAACAAAGAAAGAATAGTAAACATTGCAAGGGAAAATGGCCAAGTAACTCAGAAGGGCAGAACTATCAAAATTACAGCTGACTTCTCAACCCAGACTCTAAAATCTAGAAGGGCCTGGACAGATGTCGTGTAGCCTTTATGAAACCACAGATGGCAACCTAGACTACAATATCCAGCAAAACACTCAGTCACCATAGATGGAAAAAAACCCCAAAACATTCCATGAAAAATAATTAAACAATATATTTTCACAAAGCTATTCACAAATACAGAAAATACTAGAAGGAAAACTCCAAATCAAGGAGGTTGGCTACACCAAAAAAGCACAGGAGATAAATAATTCCACACTAGCAAAAACAAAAGAAGGGAAGCACACATATCCACACAAACACACACACACTAACAACACCAATGTCAAATACAAGAACTAAATATCATTGGTCATTAATATCTCTCAATATCAATGCACTCAGTTCACCAATAAAAAGACACAAGATAATGGAATAGATTTGAAAATAGGATCCATCATTCTGTGGCATTCAAGAAACACACCTCAGCAAAAAAAAGATAGAATAAAGGGCTTGCAAAAGGTTTTCCAACCAAAAGTGCCTGAAAAGCTAGCTGAAATGGCCATTCTAATATCTAATAAAATAGACTTTCAACAAAAAATTAAACTGGATGGTAAAGGATACTTCATACTCATAAAAGGAAAAAAAACCACACGAAGATAATGTCCCAATTCTGAAAATTTATGCCGCAAATGCAAGGGCACCCACATTTGTAAAAGTAACATTACTAAAGCTTAAATCACACACCGAACCCCACACATCAATGGAAGGAAACTTTAACAGCCCTCTCTCACCAATGGACAGGTCATCAAAGTAGAAACTAAACAAAGAAATAATGAAACTACAGACATTATAAATCAAATGAATCTAACATGTCTACAGAACATTCCACCCGAATATAAGAGAATATACCAATATATCTTCTTGGCACCTCACCAAACCTTCACCAAAATTGACCACATAGGTGGTTACAAAGCAAGATAAAAGAAAATTGAAATAACACCTTGCATTTTATTAGACCACCATGGATTAAAGCTGACTTCAACAATAACAGAAACAATAGAAAGCCTACATATTCATGGAAACTCAACATCTCTCTACTCAATGACAGTAGATCAGGGAGGAAATAAAGAAATTAAAGACTTTCTAAAATTCATTGAAAATGAGGACATAACATACCCAGAGTTATGGGACACAATGAAAGCAGTACTGAGAGGAAAGCTTACAGCATTAAGTGTCTTCATAAAGAAATTAGAGGGATCTAATACTAGAATCTTTTTTAAATTTTAATTTTAATTCTTTCACAATTTCATTATATATCCCGATTGAAGCCCCCTCCCTCAACTCTTCCCAGTCCTACCTTCCCTCCCTCTTCCCCCCATCCCACGGAAAGGGGGAGTTTTCCTTTGCCATCTGCCAATAGCTTGTCAAGTCTCATTAGGACTACCTGGATCCTCTTTCTTTGTGGCCACATCAGCAGGGGTAAGTGATCAAAGAGCAGGCAGGAGTTCATGGCAGAGGGAGCCCCTGCTCCCCTTACTCAGGAATTCATATGGAGACTGAGCTGCCAATAGGCTAGATAGTAAACTTGTTTTCATCTTCACACTATAACTGTCTAGGATCATAGAGAAAAACAGCCATGGAAGATGGGTTCCTCCAATTTAGGGAAGATGCTTGAATTCTCACTCAGAAGAAGAAATAAAATAGGCATCTTAAGTAGAAGGAGGGAGGGAATAGGGTGAGACAGGTGTTGAGGAGGGTAACATGGGTGGGGATCAGGTCTGAGGAGAGTGAAGGGTGTGGACTGGGAGAAAGAATGGAACTCCCTGGGCACTGGCATCTCTAGGACAGGGGAACCTCCAGGGAGTCCATGGGGCTGACACTAGCTGAGACTCCTAGCGGTGGGGGTTAAGGAGCCTGAAGTGGCCATCTCCTGTTTCCAGGTGGGACTTCTACTGAAGGGAGGGGGACACCAACCCAACTCACAAAACCTTCCACCCTAATTTTGTCTTGCCTGTACAAGAAGTGTTGTTGGTGGGGGAGTGGTTTTGCAGGAGGAATAACAAAACAGCTTTAGAACTCATAGAATGCGGGGCATGGGTTAGCTCAACCACAATGAGTGTTCCTCAGGAGTCACCAAAGGGGGCTTCCAGCCCCTCACTGAGCAGTATTACTTGCACTCAACAATAATGTTTGATCTCTTTCAGACATTGCTGCTGGAGCAAATTAATGACTCAACCACCACCACTGAAAAGAACTTAGAGATGTAGATTGTTAGCAATGACCAATACTCTTAGAAAGAATTTGAAAAACTAGATTATTTAGCAAGGTTGGGTAAAGATGTTTTTGCTAGTGGCTCTGATGAAGAAAAATTTTAGGGAACAAAGTGAAGTTCAGAAAAGTGCACTCTTAATAGTAAAACCATGGAGTTTTTGAGATTTGCGAGCAAGAACAATCCCAAATTAGTACTAGCTGATGTGACTCTCTCAACAAAGCTGGGCTTCAAGATGATTAATTTCTTGTACTATTTTTTTCCCTCAGCTTCTTGATATGATTTAATAAAAATTATTGAGTAGTTACACACCTTGAGGATTTAAACTCGAAATGGCTGAAGGAATAATATATATATATAAGTTTAGAATTGTTATTCCTTTAAGGTTTTTATAAGATTTCTTTTTAATAATTGATTCTTTGTAACTGCAAATTGCAGCCTGGTGGTAAAGAGAAATTGCCTTGGTTGCTCACACTTTGTTAATCTGTACAAGTTACTTAGTTATAAATGTATATGGTTTTTTTGTGAATACTTTGTTTTTCATTTTTGTTTCTCACCCATAATACATAAAACATTTGATCATGTGAGGGTATTGGGGAACATGTTTTTCTTACGCATACTCATTGCAATCGTTCACTTAAAGAAAAATTGGAGGTAACCACACTGTGATTTTTGTACTGCTTGAAAGATCTTGCTGGGGTATGTAAGCCGTGGGAGGAAAAAATAAAGTGTTTGGAATCCTTTTCCACTTACTTTCTCATTAAGTGTAAGTGTATGTGTGTATGGTCTTTCCCCCCCTTTTTTTTGCTTACCACCTTGAGTAGAAGCTCCCCACCAGGAGCCACCAGCTCTGACCCACTGACAGCAACACTCAGTTCTGGCCCTGTTGCTTACTACTACCAGTGGAAGCCCCTGTCAGGAACAATCAGTTCTGACTTACAGAGTTAAGCCTTTTACCCTCAGAGAAAGTCTGCTGGGTGATCAGCCAGCAGCCTATCTATGCCCTGCCTCAGTTTACCCTGTGGTGCCAAAGATGTTCTTTGACGATGTGTAGGGATAAAGATGGTGCAGAGACTGAGGGAATGGCAAAGCAATGACTGGCCCAAATTGAGACCCACCCCAACGGAGAGAGCAGGCCCCTGTCAATCTTAATGATACTCTGCTATGCTTGCATACTGGAGCCTAGCCGAACTGTCTTCTGAGAAGCTTCATTGAGCAGATCATGGAAACAGATGGAGAGACCCATGGCCAAACAATAGGCTGACCTTAGGGAGTCTTATGGAAGAGTGGTGGAAAGATAATGGGAGCTGAAGGGGTTGAGGACATGACAAGAAGACCTACAGAGTGAGCTAACCTGGGTTCATGGGGGCTCACAGAGACTGAGCCACCAGCCAAAGAGCATTTATGGGCTAGACCTAGGCTCCCTGATCATATGTACCAGATGTGCAGCCTTATCAACATGTGGGTCCCCTGACAATGAAAGCAGGGGCTGTTTCTGTCTCTGTTGCCTGAGTTTGGATCCCTTTTCCCTAGCTGGACTGCCTTGTCAGGCCTCAGTGACAGAAGATATGTTTATTCTGCTGAGACTTGAGATGGCAGGGTGAGGTGGTACACCTTGGGGACCTCCCCTTCTCTGAGAAGGAGGGGGAGGTGAGTGGTAGGAAGGGCACTTGGAGGAGAGGAGGGAAGGGTGGGATTGACTATAAAGTGATTAAGTAAATGAAGAAAAAAATCTTAGCGAAGTTTTAGGTGAATTGAATATATTATTAAATTAAAATCCAGCACACGTTTTTAGATTAATGTCCCTTCAGGTACTCTAGTTTAATTTGATATATAAATATATATTTATATACATATACATATGTGTATGTGTGTACAAAAGAGAGACATAAGAGATTAAACGATTGTTTAACACTATGCAGTAATTAGCTGTATACAAATAGAATCTTCAGTAGTCTCTTAGGTCAATGCTGGTATCAATAAATAGGAAAAGGCATTCAGTTTATGCTTTCTAACACTACATTGTAACTACTGACTATAACAAATACTCAAGTATTTAAACTGGACACAAAGTATACAAATTATTTACAAAGCTATTTTAATTATTACACCGCAATAACTTAATTGTTATTTATATAACAATATTAGTTAAAGTTGAGGGATTTTGAAAACTGAAGAGATCAACAAACAAACAGGAATCTGACATGTGCTACACAAATTTTGCATAAGCAACGACAGGAATGAGATTAACTGAGTTGCATATCTCCTCTCTGTCCCTCTGCTAGAGAAAAGCCAGTATCGCCTGTGTCTAAACATGGCAGTGCACAATGCTGCTGGGATACAGTCCTGTTATCTGATGGAAAGTAAAGTATACAGGAAAGACTCATGAATTCAGTTTTAGAGAAGAAATGGTGGTTAAGGTTTTCAAAAGCAGTAGGAACTGTCATTCTCTTTATTTGGGTAATACCATGGTGGGGGGGGCAGCATTATCTCAAAGAAAAATTGCTACAAGATGTCCCTAGGTTATTTGGTTTCCATTGTACCCAGGTCTTCTCTTGTAAGCACTAGGGCATAGTAAGGAAGTCATGTACCCTGGAGGAAGTGCTCTGGCTGAAAGGGCATTCTCAGCATTGTGGAATATTCTGTGTTCTAGATTGTGTAATTCCTAATTGAATATATATATATATATATATCTGAATTTAGAATATAAAACACCAATTAATGTAAGTAATTAAATTTCATACCAACAGTTGAAATTGACTTATAGGAACAAAGTAGTGTGATTTATTACCAACATTGAAAATTCACACTTTCAAATACAGAGAAGATAAGGAAATAAAACTTCCTATGATTGTTGTCCCAACCTTGAGATTATTATGATAGGATTTTTCTTTTAGTTCCCAATGATCACTAAAACAATTCACCATTATGGCTCAGTAATTCCTGGAAGGAAATTTATTACTATTATCTGTTGTCTTAGAATACTGTGTATGATTAGAATAAGATAAAATTAGAAAGTGACTGAGTAAATCAGAAGAAGATAATGAGCATGTTCTTATAATTTGATTGATCCCAGGAAATAATGCAATATTCATAATGGCACTATCTCATTTTAAGTAGATTTCACATCAGAAATGTAAAACCATTTCATAATTTAACTTATCAGTTGATTCTGTTAATATATCTAGGAAGGATGTTTCTAATGACTTTCTAATTAGATGATATTAGCATACTAAAACCATCACATCTGAAGAATGTCATGTCCAGTTAACATAAACAAAATAAATAAATATGAGAATTATGCAGAGATGAATTAAGGAAAACTGAACAGACAAAGGAAGTTAAAAGAAGCGATGAACTACCCAATGGTTACCTCGTCTACTTTATGTATCCAAGATGAGACAATATGGGCCCTAATTTTAGTTATGTCTTTAATCCCTTTTTACATTCATATATTCTTAATTATGCCTTTTTAATGCTGTGCAAATGTATTCTATTCCATGTCTAATGGATTTTAACACAGAATGTGATCACTTTATTTCAGGAATATGGTTTCCTAGTACACATAGGCACTATTGAACAGGTGGCAATATCATCAACTCCACTAAGCATACTCATAGGAAAATATAAATTTTATTTCATAATATTATCTGGTAAATTAAATGTACAGAATGTTGCAAATATTTTTGAGATATGGTTTTAAATCCTACATAAATGAAGCAGAAGGAGACTCATAATTGAAAAGGCATATTTGCCGAGGAATCTTGCAATCAATCTTTAGCATTAAATGGAAGATTATAACATTTTTATAATTCTTAAAAGCAGAAGGAGAATGGATGTTGGTTGGGGACTGAGACTGAATGAAATGAGAAATGATGGTCAATGTATTGAAATTTTAAGTTGTATGATAAATGGTTTTGGGAAACCAGTATTCATGGTAAGTTTGTAATACATTACTGTATACTTGATATCTGCTATTAGGAGAACCTAAATTTCTTCACCAAGAAATAAATGCTATGTAAGGTAAAGAATGTGCTAACTATCTTGGTTGTTAATTAAAGTCATGTACACAGATATCAGGCTAAGAAAGTATTATAGTAGGAATAGTTTTTGAGAAAAATTTATAATATATTTGGCTTGTTTGTTACTGTTTGTAATGTGTATTATGTTGATAAACTGCCATGTGCTATTTGAGCTCATTGAAAAGCTGGCTTTGGAAACTGGTCTGAGCCCTATCTTCTTCTTTCTACTCAAACATGTATGGAACTGTCCCCTCCTTTCATCTGAGGATGGGGTACTTCCCCTCCCCAAATGTGACAGGGAGTGCAAAACACAGAGAGTTGAAACATTGTGTTCTTGAAACAACATGATGGTAAAGCGATGTTACTACTGTTTAACTTCTAAAGTGCCCTCTGCCCAAAAGGGAAGCTAGAAGTTCAGCTCTGGGTTCTTTTTTTTTTTTTAATGTAATTTATTTATTTTTATATTAATCACAGGTTAGGTACTTTGCATCCCAGGCCTAGCCCCCTCCTTCATTCCCTCCCATTCTCCCCATCCCTCCCTCATCTCCTCCCTGCCCCCTCCAAGTCTACCAACTGGGGAGGACCTCCTCCCCTTCCATCCATCCCCAGTTTATCTTGTCTCCTCAGGGCTGGCTGCAATGTCCTCCCCTGGGATCTAGCCAGGCTGTTACTCCCTGGCATGTATCGGGGAGAGTCAAAGAGCCAGCCATCAAGTTCATGACAGAAACAGTCCCTGTTCCCCTTAGTAGGGTCTCCAGTTGGACACCGAGCTACCATGGGCCACATCTGAGCGGGGGTTCTAGGCCATATCCATACATGGTCCTTGGTTGGAGAAACTGTCTCATATAAGACCTCTGTGCCCTGCTCAATTTGGACTTTGTGGAGCTCTTGTTCTCTTCAAGTCTTACTAACTTCCCCTATTTT
>CM053763.1:50530935-50543508 GCA_028658305.1 Pachyuromys duprasi | reverse complement strand
TTCTCCTCCATTCAATGTCCATCCCATTTGTTCATCTAAATGAGCATTGATCATACCAACCTGGGTCCTCCTTCTTGTTTTATCTTCCCTAGGTGTATAGATTTCAGCATGACCTTCCTATCCTATAGGTCTATATAAGTGAGTATAAACCATATGTTTCTTTCTGCTTTTGGGATACCTCACTTAGGATGATCGTTTCCAGGTCCCACCATTTGCCTGCGAATTTCATGATTTCCTCCTTTTTAATTGCTGAGTAGTATTCCACTGTATAAAAGTACCATAATTTCTGCATCCATTCCTCAACTGAGGGACATCTGGGTTGTTTCCAGATTCTGGCTATTACAAATAAAGCAGCTACGAACATAGCTGAGCAAATGTCCTTGTTGTGTACTTGAGCATATTTTGGATATATGCCTAAGGGTGGTATAGCTGGGCCTTGAAGAATCACTATTCCTAATTGTCTAAGTAAGCACCAAATTGATTTCCAGAGTGGTTGTACAAGTTTGCACTCCCACCAGCAATGGAAAAGGGTTCCTCTTTCTCCACAACCTCTCCAGCACTTGAGTTTTTGATCTTAGCCATTCTGGTGGGTGTAAGGTGAAATCTCATGGTCATTTTGATTTGCATCTCCCTGATGGCTAAGGACGTTGCAGCTCTGGGTTCTAATTCAGGGACAGAACTCTGAGATAGGAACTCCAGTTAAGTTTTCCCCAATTAGTTTCTGTTGCACATGAGCATTCCATTTGGTGTTTTAATTTTTATCTGCTGCCGTTCTTTTATTTGGAAGCTTCAGCAAAGGGAACTTTCTGCGCTGTCTGGGAAATCATAGGACAACATGGCACTGTCCATGGGGACTCTCTAGCTTGCTGACTTCCTTACTATGTTTCTGTTGGGAGTTTGTAAACACCCTAATTTGATGGCTACCCTTTTTTGATCTCTCAATTTTCCTTCATTAATTTTCTTTACTGGATGCTTTGAATGCCCAACTTATGATATTTTTCTATCTATCTGCTACTTGCCATTTATTCTTTTACCCTTTGCTGGGTATATGTTTATAAACTAACATAAACATTATTTTATAATATAAGTCAAAAATAAAATATGACTGTTATCCCAAACCCAATCCCTCAAGTCTTATCCACAGATCACCAGCGGCATCCCTCCTTCCTCTAGCCCAAATATCCTGTGTATCCTACAGACAATCTCCTTCTAGCCTTATACCACCCCCCCAACCTCCAGCAACACACCCATAGCTGTGTCCCAGTCCTCAACTTGAGCATGCACCTTCTGCTCAACCATAGGCCACGCCTTCCAGAAAACCAGCCTTCCACACCAGTAGTCATTCCCTGTGGACACACCAGTACAGCAATCAACACACTGCCAATGTACTCCAAAAATCCAGACAGAAAACAGAAACCAAGCAGCAAAACATCCATACAACAAAGAAAAACAAAACAAAACAAAACAGAAATCAGCACCTAGTCCTGTATTCATCCTAAATCCAGACGCGTGGGCACCAGCATGAGAACACAATCAATGAGTAAGGGCAATTTGTCTCCACTAGAGCCCCGCTATCCTACTGCAGCAGGCTCTGAATATTCCAACATAACTGGCACACAAGAAAAAAGACCACAGAACCAACTGTATGAAGATAACACAGGCTCTTAAACAGGAAAGAAATAAATCCCTTTAAAAATCCAGGATAGCACAAACAATCTGAAGAACGGAATAAATCTTTTAATGAAAGCCAAGAAAATACAAACAGTTCAAGACCTGAAAATGGAAATGGAAAAAAGAAAAGATAAACTGAGGGAATTCTGGAAATGAAAAATTTAGGAATTTAAACAGGAACTAGAGAGACAAGCTTCACTAGCAGAATAGAGAAATGGAAGAGAGAGTCACCCTAGATAGAAACACACACACACACACACACACACACACACACACACATCACCACCACCATCACCAACAACAACTACAACAAATATTCAACAATCTCAACAATCATTGGTCATCAGTATCTGTTAATATTAGTGGTATAAATTTTCCAATAAAAAGACATAGACTAACAGAATGGATGTGAAAACGGGATCCCTTCTGTTGCAACCAATAAGCTTACCTTAACATCAAGGATAGACATTACCTCCATGTAAGAGATGGAAGAAGATACATCATGCCAATGGACCTATAAAGCAAGCTGAATTGCCATTTTGATCTCTAACAAAATAGACTTCAAACAAAAACTAATCAAAAAAGATGGAGGACACGACATACTCTTTAAAGGAAAAAATCCACCAAGATGACATTTCAATTCTTAACATCTATGTGTGAAACACAAGGACACCCAAGTTTATAAAATTAATACCACTACAGCTTAAATCACATATTGGCCCTTTAATATGTAATACTGAGTTGGAGACTTCTGTACTCCACTCTCATGAATGAACTGGATATTTAGACTAAAATGAAACAGAGGAATACTGGAGCTAACAGATGTTATAAACAAAATGGATCTAATAGATATGTATAGAACCTTTCACTCAGGCAAAAAAGAATATACCTTCTCAGAAACTCATAGAATATTCTCAAAAACTGAATACATACTCTGACATAAAGCAAATCTCAACAGATACAAGAAAATTGAAATAACTCCCTGCATCCTCTCAGACCACCATGGATTAGAGCTGGATATCAACAATAACAGAAACAACAGAAAGCTTACAAACTTCCCACTGAATGAAAAAAATAGGTTAAGACAGAAATAAGGAAAGAATTTAAATATTTTCTGAAATCAATGAAAAGAAACACATAACATATCCAAACTTAATGGAACACATTGAAAGTGGTGCTAAGAGGAAAGTTCATAGCACTAAGTGCCTTCATAAAGAAATTAGAGAGACCTCATGCCAGCAATGTAAGAGCATACCTGAAAAACTCTGGAACAAAAAGTAAGCACACCAAAGAGGAATAGATAGCAAGAAAAGGAAAGGAAACAAAAGAAAAGCAAACAAACAAACAAAAAAATCTGAGGGCTGAAATCAATAAAATAGAAACAAACAGACCCAATACAAAGAGTCAACAAAACAAAAAGTTGGTTCTCAAAGAAAATCGACAAGAGAGAGAAACTCTTAGCAAAAGTAACTGAAAAGCAGAGAGAAAATATCCAAATTAACAAAATCAGAAATGAAGAGGGGGACATAATAAAAGATACCAAGGAACTCCATAGAATCAAAGAACATATTTAAAAAACTGTAGTCCACTAAATTGGAAAATATAAAGCAAATGGATCATATTCTTAATACATACAATATAACAAAGTTAAATAAGTCCAGATAAGGAATTTAAACAGAATTATAACTAGTAGTAAAACAGAAGTAGTTATTAAAAGTCTCCCAATCAAAAGAACAAGAAAAACAGGTAGGGGAGGATACCTCAGGACTTTGTCAGACCTTCAAAGAAGAGTTATGACCAATACTGCACAAATTATTCCTCAAAACAGAAACAGAAAGAACAATTCACAATTCATTTTCTTGGGCACAGTTAAATATATAACCAAACAACATAAATATCAACAAAAATGAGCATTACAGACCAATTTTACTTATGAACATGGATGTAAAAATATTCAATAAAATACTTGAAAAGTGAATCCAAAAACACACCTAGAAGACCATTCACCACAATCAAGTCAGTGTCATCTTAAAGATGGCAAGATGGTTCACTACATAAAAATGAGAAGATGTAGTTCACCACATAAACAAACTGAAAGACAAAAGCACTTGGTCATCTCATTGGATGCTGAAAATGCCTTTGACAAAGTCTAACACCACTTCATGACAAGAATCCTGGAGAAATTAGTAATACAAAGAACATAGCTAAACATAATAAGAAAAAATTATAGCTGGGAGTACTGGCTCAGACCTTTAATCCTAGCACCCAGAGAGGCAGAGGCAGGCTGATCTTCGTGAGCTCCAGGCTAGCCTGCTCTAAAAGGTGAGTCCAGGACAGCCAAGGCTACACAGAGATACCCTGTCTTGAAAAACCAAAAATAAATAAGTAAGTAAATAAATAACAACAATGATAAAGAAAACTTACAACAAGCCTATTGACAACATGAAATTAAATGGAGAGAAGCTCAAAGAAATCCCACTAAAATCAGGAACAAGGCAAGGCAGTCCACTTTTTGTATTTATTCAATATAGTACATGATATTATTTTTGTTAGCACAGTAATTCAATAAGGGAGATCAAGAGGACACAAATTTAAAAGGAAGAAATCAAAGTATTGTTACTTGCAGATAATATGATAGTATACATAAGTTGTGCTGAAAATTTCACTGGGGAAATTCTACTCCCTGAATCTGATAAACATTTTCATCAAAATAGCTGGATATAAAATTAACTCACAAAAATCAGTAGCTCTTCTATAAACAAATATTGGAAGGAAGTCAGTGAAATAACACATTTGACAGTACAGCAAATAATATAAAATACCACAGAGGGCCTCTGAAAGACTACCTAGCAGTGTATGAAAGCAGATGCTGACACTCATAACCAAACCTTTGGTAGAGTGCAGGGACTCATATGAAAGAAGGGGGAGTTAGTATGACCTGGAGGGGACAGGAGCTCCACAAGGACCAAATATATCTGGGCACAGGAGTCTTCTATGAGATTGTTTCTCCAACCAAGAACCATATATGGATCTAACCTAGAACCCCTGCTCAGATGTAGCACATGGTAGCTCAGTATCTAAGTGTGTTCACTAGTAAGGAGAACAAGGACTATTTCTGACATGAACTCAATGGCTGGCTCTTTGACCTCTCCCCCAGCCCCCATACCAGGGAAGAGCAGCCTTGCTAGGCCACAGAGGAGGACATTGCAGCCAGTCCTGTAGATACCTGATAAGCTAGGGTCAGATGGAAGGGGAGGAGAACCTCCCCTATCAGTGGACGTGGAAAGGTGCAGGGAGGAGATGAGGGAGGGAGGGTGGGAGTGGGAGAGAATGAGGGAGGGGGCTATGGCTGGGATACAAAGTAAATAACCTGTGCTTAATATGAAAACATAAAAATTATAAAAAAGAAAAAGAAATAAAAATAAAATATCTCATGATAACTAACCAAGTAAAAGACTTGTGTAATAAAAACTTCAAGAGTTTGAAGAAAGAAATTGATAAGATACCAGAAGATGGAAAGGTCTCTTATATTCATGAATCAGTTCCATTAACAAAAAAACATGGCCATTTTACCAAAAGCAACCTATAACTTCAATGCAATCCTCATCAATATTCAAATACAATTGTTGACATACATTAAAGGAAAATTCTCAACTTCATATTAAAAAACAAAGGCCTAGGATAGCTAAAAATCAATGAAGAACAAAAGAACTGCTGGAGATATTACCATCTGTGATTTCAATCTGTACTACAGAGCTACAGTAATAAAAACCAGATAATGTTGGCTTAAAACAGACATGTTGGTTGATGAAATTGAATCAAAACCCAGACATCAATCTGCACACCGATGAACATTTTATTTTTGATAAAGAAGTCAGAAATACACAATGGAAGAAAGAAAGCATCTTCAACAAATAATGTTGCTCTATACAGATGTCTACATGTAGAAGAATGCAAATAGATGCATATTTATCAATATGCACATAACTAAAATCAAAGTGGATCAAAGAGCTCAGCATAAAACCAGATACACTGAACCTGATAGAAGTGAAAGTGGGGAGTAGCCTTGAATGTACTGGCCTAGGAGACAACTTTCTGAACAGAACACTGATAGTGTAGGCACTAAGACCAACAATTAATAAATGGCACCTCATGAAACTGAAATTGATATTGAAACAGGAAAAGATTTATGATCATCAATCTTGGTATAAGGATCCCAAGTGATAGTGGCACGTTCTAAATAAACACCACCAACACATACTAATAATGCACTTCTATAGCTACACATTATTCAAAGAAAAAATAGAAATTAAATTAGAGAAAATTATACAATAGTTAAAACTCTAACCTCAGTGACCATCTCAAACCTCAATACTGATGTGCTAAAAATACAGACTATTAATTCTAACACACACAGAAGGAATAGCAACGCTTAAAATGATTTGATTTATAATTAATTCCACAGCAAAGCACAATCTTCAGGGATTAAAGGAAAGAATAAAAAATGTCAGATCATTCTCTGCTCAGTATTTATTCAAGAGTATTTTCCTAAATGCTACTGAGAGATAGATTTTACGTTTTGGGGAGTTTCTGGTCTCTCCACTATATGACTTGCTAAGATCATTGTCAACTAATCATAAACTATTAGTTAAGCTTAGAAAATTCTGCTAAATGCAAAACTGTACAGAAGTTAATATTGTGAATATTTCAAATTTAGTTTGAGAATTACCTAATAATCTTACAGTAACAATTTCTGCCAGTCCCAACATTCTGAAACATAACATTCTGTTATTAAATAAAACTGAACACTTTAATTTGAAAGTGACTTCAAGAGAAGACTGAATCAAGTGCTTTTAAATTAATGGCTGCAATGTGAGCTTAGGTAAAATACCAGCACTTTGTTTGCTATTCCAAAACCAACAAATCCTGAAAATTGGCATTAATTTATAAGAACTAGAGAAAAATCTACTTGATTTCTAATATGGTGTGAATGTACAACTAATAGAAACAACTAGAGGAAACCTGCAAATATTTTTGCCTTTTAACAGTTACTATAAACAGAGGCATTATCACTGAGTGGTATAAATAGCCATCAAACATCAAGTCCTGGTGCTCCTGGAATGTAGTAGGAGAGATGGACAAACTCTGGACAGCATTAGACTTGGTCAAAGCTTTCTGAATAAGGGCTTTGCTGTTGATAGTGAAGAAAATCAGTTTAAAATCTATATTGTGAATAAATTGTCACATCACACCTGACAGTCAATATCAATTCTACAAAGGTTAACAGTATATACATTGATATTCAGAAATAGAGCTGAAATCTAAAAGAGATGAACAGCTTTTAGCTTATGTCTAATACATTAAGCAGAGAAATTCAATCATATAAATATACATAAGCAAAATAAATCCTCTACTGCCTATTGACCCAACCACTTATACAGAAATTGTTGCCTTAGAAAAGAACTAAATCAAGCCAGGCATGGTGGCACACGCCTGTGATTCCAGTTCTCTGGGAGGCAGAAGCAGATGGATCTCTGGGAGTTTGGGACCAGCCTGGCCTACAAAGTATAGGACAGCCAAGGCTACACAGAGAAACCCTGTCTGGAAAAATCAAAAATGAAAGAAAAGAAAAGAAAACAGAGAAAAGGAAAAGAATTTAAAAAAACTGTGAAAAACTACCTTCAGTGGAGTAAGGGGAACCCTCCTCCATTCTTGGTGGGAATGTAAACTTGTAGAACCAATTTGGAATTCTACTGTTTCCTCAGAAAATTAGGAACATTGCTACCTCAATATCCAGCTCTGCCACTCCAAGGCATATATCCAAAAGATGTTCAAGTACACAACAAGGACATTTGCTCAACCATGTTTGTAGCAGCTTTATCCATAATAGCCAGAATCTGGAAAGAACCTAGCTGTCCCTCAACTGAGGAATGGATACAGAAATTGTGGTACATTTACACAATGGAATACTACTCAGCAATTAAAAAAAGGAAATCATGAAATTTGCAGGCAAAATGATGCCTAGAAAAGATCATCCTGAGTGAGGTAACCCAGAAGCAGAAGGACACACATGGTCTATACTCACTTATAAGTGGATATTAGACAAATAATACAGGATAAACATACTAAAATCTACAGTCCTAAAGAAGCTAAAAAACGAGGATGACCCTAGGGGAGAGTCTGAAATCTCATTCAGAAGGGCAAACAGGATAGACATTGGAAGTAGGAGAAGACAGGGAACAGGACAAGAGCCTTCCACAGGGGGCCTCTGAAACATTTTATCCATCAAAGGAGATGCTGAGTCACATAGCCAAACTTTGGGCATAGTGCAAAGAATGCTATGGGAGAAGAGGAAGATAGAAAGACCTGGAAGGGACAGGAACTCCACAAGGAGACCAATAGAGCCAAAAAACCTGGGCCCAGTGGGGCCTGCAGAGACCAATACTCCGACCAAGCACCAAGCATGAAGAGGACCTAGACCCCTGCTTAGAAGTATCCCATAGGCAGCTTAGTCTCCAAGTGGGTTCCCAGTAAGTGGAGCAGGGGCTGTGTATGGCATGAACTCAGCAACAACCAACTCTTTGATCCCTTCTCCCTGTGGGGCAGCAGCCTTGACTGACCACAGAGGAAGGTGATCCAGTCAATCCTGATGAGACCCTGATAGGCTAAGGTCAGATAGTAGGGGAGGAGGACTTTCTCTATCAGTGGATTAAGGAAGGGGTGTAGGGGGCAAAGAGGGAAGGAGGGTGGGGCTGGAAGGAGATGAGGGAGAGGGCTACAGCCAGGACACAAAGTGAATAAATTATAATTAATATATATTTAACAATACCTTAGAACAAAACATTTAGTACTATATGTTGCATTATTAGGGTAATGCTTTACACAAAGAATAAAAACCAAAACTGTACCACAACCACTCTACAATTTTAAAGATCTGGTCTAATCTCTTTTATGCTTAAGAACAAGATACTGTGTATGAATCAGAATATACCATTTAGGCATATGACAATAGACAAGCCAAACACACACACACTAAAACAAATAAACAAGTGGAATTCTAGAAGCAAATAAGCCACCAAAAAAAAGAAAGGATTGAATTTATGGCATTTGCCTGTTTCCACATTAAATAATCCTACCATGACTACAGAAAGATATGTTGTAAAGTGTCTGAATTTGAAGTTGGGAAGGGATGTACACAGGCTGCTTCAAGAAGCTGGACTAATGGCCTAAGTACATTAGTACACATGTATTTCATCAAATATACTTTGATAAATAAATATTGTATATAGTTTGTGTAAATTGTATAATGATAATTTATCAAAATACCTTTGTATGTAGGTTCCAATACATTTCAATTACAATGACAGTGAATCACTTTTAAAGATTGCAAACCACTATATATAAAATTTAAACCAAAAAGTAAGACAGAATATTTGTCCAAATACTTTATTTAAAATAAAATAGGAAGGTTATAAATATTTTGTGATAAACAAATTCACACTACAAACAATTTCACCTGAAGCTCAAGAGTTATGGATACATATAGCTCACATGTATTGCACTTACATGTTATAGAATTCGTAAACAGAATGGTCACAGTAGCTCAAAGAGAAAAATGAAAATTATCATGATGCATTTTGAGAATCCATCCATGAATTGATTGTGTAAAGATGATGAAATACATGTTTGGTTGATTGCAAGATCATTATTTTAAAGTGTCCTCTGTGAGGTGAATGGTGTCTTAAAAGTGAGCAGAACCGGATCCAGATGTTGGCAGATTTCAGATGTGACGTGAGTACCTGAATGTCTGAGCCTGTGATCTATGCCCCTGCTCCTGCTGTGGGAAGGTGTGTGTTCTCCAGTCTAAGTTAGCCGTCCTGGCTGTGTTCCAAATGCATTGTTGACCAGAGCAGGTGGCCATCTGTAGCTTGTTACCTGACCTTTGTTTCTACAGAATGTTGTTTTAAATTTTCATAGCTGCTTTCAGCGTACTTCCTTTTTTCTAAGAAATAAAATATTAAACCAGATCGTTGAAGTTGTTTTTAAGTTACCCTTCAGTAAAAACCTTAACTAATTGTGTTTTTAAAGTATCTCAGTAACTAACCACCTGCCAAAATAACAATGCAAATGAAAGTCAGTTTATCTTAATTTCTGGACACATTTTCTATTATATCATAATATATTATAACATTGTTATGCCATAACTTTACCACATTAATTACAAAATTTTCTGATAAAAATGAAAGCAAATTTGCATATTAATTTACATACAAATGAAAACATATTTAATATGAGTACATTCCTTTTATTTTACTATGAAATTTATAATTTTTACCTTCTACAAGTTTCCCTGTGTGTTCTGCACTTCCACCGGGAAGAATCTTAGCAATATAGGCTCCAATTTCTCCACTATGTCCAGGGATTTCTTTACCACCAACAATTCTAATTCCTAGGCCATTGCCTGTTTTGAAAATTTAGCAAACTGTTAGCAATCATTTAAGAAGGAAACCCTTACCACAGTAGGCTACACAAAAAGTAGATTAGATACACAGAAGTGAAACAATACACTGAGAGTAGAAATGACATCAATCATAAAATTACATTATTCTGATTCCATAAATATATAAAGAAATAAAGTCATTGGGGTGTATAAGTATTTAAGTACAATATACAGTGATTAGATTGTTATTAAATGTTCTCTCAAAATTATTCATACTTATTAAAATAGCAAATGCTCTCGAATTTAACTAGATACATTTTCAAAGGTTATAAAACATACGCTCAGAAAATCGCCAAGGTAAAAATAAACAACTTTAAAACTAAAAACAATTAATCTCAGAAAGGTAGTCATGGATATTGTAAATGGATAAATATAATCCCAACATAGATATGACTTCAAGCGATAGTATGATCATAACCTATGATTACTCTTCACTTCCCAGCCTTAACTCCTCACTGTGCTGTTTGTGGCACAAGAACATTGTTTAAGGTTATGAAAGACTTAGTCCTAGTTCTTTACACCATAAACAGGTTGTTCTAAATTATCTACTTGAAAAGAAAATAGAGAATAATTATGGCAAGCAATTCTGACAGACATGAACCTTCACAACTTCAGCTGGTGTGCTGTTTCTAAATAATCTAAAAATCAAGTGAATGCATGAAGTACTGGGTATGTTTTTGGACAATGGAGAGGGTGTGCTAGCAAAATATTAGACAAGAAAGCAGAACTCTTAATCTCTAATAAGAACACAATTACCTATCAATTTAACTGAATTTTTATTAAATATGGTATCAGAAGCATTATTGCCAGAGATTTTCAAGGTCTGAAAATCTCACTTCTTCTCACTTCTTTCTCACTTCATTCTTCAGCCATAGTGCCTTGGTTAGCATCTGCACAATTCACGTGTTATACAACCAATTATATTAAATTACAGGATTTTTTTGACATGGTATCCCCTTCTAGTTCCTGTGATATTATAGATGGACTTCCTTCCTCATTCCTCTTTCTTCCTCTTCTGTCCTTATTTCCTTCCTGCCTCTACCTCTCCTTTGATCTGTCCCTTCCTTCTCCATTACCCCTCCCTTCTTGTTTCTTCCTTTATTTTCTCTCCTTCTCTCTCCATTTCTCTCATGTTCTCCCTTCTTCCCTCCCTCTGTCTCTTTATCCTCTCTGTCTAATTTCTTCCTTTTAAAAAGGATATATATATATATATATATATATATATATATATATATTCTGAGTACTAAATCTAAAAATATGTTTAAGTCAAAATAAGCAAAATTAGTAATCTGCCTCTAAATGTCCTATCAATAATGATAAATGGTGAAGCAAGATACTGGTTCCTTTAGTCCCACATTTAGAAATGTTTATGACCCAAGGTCCATGGCTCAGTATTATTTTTTGTAAAAGTAATTGTTTTATGCAACAAATTTAGCATAATTGCATTAGTTGAAATAATCTGGTAAATAAAAGTCAACTAAATCTGCATAAAAGCAGGTGAGTCATTGGAATTTAGACTTTAAGAAGCCTTCAGAATAAAATCTACAATAACATTTTAGATACTCGTCAGTCAAAAGTAGAAGATAAAGAAAATAGCATTAACTAGTTGGCAATCCACTAATCTAGCCTATGTTTACCAATATACTATGTATCCTTTAGAAATTGCTAAAAGTTTTATAAAACATTAAAAGTTTTTAAAATAACATATAATAAGTCTTAGAAAAATAGTTTTGTTTTGTATTGTTTTGTTTTTGTTTTTGTTTTTTTGAGACAGGGTTTCTCTGTGTAGCCTTGACTATCCTGGACTTGCTTTGTAAATCAGGCTGGCCTCAAACTCAGTGATCCACCTGCCTCTGCTTCCCTGAGTGCTGGGATTACAGGTGTGTATCACCACACTGGGCAAAAATTAGTTTGTTTTTTTACCATAACCTGTATATCATGAAATCTAATTCATATATTTTTTGAGAAATAAAGTTTAAACATTTTGATATCATACATTCCTTAAAACTGAAATATACCTCTTCAAATATAGAAAACAAGATGCCAGTGTAAGACTTGTTGAATTTAAAATACAGTAATTTTGAACTAAAATTCAAGGAACTAAAGGATCCTTGATACATAACATTTATATTAGCAATTTTACAGTATTTTGCATTTTTTTTCTTTTTCTTTTTTTTTTTTAATTTATTTATTTTTATCTCAGTCACAGGTTGGGTACTTTGAATCCCAGGCGTAGCCCCCTCCCCCATTCCCTCCCACCCTCCCACTCCCTCCCTCATCTCCTTCTTCCCCGCCCCCTCCAAGTCCACCAACAGGGGAGGACCTCCTTCCCTTCCATCCAACCCCAACTTATCATGTCTCCTCAGGGCTGGCTGCAAAGTCCTCCCCTGGGATCTAGCCAG
>CM053763.1:50464841-50530435 GCA_028658305.1 Pachyuromys duprasi | reverse complement strand
TTCATAGCATATGTTTGTCTGAGGATCACACAGAGAGGTGATCTAGGTAAACAAGTCTGACTTCTGGATGAACTGCATTGTATTGAGGTGCTTTGCTCTGACTAAAGAAAAAGAACTGTGGAATAAACCAGGTGTGACAGTTTTTGATGACAGTCCTTTCAAGTGGATCCCTGGTGTGTCCTATGTTATTTTCTTTTAATCCTCACTCCCCACTCAGGAATGTTTGACTCTGCTGGCAGACTCTGGAACCTCTCATCTTTATTAATGTCCTCTCTCAAAGATGTGTTAGCACATTAGTGGCCCAATGCACTAATGGGAGTGACCAATCAATATCTAACCGGATGTAAGGCCCACTCTATGAGATGAGACCCATCCTAAAGACTGCTCTGGCATCCAAGAACCTGAGATTAAGTTGGACCGAGACCTAGCAGAAAAACAACTTCCACTGTGCTATTGAAACACTGCATGTACAAACCACTCTTAAAGCCAGGCCCTCTGTCCAGCACTAGATGGTTAACAAAAAAAAAAAAAAAAAAAAGAACTCAGTGACATTTTGGGAGGCTCTCTTTCTCATACTGCTTTACTAATGAAATTTTATCAGGTCCTTTGAGTATACATTATGTTTTCCAATTTTGGGTTTTTCTGAGATTTCTGTATATTTGAGTATGCATCTATATATTTTCTTGTGTTTTTTTCTTTGAGTCCTTCTGTTCTGTTTGTTTTGTCCTACTCTGGTTTGTTTTTATTTTATTTTGTTAAATCTTAAGATTACTGTTGATTTTCTAAGGAGAGAGAGAAAAGCTGGGGATTCAGATAGGAGGGGAGGAACTGGGAAAAGTTAGGGGAGGATAAACGACAATAATATTGTATGGAAAATCATCTTTTATCAATAAAAGAAAATAGAAAAGATAGACATTCTGAAACTTCTACAGTGAAGTGCAGCTTCATTACACATCCATTTAAAATGAACGAGAAGGTAGTATACAGCAGAAGGCAGGCGATATTCACCTTTTTCAAATTTCTTTACAGATGTCCCCTATCAGTGATCAGAGAGTATGAGTGATAAGAAGGAAGGGGGATGGTAAGAAACACCTATTTGGGATTAATATGCTCTGTTGTCAAGAGCAAAGATAAGAATGGAAATGTGTCCTCTTGTGAAAGAGAATTGAAGCAATTTTGTTTCTAACAGCTTTATTGAGGATATAGCTCAGGCATTGTAGACCTTATTGTTTCAAAATTTACAAATCAATGGTGTTAAGTATTTATAAACCAATGGTGTTTTATATAATCTATGTACAGCCATAGCCATAGTCAAATCAAAAACAAGTTTTTAATCTTCTCAAAAAGAAACTACATACCTGCTAGCTATCACTTACCTACTCTACAGTCCTCTACCTTTGCCCTAAGCATTTATTTATTTTTTTGTCCTACAGATGTCCCATTTTATGCTTTCCTATGTAAAGAATCATATTACATATGGACTCTGGGCTCTGGTTTCTTCCATTTAGGATGTTCCCAAAAGTCTTTCAAATTGCAATGTGAATCAGTCCTTTACTCTTTGTGTTTGGTAAGTAATGTCTATTCTATGGATGTACAGCCCTGCCTCACAACAAAGGTAGAAATTCTGAGAAATATATTGTCAGGCATTTTTCTTGCCCCTTCATAGTGTATAGTTAAGTAAAGATGGGGTGATATCTTTTCTTGGACTCCAACCAGGTAATGTAGTTTGCCATTGACTGCAACATCTTGGTACAGTGCATGACAAAACTACCTACTTATATATTCATTCATGCACAGACAGACATTTTGGTTGTTTCTCCCTATGTATATCTATAATTTCTTGGTGTCAATTTAAGCATTTTTAAAAGTCTGAAAATTATTTTAATTATAGTGATTACATGTTAAAATTTTTGTTTTAATGTGTTTCAATATCTATTATTAATCAACAGGGCATAAGCTTTATGTGTGTCAGGTATCCAGTCATAGTAGAACTGTTAGACCATACTATTATCCTTGAAAGCAGAAGGAAGCTATGAGTTTTACTGATACTTTGGCACTTATTAAATATTATCTACCTAAAAAAATATTGTCCACCAATTTTGGTTCTCAGTAATCTAAGCCACAGAATGTGGAGAACTAAGAAGGACCTTTCAAATACCCTAAATAATGAAAAAATTATTTTATTGCAACATTAAGTTAAATTTCAAAACATGGAATAAACATTTTCAGTCCTATAATTTGTTTTTTAATTAAATTTTAATTTTTTTACCTTGATTACATTTTATTTGCTTTGTATCCCAGCTGTAGCCCTCTCCCTCATTCCTTCCCAATCTCCCCTCCCTCATCTCTTCCATGCCCCTCTCTAAGTCCACTGATAGAGAGGTTGTCCTTCCCTTCCATCTGAACCTAGCTTATCAGGTCTCATCAGGACTGGTTGCAATGTCCTCCTTTGTGGCCTGGCCCTCCTTAAGAGGGGTGGTGGTCAAAGAGCCAGCCATTTGAGTTCATGTCAGAGACAGTCCCCATTTCCCTTACTAGGGTACCCATTTGGATACTGAGCTGCAATGAGTAACATCTGAATAGGGGTTCTAGGTTATCTCCATGGATGGACCTTGGTTGGAGTATTATTCTCAGAAAAGACCCCTGTGCCCAGATATTTTGGTTCTGTTGCTCTCCTTGTGGAGCTGCTGTCCTCTCCAGGTCTTACTAACTCCCCCTTCTTTCTTATAATTCCCTGCACACTGCCCAAAGTTTGATTATGAACCTCAGCATTTGCTTTGATATACTGCAGGGGCCCTCTGTGGTAGCCTCCTGTCCTGTTTCTTGTTTTCTCCTATTTCCAATGTCCATCCCATTTGTCTTTCTAAGTGAGGGTTGATCATCTTGCCCAGGGTCCTCCTTCTTGTTTAACTTCTTTAGGTATACAGATTTTAATATGATTATCCTATATTATAGGTCAAGTATCCATTTATAATTGAGCATATACTGTGTGTGTATTTCTGCTTCTGGGATACCTCACTCAGGATAATCTTTTCAATAATGATCTTTTCTTATTTATACCTCAAATTTAGGATATTTTTCAAAATTCAGTCCATGGACACAGATTAGTAAACATGAGAATGAGCTAATCCAGAGCTAATGGTGACAACTCTAATCTGTCAAAGACTACATGCTGTTTTGTGCTCTATGCTGTATTAACTTTATACATTTTTTATTATTAGAGGAATCATTAAATATTTTATAAAAGCCTAAAAGAAAGTGAGGAAAGAAGGCATTCTGTGCAGGATGGGCTTAGACTGCCTGTTCTGTTCTCACAAAGCAGACCTTAACTTTCCTTAAGATTCTAAGAATGTCATTATTTTCCTTGGGAACCTACTGCACTCTTAAAACAAAGAGTCCCCTGACTGTGACTCTTTTCTCCAGATTTCTGAGATTTCTCAGAATTCTCTTTTTTCTGTGAATGAGTTCGATCCAGATACCTTGAACTACTATTCTGTTGCTGGATGATTCATTCTTTGGAGTACAACTGGTCTGCAACTTTCTTTTCAGGCCAACAAAATACGTATTTCAATAGAGTGCTTAGATGTTATTGCCTATGAGCATATTACATTAGACCAAATTTCAATAGATTAATCTTCTGTGTTTATTTAAATATAGTAATTTAAGTGTCATAACACTGTACAGTCAAAAGCAATTCTGTAGATGACTTAAAAACTTAACATACATTATTTTTCGTAGTGTATCAAGACATATATCATAATCAAAGGCTTCTTTGGTGGCCTACCTTCTGTTTCATCTTGGAGAGTACTTCATATGTATATGAGCAGATAAGGGAAGGGGCATAGGAGGAAAGAAGGAGGGAGTGTAGGACTGGGAGGAGATGAGGGAGGGGACTACAGATGGGATACAAAGTGAATAAATTGTAATAAATAAATAAATAAATAAAAAGAAAAAAGGAAAAAAAAGTGTTGGTACATGCCTGTAATACCAGCACTTGGGGAAGCAGAAGTAGACAGATCTCTGTGAGTTCGAGGCCAACCTGGTCTACAAAGTGAGTCTAGGACAGCCAAGGCAACACAGAAATCCTGTCTTAAAAAAACTTAAAAACAAACAACAATAACAACAACAAAAAAGTGAAATATCTAGTGATGCCAATTTATCTTCAATTTCATGTGAAAACTCTATTCTAGTAAGCTTCTGTGTTATAACTTAACATCACAAATGATATCTATATACCTGTATACATCCCATGCCCAATGACACAAACTTTTATCAGTTTTATGCATTTCTTTTATATCCAATAAAAAAGAAAAAAATGAAACTACAAACCATAAAATCCTTCTCAAATGCTGAAAATTTTCATAGCAGCTTATATAATAAACTCCTATTTTAATAAGTAAACAATATAATTGAACAAGATTTAATAAACTATTATCCATTTAAGCATCTAGAAGTTGAGTAAATCCTACAAAAAAAGAGAGTAGCATACATTCTAGATGAACGACTGGCTTAAAAGTAAAAACAGTGAAAGTCCACTGTGTCTTTCTGGACTTCCTGGAGAATCGAGCTATCAAGACCAGAGAGACACTTTGTTGCTATTTAATGGAGAAAGCAGGAGACCTGAAGATTCCCTAGGCATTAAGTTGGGCCACTGATAAGTAGGTGAGTGATAATAAACTCTCTCCAAGCTTTTTGGTAAGTGGAATCTTGGTATATAGACAGTATATGCCAGGCAGTGCCTAATCCATTTTGAATATCTAGTTTAAAGAAGACAACAGACATATATAACATGGGTAAGAATTTAGAAAATTTAAAACTTACTTGAGCTTTAACATTTCTTCCCAATTTATATACAAATCTAGCAATGAGACTTTACAATCTTAGAGGTAGATTAAAGTCACTCAAGGTGAACTTGTGACCCATCATTGGATATTTAGATAGATCTTTAGAAAACTACAATACAAGGCTATTCAAAGACATCACATGAAAATACATGCATAGAATAATCTTGGAAAATGATACACAAATACTTGATAAATATACTAAATCATGAAACAGAATAATCACACATTATAACAAATAGAAATCATATGAATGTCATGTAGCTTATAATTTAGAAATAAATTAAATATATCTTATTGACAGCAAAGAACACCTGATCACCTCATTATACCTAGTCTACCTTTTGGCAAAATCCTGAATACATTCATAATAAAACTCCCTAAGATAAACTAAAAATAAAGGGTCAGTATGATCCTTAGAGTTACAGTATATTGCTATAATCACAGCTCATTAGAGGTAGGCGACTGCCCATTCTGCATTTACTTAGTGAGCTTGAGGGAAGCATTGACTACATAAGTCACTCTTAGGAGCAACACAAGACAAAAACAAACAAAAATTCCAAGCTGGATTTAGAAGGTATTTCTTCCACAGTCCTATTGCTCCTGGAATCTTTTTCATAACAGTGTAGTTGTGAAGGTATCCTAAAATTCAAGGCAGAGCAAGGACACCTACCCTTGCTACTATATTCTTTACTGTATAAAACATTCTTCCTAGTGCTACCAAAAAATAACACAGCACGAAACTCACAGTGGGGGTAGTAATTATTGTATTGGCTGGTGACAGAAATTTGCATGTACAAAATCATGAGTGTTAAATAAAAATTATAATAATAATAAATCTGTGAGGCTATCAGCTAATAATGGTTATCATACATAAACCAATTATTACATAATATCAGGAAATCTTTCAAAATCCAAATTAAATAAGATTTTTTCACAATAAAATGAGACAGAATAAAAACTTAAACACATTTCATATGATAAATGCTAATTTTATACATGGGGAACTAAAAATTTTGATGAGAAGAATTGGTAGAAATCTAAATATACAGGATGTTACATATTAATGCATTGGAAATTTAGTGATTTTTAAGGCAGTAGTTTTATATGCATCAATCTTTTTTTTTTTTCAGTACAATCCCTATCAGAGTCCCAGAAGGTTGATTCAAAACTTGGTCAAAATTCAAAGGGTATATAATTACTCCAATTATATACCCTCACAGATTTTTTGGAAATTAAATTGTTGAGGACTGATACTACCAGATTTCAAAACTTAATACACAACTGCAGTAAAAAAAAGGTAGCCATATTTTCAGGTTCAGCACACTAAGCTGCAAATTTAATGTCTTTCAAGTAAGCTGAATAGAATTCTGTTGTGTAGGAATCACATTTTTTACTATCCATTTATTAGTTAAAGGGCATTTAGGCTGTTTCCATTTCTTGGCTACTGTGAATATAGTGGTAATGAACAAGGCTGAGGTAGCATTTGTATAGTAGGATGTCAAGTCTTTTGGAAATATGCCAGTGAGTTGTATATCTGAGTCAAATAGTAGGTCTAATTTTAGCTTTTTGAGAATTCTCATTACTCACTTCTATAGTGGTGGTCACAGTTTTCAATATTTAAGAATGTATATACACACATACACTTAAATGCTCACACATTATACATATGTATATTTGCATGTGTGTATGCAGTAATAGTGAAAATAGAAACTATGAATTTGAAAGACAGTGGGGAAGCTGAGGGCTAATATTCTTCAATGCATTTTTTCTATTCACGCAGTAAATCATAAGAATGCAAAGTGACAAATATTAGCAAAGAAACATAAAATTTCCTGCACTATGAGTTATAAAAGCTTTTGGAAACCAGATTCTATGTAGTGTAAATTTTTTCAAATATGGACAAAGCATATCTGTTTTATTTATATTGCTTTTTAACTATCTTTGTAATCTCTGTAATATAGTGTTGGCCCTCAGAAATTTAAGTTTCAAAAGCCATTTATCATTTCTACTATGCCTGGAATCTTCAAAAAGCCTCTTTTAGTACATATTACAACTGTGTATATATTCTGTGTTATTAAAAGAGGATTAAAAGATTTATTAATTTCTTTGAAATAATAAAACCATTCTATATTAGCTACACTAATATATTTAATAAAATTCTTTTACTAATAAAGAGAGAATGGTTCATCTCGTTTCCATTCTTCATATGCTTTTTCGAGACTTAACAAAAAGACAAGTTCTCATGCTTGTTTTCATTTGCAGTCTCCTGTGATGCCACACAGTAGACAACCTTTGAAAACCATTAGATATTCTCATTGAGTGAGAAGTATAAAGGCAAACCCATGTTAGTATCACTCTGAGAGCAGTTTTGAGTTGGAGGATCAACAAAACATTATGGGACTATTATAAGGTTCCATCGTCCACATATTGAGATATATTTGACAAGGGAAATGCCATTAACTTATTTCCTCTTTTGTTTTTGGCATTGTTTCCTATAAATTTTTCTTTCATTTGCTAATTGTACATATTTATAATAGTTTTATAAATACTTTATTCAACTCTCAGCTACATAGGTCTGATAAGAGTTTGTGAAAGACAGATAGTATTTCTACTTTGAACAAGTTTGGGTAACCAAAATGAAAACATATTGGCTTTTTTTCCCCCTTCTTTGGAAGAATGGGTATGCTACATTTTATTCTTTACTTTTTCATTGCTCACATCCTTAGGCTAAGAGGAACCTACCAGTTTTGTATAGGCTTTTTGTTAATGAGTAAGCTACCATTCACTTTATTTATCCCTAACCGTGAGAAACTAGTAGGGATGGAAAATTTGCTCTGGAAATTTTTATATCTACAGGACTCAAACAAATAGTTTATCACAATACAGTTCAAATTCTAGCTCTCACAACCACAAAATCATGGTCAATTTTGTTTTCTTTATTAGTGTACTATCATCCATTCCTAGTTAGTTTTGAAGCAAATGTTATACATGTATCATTATTTCTAAATATTTTAGTATGCATCTCAAAAGATATAGTCAGTCATGATTAAAGATAATAAGAACACATATTTTTTAAAATTGTCTTAGAATAAATTCAAAACAATCCGACATAAACCTAATAGCACAGTTAATTGCTTCATTCAGTTATTAAATACAAATACAAAACATTTTATCTTATACATGATAAAAGCTATTTTATCTGTCAAAAAGATTTACTAAATTAAAATGTGAACACAAAGTTGTATTCCTAATATAATTAATAAATAATGAGTATCCATAAAACTGTGACAAATCAAAGCAAGCTTGGTTTTGGCAGCATATAAGACAAGGTAAAGTCAAGCATGAGTGCTCTGTTGGAGGTTGTGCCTACAGTAGATGCTTTACAAAGACTCATTTTTTGACTCCTTTTTCATAGAATCATATACTTAAAACAATGTATATTTCTAAGGATTTAGTGATAATACTACAGATTGTTTTAAGATATTTTATGTTGTGTGGAACTATGTTCTCTAAGAGTAAACAAACTATACATTTAGAAGTAATCATTAAAGTATGCATAAAAGTGGAAAATCGTTTATTATTTTAGGAAGATAATAAAATAAAAGGAGACTTGGAGATAATATGTGTACTTGCTAGAAAAATTAGTTTCCAAAATAATAATTCTCTTCTTTCATTTAAAAAATTAAAGAGATGAATATTTTAAGAGGTAAATATTTATAACAGTAAATTAGTAGCATTTGTTTTCATTATTTTTGTAGTTTAGTCATTTTCTTATTCAAGTACAACAATAATAAGGCAGAAAAAATAAGGCAGAGGGGAAACCTTTTAATATCCAGCAAAAATAATGACATGAGTAGACAGATACGTTGATATAGGGCTTGTTGATTTAGGGGAAATGGTTTTAGCGCAGAATTCTACCAAACCTTCAAAGAAGTCCTAACACCAATCCTCTATAAAGTGTTCCACAAAATAGAAATAGAAGGAAAATTACCGAATTCTTTCTATGAAGCCACAGTCACCTTGATATCTCTTGTGTTTTCAATTTGAGCAACAATGTAGTATGTATAAGTATTCTATATGTAATAAATTATAGTATATTTGAATCCTTTTTCTTTGGTAAAAGAAAAAAAACACATCCATTTTAACAATAAAACATTAGATTCCTAAGAGATGAGTCTTCTGTGAAAATAGAGAGCAAGCCATCCCTCTCCATTGCACAACCATGCTTCAAAGTCTGCAACAGCAATTGCAGCTGAGAGACCAAGTGCTTTCCAAAATCAACATTAAAAAATGTATATCCACCATGTTACATCTACTTCTTGAACACAGACCACAACAATACCCTTAAAATTTGCCAGTATTTTCTATTTATATTGTTTGGATCTGAAAAACAGATAATACACAGTAATTGAGAAAAATACAAGAACCACACTGGGTATATTTTGTCAACTTGAGAATTTCATTTTATCTCATACTCCAAATAATGAAAATCTCATTTGTAATATGAAAATTTCATAAATTTTCAAGGGTTTTGGGCTCTTGAAATTAAAAAAAAAATAATTACAGAAATCATTATGCTGGATGAAAAGCAGGAACCATAACAATGAAATACAATGTTAGATCCTATCTTGAGAAAGTAAATAAAATAAATGATTAGTGGAAAAACTCAAAATTTGGGTAAGACTTAGAATAGTTTTACTATCATATCATGTTAACTTCTTTTATTTTTGTCAATTTCATTTAGATTTATGTCAATATTAGAAAATCTAGCAAAAAGAAAGGGCAACACAGCAATCTGTGCCACTTTCTGGAAGTCCATGATTATGTCAAAATAAGGAGCTTAGAGAGCCTGTTATCAGCTTTAATCTATAAATAGACATAAGTAATCTGAAAGCTGACCGTGACTGACAGTTCTCACTGTGGATAAATATAGAGGAATCTGATCCTAAGATCTCCAGGCCTCTATTTCCTCTAAACTCAGTGACTATATTAATCATCAGAGCAAAACACACTGTAATGTGGTGACCATGATACTCCCTGAAGCAGTAACTATGAGTCCTGCCAAATCATGCACTGTTAGAGACACAGATCATGAAGAAAGGATATGTAACACACAGTGACTTTTCATGCAAAAATCATGTCATTAATGTTTTTTGTGTTGAAATAAATAGCCTGTTATTTTGGACATGTTCTAAAACAGATATAGAAGGTAGTTTTCTAAAATTTAATGAGTCATTTAAACTGAAATACAAATACATATGACAATAAGACATTAGCATTGGAAATTAGCAGATAGTTCAGTGTGGTATACCTGAAACTGTGTGATCCTTAGTGTCTCTGGATATTTTTATCCTTGCATGAGGAAAGATGTAGTGCATTGTTTTCCCATTCATCTGTAGAATCTAGGACATACAAAGAATTATGTAAAAAAATAGTCAGTAATACAAACCCTTGAAATACTTTATGCAGAACTACAGTTGCTCAATTCAAAGCATACCAATTAAATCAATAAAAATAAAAATATGCTAGAGATTCTTGAATAATGACACTGGAAGAATTTACAATGACACCCCATAATGATTAAATTTGTTTCTGAGTCCATTACGGTATTTCAATCCAATCACTCTTGAAGACTGGTTAGTTTTATTTGGGAAATCAATGAGCATGGTGTTTTTTTTTTTTTAATGTTTTTTTTTTTTTTTTTTTTACTTTTTGGTTTTCAAGGATGTTTCTGACTACAGTGGTATGTACTCATTATTGATGACAATAAATAATGTAGATTGACAAAATCCAGTTCTTGATTTTGTACTTGAAAGTCAGGAACCGTGACAACATTCTTAAGTTTTAGTAATTAAGTAAAACTAGTGAAAAAAAACACAGAGAAGGTCCCCTCTTGTCACCTTTTTGTCATCCTAACTAGGTCTGTGATATATTTTAGGTGCTTGAATTTTGTGTAATTTTACTGTGGACATCTACTAAATTCATATTCATACTAATTCTGATTAAATGAATTAAGACTTTGTACAAGTATTCCTGAGTCTGTTTTTTATATCCAAAGGTTCTGCTACTGATGGAGCTATTTCTTGTTACTATAGGAATTCCTACAGCAGAAGAGTTAAAACTAACACTATTTTGTGCCTGTAATCCCCACACTATTACAGAACTGGACTTTGTTTTAACAGCATACATTATTCCATAAAATGTTGTAGTCTACCTCACTCTTGTTTAAATGATTTTATAATCTCATTAGGTTTAATGACAGTTTTAAAGTCACTTAACTGGTTGGTCAAAAAACAAGCTAAAGCAACACTATTTTGCGTTTTGGGTTTCTTCCCATTTTCTAGATTTCTTACTGCAGATGTAATGTCATAGTGCACAGACTGCAGTTTTCAAGAGTAGGCAAGCTTCTTGGTGTGTTCACGAGAGTTTTAACAGTGAATCATTGTCAGGTTTTAACCAATGTCTGTGCTGTTGGGTTATTGAATATCTTCATTGACATGATTTTTTTCTTTAGTGTATCTCCCTACAATTACCACAGCTTTTAAGATTTTGTAACCAGCATCATGAGCTCACTTGCTAATTTCTATAGCTAAGACTGATATGGGTGAGCCGATAACAAGCAGAATGACAATTGTAGGTAAATGCTGACAGCCTTCTAGAAAATAGACTACAGGACACCTGTTTTATTTTATTTTTAACCAGTATTATCAAGAGATACACCAAGGTGCTAGTCTCTGTTACCATTGGTCTTTTGAAGATTTCTGTATCAACATGATTGTCACCTTCATGTATCAAAGAACATGCATTGTTCTTCTTTAATAACCATAAATATTTTCATGAGCTGAGCCTATGTATTTATCATGTAGTTAAGTTTGCATTTGCATAATTTTTATTTACACATTCATCCACTTTGATTAGCACAAAGGCTTGCTATGGAAGACAGATGCCTCACTGTTTCTCAGCACTGTGCTGGATAATGCACACTTACACATTAGGGAGTGTAAGGCAGAGAGCTGTTATGTTCTATATGTTCATGGTCAAAGACATAATACATGGTTCATCCCAAAGCATGAGGGAAACAGACTTTCTCTAGTTTTGTAGCAAGATGGTACTGATAGTATCAGAGATGTCTTATTGAAAGAAGGGGTTCATTCATGACAGGCTGAGTGACCAGTATGTTTAGCAAAGAGACGAGAGTCTAGAGTCTAGAGAAAACAGTGTTCAGACACAAATAAAAGAAAAGGAATGGTTCCTTCAGAGGCTAATATATCCTAAGGCAGAAGCTGTAGAGAGTTTGCAGATGACATTAGTTTTATTGTGAAAAGTGGGGAAATATTATCATAGAAAACATGTGGTAACTCCTTACAGCACTCAGGTAAAAAAGATCAACCCTCTAAATGAAAACAAAACAAAACAAAAAACAACAACTTAAAAGCAAATAAGATTCGATGGGTCTATTCATTTAGCAAAGAATTTGGATTACTCTAGTATAATGCCAATATGTGCAAACATTAAAATGTACATATTTGAAAGGAAATAAAAACTGATTTGGTAAATTCATAGTTA
Organism: Pachyuromys duprasi; assembly: GCA_028658305.1. Classification (NCBI taxonomy): domain Eukaryota; kingdom Metazoa; phylum Chordata; class Mammalia; order Rodentia; family Muridae; genus Pachyuromys; species Pachyuromys duprasi. Next base: position 50,518,025 of record CM053763.1, on the reverse strand, counting down.
GTATGATTATATATCAAATATTTTTTCAGAAGTAATCCTGTATCCATTTAGTGTTTTGTGCACAATATTTTACAGAAGATAAATTCATGTTTGAATTACTCAATTGAATTTTATACTCTTTTCCCCTGGAGCACTTCATGAGAATAAACTCTTGTTGTACATGCTTTCAAGTAACAGCATCCTTGTTTATTGGTACCAAGAGCTCAGTATTACCTTTTATTATCAGAGATGCAAAGAAGTGAATAAAATGCAAATTCTATTTTGTTATCCTCTAGGCCAAAATAAAGTTCTTGAGTTAAAGAAGAAAGCAGTATTTTCAGATAAATATGCAGGAAATGTAGGAAAGCAGGAACATTAAAATTTGAAATATTAATTTTTAATATTAACATTAAAAGAAAAAGCATAAACATTAAAATTAATGTAATTAAACTTTGGAAAGTTATGCATTTAAGGCATATGCTATCTTCTATAGAGAATCAATTTTTAGAAAACATATAAAGAAAAACAAATTATTGCCATAACAATCAATATTTCTGTTACTTTTGGAAAGAGAAGCTGCAATCCAAAAGGTTCATGAAGGTCTCTGGAGCAGGCCATATTCTCTGTCTTGGCTTTGGGGTACTTGTATGGCTCTCCCTTTACAGTAATTTATAACAGTATGCCTTTTTCCTTTTGATCAGTACATGTTGTTTTATAGTTTAATGGATATTAATGCAAAGGTTCATTTTTTAAAATGTACTATGATTATTACATTCACCTAACCAGGATCTTTATTCTCCTATTTATTGTACTAGTCAGGTTTTATGAAACAAATTTCAATAAACCCCACCTTCCTTATTGGCATTACACTTGTCTGAAACTCCATATTTAAGATATAATGTATTATGTTCTCAATCAAAGTCACTGATCTGCATATCTCAGTATCACAAAACTGAAAAAAAGTAATTTATGATGTTACTTATATATCTACATAGAACAATACAAATATTAGAAATTTACTAGGATACAGATTATGTCAATGTATTATCAAATATCATTAGGTAAAAATTTAGTTGAAGAACTCTTGAGTATCCATGGTTTGAAGCAATGAAAATTAGAATTACAGTTTCTATAGCAGCTGTTACCATGATTTTGTTAACATATTTAGGTTTTCATGACTTTTTCTAGGCTTTCAGGGAACACTAAGTTACAGAGATCCAGATGGTCAATAAGTAACAATAATATTGACTTCATTATTGTGGATATCCCTAGCCATATTTTTATAATGGAAGTTGAAATATAACTATAAAAACAATTGTTAAGAATAACAAGAAAATAAAATTCAACATAATCTATTAAAATAGAAACAAAAGTATGCAAACATTTACTCAACATAACCCAAAGACTGCACTAAATAAATAAAAAGGAAATATTTATAATACATACAGAATAACCTCAATATTTTCCCCAGAGAAAACAGTATATAGAAAAAATAGAATGCATAAATTTTTAGAAATTATTGATAAATTAATAATGTAAGCTGATGTCAATTCAGAAGAAATGAAATCTCAAGTTGTAGCTACTACATTAATATACTCACATACACAAAAACTTAGTTTTCTTATCCTCAACATGAAAAATATTTTCTGAGCTAAATTTTACTAAGGCCATGTAGATCATCTTAACTGTTTAAAATATGGTTGACATTTATACCAAGATCTCACCAAGGAGAATAATTGAGAAGCTAATGGAAGGGAAATGTGTCAGCCATGTCCTTTGTGTCTGGTTTGAATGATCATAACGAATACTCTACCGGGAAGTATCTGATATACTAGGGCTATTGATTTCAATCTATTGAGAGTACCTTTCATTTTTCCCAACTACACATCTTTCAAGGTTCAGCATCTTTTTGTTTGCTGCAGAGTAAATAATTAAGGGGAGTGAATGCTCTTATCACCTTCATCTGGTTCTAGAATTTACTTAAAAGTTCAGTTACTTACTTCATGCAAAGAACTATTTTATGAATTTTTAAAAGATAAAATCTAAAATGTAACTATAAAATAATTAATACTTCCATATAGTAGAGCTTTAAAATATCAGCTTCTCCTTTTCCTCCTACCTAACTTTTCTTCTCTCCTATCTAACTTTACTTGCTCATCCTCTTCTTTAGTATTATTTTAGTCTCCAAATATTTATATTCACATTTATATTACTTCATGCAAATCCTTCAGGAGCTCCATGTTACTTCCTGTAAATTCAGTACTGAAGATAATATATCCATATAATAATTTTGGATTACTTGAATGTATTATTTAAATTGTCTGGTAGAAGAATCACAGTGCCCATCAAACTGTTTAAATAAAGTACTTTCTCCGTTAAATTACTGAAAGGAAACAGTCTTGAACTTAACTCTCTTAGAACTGACTCCTGTTACTTACAAATATGAGAGAGAATAAAATTTCAGACTTACTTGCTCTTGATGTTGACTTAGCGGTCTAGAGTGAACCAATCTTTCTGGCAGTTTCCGGTCCAGACCATGGCCATTTTCCAACCGAGATTCCCTGGGTTTATCAAACCAATCCGTTTCCTCCCGACGCAAGTGATAGGCTTTGGGGACCAAGGAAACATCATACATTGCAACCGCAACTAATACAGGTGATAGAGGGAAGCAAATGTTCTGCAGGATTAGCATGCACTGGGCTTGTTGACCACAGCATGCATTTCAGACATAACTCCCATCAGATACTATTTTTAATAGTATCTACAAATTTTCATACAACAGAATAACCTAGAGAAAGAGAGGTACACATATGCACAACATCTCATAGTAAAATAAAATAACCCACAAAATTACACTTTAATCAGCATAAATGAAATTTAGATGACAAAAAATAAAAGTATTTAAGAATAATTTCATTCAATTTAAGTCATCAGTCCCTGCAGAAACCTTACCCTACAAGTGATCATGCATGATCAAAAGACAACAGGAAATGCTCTATGTTCATATGCAAGTTTCTCTTAACTTTTAAATTTTGTATAAACCAAATACAAGTATATGGCTAATTTTCTACTTTTGTATAAGTCAAGCAGCATTGTATGGATGCTGGCTTCAACCCTGAATGAATATATTTTTGAAAACATGACATTTCTATGACAATTGTAAGTAAACAAAAGCATTTCTAAGATACCCTATGTCTTTGCTAGAAACATGTGTATTACACAAACTTTATAGCTTAATAATAAAAATATATCTTAATTAGTATGTATATGAGAGAATTGTTAAAATAAACAAAATCATTATGTGAATTTTAACACCCACATATAAATTTGACAATTAGTTTTTAATTAACTTAACACCACAATACTACTTGATAGTATTTTGAATATTTAATCACATTTAAAACACTCAATTACTAATTTAAATTTTCATCTAGTTCTAGCAGTACTTTCCAGGTTTATTAAGGGTATTTCAAAGTAACTAAAACTTCTGTCTTACTCAATGGCTAAAACTGCATTTAGTAAACACTCCTTATTCTTGTTATTCCTTGGTTATATACTTCATCCCAGTTAAGAGCCTTTAGAAACAAAACATTGCTGTTGCTCAAATGGCAGATGAAAGGACCTGAACTCTTGCTCCCCCTGATAGATGATGCTTCCAATATTATTTTCTTGAAACAGCAGCTTTTAAAATGTTACATATTGGATGCTCCTTATCTTGTAAAAGTTGTCTCGTTATGTCTACCTTATCTTCTAAAAATTTCTCTGGAGACTGCTATTTCTGTCATTTATTGGCTTGCAGGATAACACAAGCAGTATATGCTGCACTACTCACTGCATCCATGTATCCTTGCATACCACTGCTCCTCAACCAACAATCTCTCCCACATAGACACGGAATATCACAGTTTCTCCAACCTTAGATATGATATCTGTATTGCGGCTGCATATACATTTAATTGATTTGCCCATTATATTAGCAGCTACTAGAAGAGGAAATTTGTGTGTCTTTTGCATATTTTCATTTCTCCTTCTTACATGAAACAGTGTTTCCTAAATTTTTGTGGAATGAATTAATGATACAGGTATTTATCATCATCTATATAAAAAGGTAATTATTGTAATTATGATATTTTTAAATAAATAGCTTGTACTTAAGACTAGTTTTTAGATATATAAAAATGTTCTTTCCACAACCTAGTTGATAATTATTGTGGTAAACCACAGTGCTAATTTGACGCTCAGTGAATAAATTTACAATATTATTCAGTATAGCAGAAACTTTTAAATAAAGTGATGAACCTATTAGTTATCAGTCTGAACTTAATAGATTATACCTAACATTCCTGAGGAGGAAATAATTTTGTATAAATACTATGCATGTTTATCATATATTCTTAAAAAGAAATTAAAAAGAAAGTAATGATTCATCATGCTTTCAATATGTGGTCATCCTGAATAATAAAGAAGATTGTTTCATTTGGATACATAATTTTCTTAATTAAATTTTAAATGAAACTGTTTAAAATATGTTTTAAGGAACTCTGGATATTACAAATATGACAAAATCTCAAGCTGATGCAATATTTAATCAGTTTATTTTCAATTATGATGTGTCTTCTCTTATTTCTATTAATAGTCCCATATATAACTCAATGAAAAAGATAGACACCATCTTTATAGGAAGATAGAATTGACCTAAAGCTAGATTGAGTGACTGTGCCTATATCATATTCTCTTCCTTAGGGATGTCAGGTGTGCTGGGTTAGTTTTTTGATCTGTGGGAGTGGAATGATTTTACAAACATATTTTATAAAATGTATCATTTCTGTTCCATCCTGATTTAAATAATTTTCTTTGTTTTTATATCACTATAAAACTTTATATATTTGCATGATATACAAACAATGAAAATATGTAACATTTTAATATGCACATATTTTAAAGATGGCTAGTACAATTCAGTTACCAAAGTATTTCAGTTTGTATAGACTTTTATATAATTCTGTACTGATAATTTCTGTGAATGAGTTTATTCTGCTTTGGAATCATCTTTATTTGATTTAATATTGTATACGGTACATGTTATCTTATGCTCATATATATGATATCATATATATATTTCATCAAAATAAAGGTTCAGTCATTGGTAACTATTGCTATACACCAAACTTAGACAAAAAAATACTCAGTTAATTTCATATGTACAGAATCAAATAAATGCCACATTTTGGACTAGTTACAAAGATTATATGTCTAAAATCAAGTTAAAAACTAGTTGTAAATTTTTCTAATTAATTGTCAACTAAGTTCACAAATCCTTTACAAATTGATATGTTCTATAATCCCAAGAGTTTTATTTTTATTTTTATAGATATGGCCATTGAATGGCTTCTTATTCTTTTTTCACATGTATAAAATTAATATAAAACATGTACTAGAGTAAAAGAACAGCTGTTTCCACATAATGTCATAATTTCTGGTCAGCAAATGGATTAATTCAAATACTGGCCTAATACAAATATACACAAATGAAAGTTTTACTTTATTAACAAACTGTCAATAAAAATGGTCAACCAATCAGCTTGAAACAAGAAAAAAACAGGTTAGAACAAAACTTTTGTTTTCAGAATTTCATAATCAAAGGAAACAATTCATTTGCTTCAGGTCCACAAACCTTTTCAGCTCAGCAAGCATCCTACATTTCATCTTTTAAAATTATATCTTTGTCTACATACAAAATGAAAAAGAAAATGCTTTTCATGAAAACACATTTTCATGTGAGGCTTCACTGAGAAAGTTAGATTGAAATGGGAGGATAGTCACATCAGTTTATTATTTTTGAGTATCCAAAAAATTAAATAATAACATTTTAATCATTTAGAAATATTGTATTTCCAGGACTTCAACCCAACACATGTAAAACACAAACCAATACACAAGTTGGGTACAGTGGCTCATGCCTTTGATACAAGCACTCATGAGCCTGGCATAGGAGGATCATTATAAATCTGAACCTAGCCTGTATAATAAGTTCTAGGCTAGTATGGGCTACAGAAAAGATTCTAAATAAAACATTTTAATCAAGTAAATTACATATATATGCACATATCATATGATTGTTATAATAGATTATATTAATGAAAGAAAGGCAATGAAATATCAAAGTGGTAGACTCCAAATAGGTACACTTTCAAAAGCAGTATATATATTTTCAGTTTTAAATGGAAAGAATGTTTTATATATACTGAAAATTATTTTCAATACCTCAGAATTAAATTTTCCAATGCGTAACACCAAATGTATAAATTTTTCAGTAATAGTCTTTGTAATAAAGGGAGATGAAATAAATTTATTCAACAATGATGATAAAATTCTGTTATGCTAAAATCAAGCTATTGTAAGTGCTTCCTCAAAGAGAATAACCTCTGATCTTGCAGATAATAATCTCTATTACAAAATGTTATTATGGTTCTAATCCTTAATGATTTTATTAAAATTAAATAAATATATTTTTAAGTGCAAAGAACCATACAGTTATGTATTTTAAGGATGACCATATTTTATTGATAGAATTGTGCAATAATTGTTTAAAAATCAGACACAAAACAAATTAGGCCAACAATCAAGAAACAGAGTAAAATAATAAATTAAAAATAATCAAAGAAAAACATGCCACCGAATCTACACACAAGAAGTACACATCCAAGCAATAAAACTGAAATAAACATGCACAAATTTCACCAAGAAAGATGGAACACATCCTTGGAGAAAAAAAATTAAACATGCAGAAAGATAAGAGTTTGAGTTTTGAGAATAACAAGGTAGTTGGAGGGCCCATTTACCTTCACTGTCAGACATAGCATGTTGGAAGTCATCCATGATGAATGCTATGTCACGGTCATAACCCCGTGTCCGTGACTCTTCTCTCATGTGTTGCTGAACTTCAGGCAATGAGTGACTTGATCCAAACTGATCTCTCGTGTCTGCAGATATGGGGGGCAAAGGGCCAGCTGCAGCCCTGGCCATTCCCATTGGTTGGCCAACGGGACTTAGTGGACTTTCTTCTTCTGAATTCTGGGCCACAATCGGTATTCTTCCTCTACTCTGGCTGATTGGTAAACTGGTGGGTTTAGTTCTGGCAGAAGATGACGAGTGGCCAAAGGAGACATCCAGAGCTTCGGCCTCTTGAGCTTTCAGTCTTAGTGACGAGCTGGAAGAATCCCTCTTGATCGATAAATCAAGCCCATAGACAGAGGAAGGCCTAGAGGAAGGCCTGGACCTGCTCCCACTGCTATATGGCTTATCTGCTTCATCCTGTAGAGCTGACCGGATTGTATTTCCTAATGTGCCCAGGCCTGACCCAAGTGAGGAACCCATAAATTTTTGTTGATCTGTAATATTTTTTCTGAGGCCAAATGTGATATCATCTTGAAGAAGCCTTGCCCTAGAAGAAATACCACCAATAGATGAAGTGCTAGAACTCATATAACTGGGATAATCAGGTTCAAGGTCTCTACTTTCTTGAATAGGTGAAAACTTTGACATTTTAGGGTCAATTAATGATTTCTTATGCTTTGACTGCTTTTGGTAAAGTATGGCTGCTGGTAATTGTTTGGCTGCTTGCTTTTCAAGGGTGAGTCTGCTGATACTATATTTTTCAGACTTGGGAAAGTGTCTATAGCTCGTATCAGCATGGTAATAATGTGAAAGGCCAGCAAGGTGATCTAGGCTCTCCGTGCCTCTACGGAATTCTTGCTTAATCTGCTGTTTCAGAAGCTTTAACTCATAAGGATCCTCCATCGGGTCCTCCTCTGCTTTCACATAGCTATGCAATCTGGAGGACGTCTGCAAAGGTGCTAGGAAATCTGTCACTTCTTGAGACCTACGTGTCTCTGTGGTTCTAAGGAGACGATCTGTTTTGGACAGATCCTTTTCATGAAGACTAAATGCAGTGCTCAATGATGCTGTCCCTTTGGTAATCTCCCCAATGTCATCTATTAGGACATAATTCCTTGAAGTGTGGTGGTCAATATCTGCATAGAAAGAGTCTGCAGATATGCTTGATATTGGACTGCTTGCCATGCTGCTTCTTTCCTCCAAACCTATTCTCAAGTCTAAGCTATTGTACTTACTCCCTAGATGGGAAACAGCATATGTATTATCAGTAGAAACAGGAGCGATCATCAGGGGTTGGTTTCGAATCACTTCATAGTTAGAGGTTATCTTGGGCTCCAAATACAGTGTTGTTTGCCGAGGCTTCTGTTGTATCACCATCATCTGTGATGGTAATTGATAAGATGGTTGCGGGGTGGGAGTGGGTTGAGCTTGGGGTGTGAAGGACATTGTTGCTACAGCTTGGAAGGTTGGTTGAGTCTGATAAGGTGAAACCTGCTGATGGTACAATGTTTGCTGTTGAAAATGAGATTGTTGAGTATATGGGGTGGGTGCTTGGGTGGGAAGAGCAGGTGAGGAGTACTGGTACTGTGTGTAAGGACTTGTAGGGGGTACTAATTGAGCTTCTGTTTGGGTTTGTGGAGGGATGAACTGGCTGAATTCAGTTTGAGGAGCTGTTCTTGGTCGCTCGATGCCATGCTGACTTTCTATTCGACTTGGTCTGGTGCTACTGACTTCGCTGTCAGACATGTAATCCCGATCCTCAGCTACCCCCTGCAGGTAGGCACGCTCTCTCTTTTCTCTCTCCTTCAACAATGCTTCTTTCCTCCGGTTAATTCCCATCTCCAGATACCGTAGCTTGGCATCAATCTCCTTTTCTTCTTCATCAAGTTCAGCTTGCTTCTTTCTAAGCTTGGCAGATTCCCTTTCTACCAGGTCAAGCTCTCGGTCTATGTCCTGGAGAATCTTGGCTCGAGCCATGGTGTTGGTTCTGCACATCCTTCTCCTAGAAGCAGTGCCCATTGTACTGTAAGTTGACTGTGTTCCCGTGGATGCCTCCTCAGGAGGGGGATTTGGCAGTGTTCTCTTCACTTTTTTCTGGGTACCAGAGGCTGTCATGGTTTGAGAACCTTTAGTCTACAATCAAGTAAACAAAATATTGTACCTTATTATCAAATAAGAAAGTAAAGACCAAAATGAAATACAAATATTTGAATAACTGGGTTCACATACACTGCCGTATCATAGCACAAAAAAATAAAAAAAATCACCCATGTTTCAAAAGTTAATCACAAATAAAATCAAATGAAATATTTTGTAAAGAAGTTGTTTATAATCATAATGTCTGTATTCCTTGAGAGGAATTATTGAACTCAGTGCAAACTCATATTTATGTGAGCTTACATTTTAGTTTTGCTCTTAGAAGAATTCTGCACACTCACTTCCAATCCAAGCTAATAAAATAGGATTACTTAATCTATGCTCATTGTAAGTGTATTGCTCACTTGAAATGCAATACCCATTTTTTTTGCTTACAGATTATTATCTAACTTGCTTGTTGTAGCTATCTTGCCATCTCCAATATTTTCAGGATTATTTGGATTCACATGCTCTTTAAATATTATTATTCCTTAGCAACTCTATTTTATTCTGAGTGTTTTATCAACTTTGTAAGAGTGGAGATAATTTACTGTAATAAAAGTTTATTGGAGCCAGTTTCAATCAGGTAAAGCAATGACTGCTAGCTCATGAAGTACTTTTTGTTTTATTAATTTGCCATAAACTTGCCTTCTAAGGGGCATAAGTCTTGAGATTCATAAAACCAGAATAGGCATAAACATGAAAGATCATTGTATAGTTACAAAATGCTGACGTTTTCAATGCTCTCTGTGTACAGTAGCATGCTCAAGTTGGAGCTTATTCTCCTCCAGTCTCATCCACATTCTACAGAAGATGCTCTTTTCCTTTCTCTTTAGCAATCCAAATGCATTATTCCTCCCTAACCTTTCAAGCATCAAATATACATAACAAAAAATGGATGATACATGCCTCTATGGGTTTTGGAAATCAAATTAAATATTCTTATTATTTAATATTATAATAATGATAAATTGGTCCTTATTAATTAGATAACATTTGTCTAAGTTCCTGGGGTTTTGCCTTCAAACATCACTTCTCAACCTACTTCCTTCATGTTTCTGATCTGCTCTCCTATATAGATTTTAAGAGAGATTGATAAGACACATTTCTGAAGCAGCTATTGCACACATTATACTTCTTACCCCATCCTGTCCATTTTATAGATTATGCACATTTAAGTCAGGGAGCTGTTAGGAGTGTCAAATGAGATAGTTGTTTTAACACTGTACGTGCCCATAAACTATTACTTTAAAAATACTATTTCTGCAGGTTTTTGTAGCTTCAGGATACATTTATATTTAATATAGTTTAAAGACTGTTAAGTTATCAAAGAATGCTTCACTGTTTTTTACCCTGTCTACTAAATTGGTTATAAATTTTGAGACTTGCCAAAGTGTTAGTCAGTTTGAGGCAGCGTGTGCAATGAGTGAAATTGTGGTCTGTCAGGTCAAAGCATAATGGTAAATTATGGCACTTTTTGGAAAGATGTATGTTCATGTTTGAGTGCTTATATGTGTATTATGTACATGCCTGGTGCCCATGGGGGGCAAAAGTGATTGTCAGAGCTCCTAGAACTGAAGTTAGGTTTTGATAATTGAAAACATGTTGTGATACCTTCCTAAATGACAAGAAACTGTCTCTGTTCCTTTACCACACAGGATTTTGTCCTGATCTTCTAATCAGGCATACAAAACTTTCTGGAGTAAAATATTACTGACAATGAAAACAATGAAACAAACTACACTTTAAAATATGTTTGAGCATGTAGTCATTTAATGTAACTGTTATGATTTCAAAAAAAGGAAAGAATGATCATGTTGGAGATAATTGTCACAACAAAGAAAACGCAATCGAACATTTACTTTCTGGATTTAGAATTCTAAAAAGTAAATGTTATAAAAATTAGTAAATCAAGACATTTTTCAATTAAGTCCACTCATTCATTAACTAATTAAGGCCTTTGTGGGGAACGCGTTATCAATGTGCTGACACTCTTTAAATGCAATGACTGTTAGGGCAGCACTTGTTCTTTGATCCATTAGAATACTGAGATATAAGTTGTATCTTAAGAAGCTTCATGAAGACTTTGAAAAATATGGATGTATTTTTTCTTCAAGATAGTTAACAATGAATCTAATTGTCTGATTGATTCCGGATGGTATATTGTCTAATATGTCAGATAATATGAGACCAATATAGGAAAAAAATTATACCTTGCAGGTTAAGAGTTCTGCTTGTAGTTAAGAGTACATTTCTCATAAAAGACCCCTGTGCCCTGATATATTTGGTCCTTGCGGAGCTCCTGTCCTCTCCAGGTCTTATTAACTCCCCCTTCTTTCATATGATTCCCTGCACTCTGGTGAAGCTTTGGTTATGAGTCTCAGCATCTGCTTTTATACACTGCTAGGTAAAGTCTTTCAGGGACTCCTGTCCTGTTACTTGTTTTCTCCTACATCCAATGTCCATCCCATTTGTCTTTCTAAGTGAGGATTTCTCTAACCAAGGACCATGTATGGTTATAACCTAGAACTCCTGCTCGGATATAGCCCATGGTAACTCAGTATCCAACTGGGTACCCTAGTAAGGGGAACAGGGACTATTTCTGACATGAACTCAATGACTGGCTCTTCAACCAGGGGGATAATATATATATATCTCCCTCACCCCCAAGGAAGGACAGCCTTGCTAGACTACAGAAGAGGACATTGCAGCCAGTTCTGAAGAGACCTGATAAGCTAGGGTCAGATGGAAGGGGAGGAGGTCCTCCCCTATTAGTGGACTTGGAAAGGGACAGGGAGGAGATGAGGAAGAGATGGTGGGATTGGGAGGGAATGAGGGTAGGGGCTACAGCTGGGATACACCATACATAACCAGTGATTAATACAATAAATAAATAAATAAGTAAATAAATAAAACAAAATTAAAAACAAAAGAAAGGAGTACATTTCTAATTGTGCTGTTTGTTTGACCCATCTGCACTACAAGTGCTTAATCTACATGTATGTGGAAGGGACACGAGCAGGAAATACATCAAGATTTATGCTGATTCCTGATAGATCTGTTGAGAACTATGGTGAATTGTGGCTTTTGTCATTTAATTTCAGCAAAGCATGATTCAGGGCTGTCTTCTAGGATCCCAGCAATGGACCTAGCCAGAGCCCATCTATCTGACCAGTATGTACAGCTTGCTACATATTTGGCTCCAAATTGTGGTGGTGTTCTTATTCTTGACAGGTGGGATTAATAATAGCAAGAATCTTGATATAGGAAGAGATCGAGTCATATTCTCAATGTATTAGATTAGGGAAGGTGAGTACTGAAGACGTAGCTGTCTAACAAAGAATAACAAAGTTTTCTTTTTCTAGAACACGTTCTTATACAATGGTTTTATACGTCTGAGTTGGAGTTACAACATCTGCCTTGTAGACAGACAAGATCAATAGATCAGTCAATATTTGCTCAGTTTGCATTTCTTAAACAAAAGATAGAATTATCTTCCTTGAATATAACTACCTTCAGTGTACAACCTGGAAAGAACTATTTGCAATTTCTACGTGTAGCCTTGATCATGACTTCTTAAGCTTTTCACTACTGTTATTTATTTATTTATTTATTTATTTATTTATTTATTTATTTAGAGAACAATGTCATCACTGATTACATTTAAATTTTGGGGAGAACAAAATGTAAGTCATATAGAAAAGTTACAGTGAGAACGAAAAGGTGAGGTGGTCTTGAAAAATAGGAATCTCTATCCATGCAAGTGAAAGAACTGTTTGACAAGAACTTTACGTCTTTGAAGAAAGAAACTGAAGAAGATATCAGAAGTTGGAAAGATTTCCCATGCTCATGGATTGCTAAGATTAACATAGAAGCCAGAGATATACAATGGAATTTAAAAAAAAAACATCATCAAAAAATGGTGCTGGTCTAACTGGATGTCTGTATGTAGAAGAATGCAAACAGATCCATGTATATCATCCTACATCAACCTCAAGTCTAAGTGGATCAAAGAACTCAACATAAACCCAGATACACTTAATCTGATAGAAGAGAAAGTGGAGAATACCATTGAACACAGTGGCATAGGAAACATCTTGAACAGACACCAATAGTGCAGGTACTAAAACTGACAATTAATACATGAAGCTAAGAAGCTTCTGTGAGCAAAGGACATTGTCAATAAGACAAAATGGCAGTCTACATAGTAGGAACAGATTTTCACCAACTTTACATCTGATAGGCTAATTTCCAAAATAGACAAAGAACCCAAGAAACTAGATATCATAGAACTTGCTGGCCATACCTTTAATCCCATCGCTCTGGAAACATAGGCAGTCAGTTCTCTGTGAATTTGAGGCCAGGCTGGTCAGAGAGGCCATGACAGTCAGAGAAATCTTGACTGTCTCAAAATGCCAAAAAGAAAGCAATCAATCAAATAAAACTAAACATCAACAAACCAAATAATACAATTTTTAAAATGGGGTACAGATCTAAACAATGAATTATCAACAAGAATCTCAAATGGCCTGGAAGCACTAAAAGGAATGTTCAACATCCTTAGTCACAAATCAAAACGTCTCTGAGATTCCATCTTACACCTGTCAAAATGCCAAAGATCAAAAACACAAGTGACAGCTCATGCTGGCAAGGATGTACATAGAGCAACTGAAACACTTCTGTATTGCTGGTGGGAGTGTAAACTTGTGCAGACACTTTGGAAATCAATATGGCAGTTTCTCAAAAAATTGAAAACTGATCTACCTCAAGACCCAGTTATATTATCCCTAGGCATAAACCCAAACGATGCCCATTTTACCACAAGGTCACTTGTTCAACGATCCTCATAGTAGCTTTATTCATAATAGCCAGAAACAACCTAGATGTCCCTTGACCAAAGAATGATTAAAGGAAATGTGGTACATTTATACAATGGAGTGTTATCCAACTGTTCAAAAAACAAGTGACACCATGAAATTTGCAACAAATAGATATAACTAGAAAAAAATTATTCTGAGTCAGGTTACTCAGGCCCAGAAAGATAAACATCGGTATGTTTTCACTTATAAGTGGATATTAGCTGTGAAGTAAAAGGTAATTGTGCTACAATCCACACACCCAGAGAGGCTAAATAACAAGGAGGGCTCAAGTGGGGATGCATGAGCCAGCCCTGAGGAGACAGGATGAGCTGGGGTTGGATGGAAGGGGGGGAGGTCCTCCCCCGTTGGTGGACTTGGAGGGGGCGGAGAGGAGATGAGGGAGGGTTGGGGAGAGGGGGAGGGAATGAAGGAGGGGGCTACACTTGGGATGCAAAGTACCTAACCTGTGATTGATATAAAAATAAATAAATTTTAAAAAAAGGTTTAAAAAAAGTGGGGATGCATGAATCTCCCTGGAATTAGAAATAAAACAGATATAGCAGGTGGACTGGGGGTGGGGATAGGGCCAGGAACAGGAGGGTTCGGTGGGGGGAATGATGGGATAAGAGAGTTTGAGAAGAGAGAACCGGAACTGGGGGTCAACTCAGGCATGAGATGGAAGCCTCACGTAATAGAAACTCCCAGGAATCTAGGAGGGTGAGCTGAGGTAAGCCTTCCAGTAAGACAGGATGCAAAACCTAAACTGGCCATCTCCTGCAACCAGGAAGGACTTCCAGTGGAGGAATCGGGATACCAACCCAGCAACAAAACCTTTGCCCTATGTTTTGACCTATATGGAAAATGTGCTGATATAAAGGTGATGCAAAAATTGTGGGAGTAGTCAAACAATGACGGTCCAACTGAGACACGTGTGACAAGAGGGAGGCCATCCCTGACCCTGCCTGGGGGATCAGAAACCAGAGGCTGGACAGTCCAGAGACCTAGGACAGCACCAAATCTGAACTTAAAAAAGCAAATGAAATTATTTCTAAAAAAATTATTATGCTATCCTTGTATACAGGAGCCTGGCATAATCATTATCAGAGAGGCTTCCTCCAGCAAGTGATGTAAACGGATGCAGAGGCCCATAGGCAAACATTAGGGGGAGCTGGGGCAATCCTACAAAAGAGGGGAGGAGGGAGTGCAGAAGCCAGAGGGGTCAAGGACATTACAAGAAAATCCACAGTATCAACTAACCTGGCTATTAGGGACTGACTGAACTGACAACCAGGGGGCCTGTACGGGACTGACATATGTTACAGTTGTGTAACTTGGTCTCCTTGTAAGACTCCTAACAGGGGGAGCAGGAGCTGTCTCTGACTGTTGCCTGTTTGGGGGACCCTTTGTTCTATTGTGCTGTCTTGTCCAGACTTAATAGGAGAGGAGGTGCCTAGTCTTAACTGCAACTTGATATTCCACATCTAGTTGATATTTGTGGTAGCTCCGCCCTGTTCTAAAGAGGAATGGAGGAGTAGGTGGGAGAGAGAGAAAAAGGGAGGCTTGGGGGGAGAGGAGAGAAAAGGAGGAGGACTAGATGGGTGGGTAACTGGAGGTTAGGAGGGAGGAGAACTTGTGTTTGGGATGTAATATATAAGAGAAGAATCAAAAAGGAAAGGAGGGAGGAAGGATGAAAGGTAAGAAAATAGACAAAGTTGTAAACTCCAAACCACAAAGGGATACAAAATGATATGGATGAGGCAGCTTAGTAGCGTGATTGAAGGAAATAAAGGTAGACACACTGTGCTATGTGTCCCATTAGTTACCATTTCTTTTTTTTTTAATTTATTTATTTTTATCTCAATCACAGGTTAGGTACTTTGAATCCCAGGCGTAGCCCCCTCCCACATTCCCTCCTACCCTCCCACTCCCTCCCTCATCTCCTTCTTCCCCGCCCCCTCCAAGTCCACCAACAGGGGAGGACCTCCTTCCCTTCCATCCAACCCAAGCTTATCCTGTCTCCTCAGGGCTGCAAAGTCCTCCCCTGGGATCTAGCCAGTCTGTCACTCCCTGGCTTATATGGGGGAGGGTCAAAGAGTCAGCCATCAAGATCATGACTGAAACAGTCCCTGTTTCCCTGAATAGGGTCTTCAGCCCCACACCAAGTTATCATGGGCCCCATCCCTGCGGGGGTTCCAGTCCACAACCACACATGGTCCTTGATTGTAGAAACCTAGAAACCGTCTCTTACAAGACCCCTGTGCCCTGCTCAGTTTGGTCTTTGTGGAGCTCTTGTTCTCCCCAAGTCTCAACAACCTCCCCCAGATCTATCATTACTCTCGCCCTTTGTCAGAGGCTTGATCTCGAGTCTTAATATCCGCTCTGATACATCGCTACATTGACCACCCCCCCCAGGTCCTCTTTGGCATGCTCCTGTTCTGTTGCTTGTTTTCTCCTCCGCTCATAGTTACCATTTCTTAAGCTGTCTATTCTTTCCTTAAGAAATGGATACCAAGTGTTAAGAGATCTGTTTTGCTTATCAACACAAATAGGAATGTCCATTTAATTTTTGATGTTCATTTGTAAGGGATTCAAAACACTTTCAATACCAAGAAATCAAGGTTTTGGAGTGCATGCTAGTTCTGAGACAATATTCTAAATAAGATTGTTCTAGTACATGAGAAACATCCACTGAGTCTCCGTTTACAATGGGGAAACATAAAAATGGCTGGCTGAAAGAAGGACAAAAGGACATAAAAATTTAAAGAACAGAGGAAGACATATGAAAGAATAAAATGGCCTTCAAAATAAGCTCCACAACTTCACTAAATTTTCTAGTTTCTTTCATCTTTGTTAGCTAACTCTGAAACATGATCCTTCAGAGATATATTTTCCCTCTTCACTACACAATTTCCTCTTACATTTTTGCCAATTTTATCAGACAGTTTATTTAAATTATACTCTGGTTCAGAGCTTTCTGGCAGACATATTTGTGTGTGGTAAATTTACTGTAAAATCACTCAGTATGTAGATTTAAATTTAAGTATGTATGGTTGAGAGTGTATTTGCGCATTGACTAGTGTTTTATAAGAGAGAAGAAAGAAACAACTGTTTTTTTAAAAATTGAACAACCAGGCTGGAGAGATGGCTCAGAGGTTAAGAGCATGGCTATTCTTCCAGAGGTCCTGAGTTCAGTTCCCAGCAATCATCACATGGCAGCTCACAACCATCTGAAATGAAATCTGGTGTCCTCTTCTGGGGTGCAGGTATACATGCAAACACGCATTGTATACATAATAAATAAATAAACCTTTAAAAAAAGAATTAAAAAAAAGTTGAATAACCAAGTCCATGTTAAGTCCATGTTAGAGACTGTCTCTCCTCCCCTTATTAGGAAACCCACATGAAGCCTGAGTTGTCTATCTACTACATATTTGTAGGGGGCCTTGTACCAGTCTATGAATCATCCTTGATTGGCGCTTCAGCCTCTACAAGCCCCTCTGTGTCCTATTCAGTTGGCTCTGTTGGTCTTATTGTGGAGCTCCTGTCACTTCTAGGTCCTCCTTTCCATACCCCCACTTTTCTATAAGACTCCCTGCTCTTCACCCAATAACTGTCTGTGAGTCTCCACGTCTGTTTGGATCTACTACTGGATACAGACTCTCAGAGGATAACCATGCTAGCCTCCAGTGAGCATAGCAGAATATGATTTATAGTGTCAGGGGTTGGCTCTTTTCCACGGGGTGGGTCTCGGGTTGGGCCAAGCATTCCCTCAATCTGTCTTTATCCCTACCCATCTTGTAGACAAGGTTAAATTTCGATTGAAGTTTTTGTGGGTCAGTTACTGTTCCCCTCCCTCTACTAGGAATACTGTCTAGTTCGAGGGAGTCTAAGCTAGTCAGTCCCATATCCTCCCAGGAGCCTCTCCTGTGCTAGGTCTCCAGCTTGTCATAGAGATGCCCCCACCTAAAGTTTCTTTTCTCTTTGTAGGCCCTCTGTCTTCTTTCCCTAACTCTCCTTAGGTCTGATCTACACCCTCATCTCTCTCTGCATTCTCTTTCTTGCCTTGTTCTCTCTTTTCAACCACTTCCACTGTCTATCCTCTTTCTCATTCTGAGTGAGATTTAATCAGCCTCCTTTGGGTCCCCCTTGTTACTTTTTACCCAAAGTTTGGGCCTGTGTATGGTAGTATGTTTATTCTATACTAGATGGTCACTACTCCCTGGCAGGGCTGTCTCACCAGGCCACAAGGTAAGAAGACATGCTCAGTCCTGATGCAACTTCATGAACTGGGGTGTGTGGGGGTGGGGCAGCTTTTCTGAGGATAGAATAGAGGTAATGGGGGAAGAGGAAGGACGTAGGACCCGGAGGAGAAGAGAGAAGGGCCACCATCAGGATGTAAAGTGAATAAATAAATAAAATTTAAAAATGTTGAACCACAACTGGGCATGGTGGTGCATGCCTTTATTCCCAGCACTCAGAATGCAGAAGCAGGCAGATCTCTGTGAGTTCCAGAACAGCCTGGTCCTCAAAGCCAGCACAGGAAAGCCAGGGCTACACAGAGAAACCCTGTCTGGGAAAAACAAAAACAAAACAAAACAAAACAAAAAGTTGAACAAGCTGAATGTATGCAGCAGGTATTGCTTAGTCATACATGCCTAATATATATATATATATATATATATATATATATATATATATATATATTCACTTTGAAAATATATTCAAAGAGTTGTTGTACATAATCATAAAATGCATTTCTATTCTAGGTAATATTGATGTAATACTAAAAGCAATGAGATAGAACAGTTTGATCTTGCTTCAAGCCCGGTGTGGTGACATTTCCCTGTAGCCATAGCATTTGGAGGTGAAAGCACAAGAACCATGTGTTTAGGAATAACTCAAACAAAACCAACAACAAAAATCTTTTGCACACTGTTTGGCTGCAACTTCCTGTATTGGGAAATGCAAATCAAAACAACCCTGAGATTTCACCTTATACTCATCAGAATGGCCAAAATCAAAAACTCAAGTGACAAATCATGCTGGAGAGGTTGTGAAGAAAGGGGCACTCTCCTCCACTGCTGGTGGTGGGAATGTAAACTTGTACAACAATTTGGAAATCAATCTGGTACTTTCTCAGACAACTAGGAATAGCCCTTCCTCAAGATACAGCTATACCACTACTAGGCATATATCCAAAAGAGGCTCAAGTACACAATAAGGACATTTGCTCAACCATGTTTGTAGCAACTTTATTTGTAATAGCCAGAAGCTGGAAACAACCCAGATGCCCCTCAACTGAAGAATGGATACAGAAATTGTGGTACATCTACCCATGGAATCGTATTCAGCAATAAAAAACAAGGATATCATGAAATTTGCAGGTAAATGATGGGAACTGGAAAAGATCATCCTGAGTGAGATATCCCAGAAGCAGAAAGACACACACACAGTATATAATATAGACATATAATATAGGATAAACCTACTAAAAAGTGTACACCTAAATAAATTAATCAAGAGGGAGGACTCTGGCTAAAATGCTCAATCCCCATCACAAAAGGCAAAGAGGAAGGACATCAGAAGAAGAAAACAGGAAATAAGTTAGGAGCCTGCCACAGAGGGCCTCTGAAAGGCTCTGCCCTGCAGACTATCAAGCAGATGCTGAGACTTATGGCCAACCATTAGACAGAGTGCATGGAATCTTATGAAAGATGTGGGAAATAGTAAGATCTGGAGAGGACAGGAGCTCCACAAGGAGAGCAACAGAACCGAAAAATCTTGGCACAGGGGTCTTTCCTGAGACTGATACTCCAACCAAGTACCATGCATGGAGAAAACCTAGAATCCCTGCACAGATGTAGCCCATGGCAGTTCAGTATCCAAGTGGGTTCCCTAGTAATGGGAACAGGGACTACCTCTGACATGAACTGATTGGCCTGCTCTTTGATCACCTCACCCTGATGGGGGAGCAGCCTTACTAGGCCACAGAGGAAGACAATGCAGCCACTCCTGATGAGATGTGATAGACTAGGATCAGAAGGAAGGAGAGGAAAACCTCTCCTATCAGCGAACTTGGGGAGGGACATGCGTGGAGAAGGGGAGGGAAGGTGGGATTGGGACAGGAGGAGGGAGGGGTTTATGGGGGTATAGAAAGTGAATAAAGTGTAATTAATAAAATTTAAAACAAAAAATATTAAAAAAAGAATCACTAAAAAATCTTGTACATATAAAAATACCATACATTGGGAAATTTTTAGGAAATTGAGTGAAGAAATTACTTCAGAGTTTAGCATGGCTGGATCCTTATATATTATACAAGTTGTTTATATGTGTGCTTTTTATGTTTCTTCTTCAGTTAAAATAAATACAAAAAAAAAACCCTACAGGGTAGAGGAGAAGGATTGCTGTACACAGTACTTTCCATGAAAGCATGAGGGTCTGAGTTTGATCTCCAAGAAACTACATAAAGAAGCAGACCACGTAGCTCAGAACCCAACTGGGTACCCTAGTAAGGGGAACAGGGACTATTTCTGTCATGAACTCAAAGGCTGGCTTGTCGACCATCCCCCCCCCCCAAGGGCGGAGCAGCCTAACTAGATCCCAGAAGAGGACATTGCAGCCAGCCCTGAAGAGACATGATAACCAGGGTTAGATGGAAGGGGGGTGGAGGTCCTCCCATATCAGTGGACTTGGAGGAGGGCAGGAAGAAGATGAGTGAGGGTTGGAGAGAGTGGGAGGGAATGAGGGAGGGGGCTACGGCTGGGATACAAAGTACATAACCGATGATTAATATAAAATAAATAAATTACTTAAAAAAAAAGGAAGCGGACCATGGTTGGAAGTGCTTCTAATCACAGCACTTTGGGAGCAACAGTGGGCACTGGGCTTTCTGGAAAACCATTCTAGCTGGGTCAGTGAGCTCCAGGTTCTGCAAGAAAGCTTGTCTTAAAAAACAAAATAGGATGAAGAGCAACTGAGGAAGACATTCAACACTGACCTCTAATCTACACATACACACAAGCACGCATTCATGCAAGTACGTGAACACACAGACACCCACACCCACACATACACAGCACACACACATGCGCATACATGCATACATAGACACACACAGACACACTACACAAGTACACACACATGCATATATATTATTGTACTGCCACTTTTACAACTAGCTCTTCATATCAATATCCAACATATAATAATAAACCATCGTTATATCACTTGAAAGACATGCCAATTTATTTCTCATTTTATAAACATAGAAATATATACTAATCATGATAATTAGACTGTATCTTTCCTTTGCAGTTTTTTTTAAGAGGAAAGATTTTTATGAAGTGCCTTTTCTTATAAAAGACAGAGAGGAGTCATATAAAACAGTACAGCTCAACCAAAATTTCTGATAAACAATACATTTTGATAATAAAAAGGCAGAATATCCTAGAGAAAACATAATCTCTTTTATGATTGATGCAATTTGGGGGGGGTGGATAAGTGAGAAGACCATATGGAGTATTGGACCCAAAAATAAAGTTTTATTTTCACTCTGGGAAAGTAAAAAATAACAGATATTACAAAATCAGGGTCTGGACAAATGAATGGGTTTTAAGCAAGTAAATATTTTCTATGTGGAGGGAAATCTAAGTTTTCAGGGAAATAACAAGGGCCATCTGGCTTCATTATCAGGTGGTCATGCTGATGCATTACCATGAGTGGTATCAGATCTAGTGATTTCTGACGGAAGCATGGAGAGGAAAACTAGAAAAATAAATAAATGTATGGGAACTTATAAAACAAAACTTTGAGAACTGTATCTATATTAAAATCTCAAGCCACCCACATCACTCTCTTCCCGACAGTGAATGCAACCCTGGTTATTACATCAGCGTCAAATTATCCAGGAGCATATAAAATACAGGGGCAAACCGTCATAGTTTCAGTCTTCAGTCACTAGCTCTGGCTGAGGATATACTCCACTGGATTGTAATAAGTGTGGTTTTGTCTAACGGAAAACTGTGACAGCCCAATTTAATTTCCTTCAGTGATAGCACAGCTGTCAGAGCAGATGACACAAAGGCAATAGATATCCAGTAGTGCCCCAGCAGGACATTTAATGTCTTTCCACAATGGTCACAAAACTAGTTTTTTCCATAAGATTTAAGAATAGTCATATGACCTATTGGGTCCACATGCAGATCATGGCTATTTATGGTTACACACACACACACACACACACACACACACACTATATATATATATAATTAGCTAATATATTTCTTTTTTTAACTATGTAGCCTTGGCTGTCCTGGACTCGCTTTGTAGACTAGACTGGCCTACAAAGCCAGATCTCAAACTCACAGAGATCTGTTTGCCTCTGCCTTCCAAAGTGCTGAGATTACAGGTGTGTGTCACTGTACCCTGCCATTACATCTCTTCTCCTTGCTCCTAATCCTTGCAGAGATGTTTCTCTGCAATGGGTTACTGTTTTTACTTTGGAGGATGTTTATCTATATCTATGGCCTTTATCTACTAAATATTATATAAAATAATTATTGGTCATGTATTACCAGTCAACTCCTGGAGACCAAGCAGCCTTTAGCTAATACTCACAGATGATAGGAAATGTTCTCAGGGAGAGATCATTGTTCCCTAATGGCTAAATCTTTCTCCTGATATAAAGAAGACTATTCTTTGTATGTCTCTCATGCTACTTTAGTCTGAGTAGGAAAACAAATATTTTATAAAACAAAACAATACAAAACAAACAAAAAATTGTTCCTAGAAGGGTGCCTTGCAAAGGCATGAGTGGGACAAACTATACAGCAATAGTCAGATAAAATAAAGATAAGAATGTTCTAGATTATTTTGTCTCATTACCAATTTGGCCCATGATACTTAAATCAGTTCCCTTCTTCTGATTATCGTTTCTAAGAGTAGGCTGTGACAATGTAAGATCACTTGGCTAGGCCTTTATATATATATTTATTTATTGCAATCTTTCATTTTATAACATCACTGAAGCCCCTTCCCTTGTCTCCTCCCAGTCCCACCTACCCTCCCACATCTCCCTCTATGTCCTTTCCCTAGTCCCCTGATAGGGGAGGTCCTCCTCCCCTTCTATCTGACCCTAGCTTATCAGGTCTCTTTAAGGCTGGCTATATCGTCTTCCTCTGTGGCCTGGCAAGGCTGAACCCACAAGGGGGAGGTAATCAGAGAGCTTACCCCTGAGTTCATGTCAAAGACAGCCCCTGTACCCTTACTAGGGAACTCACTTGGAAACTGAGCAGCCTTTGAACAGGGGTTCTAGATCCTTTCCATGCATGGTCCTTAGTTGCAATTTCAGTCTTTGCAGGCCCCCCTGGGCTCAGGTATTTTGGTTCTGTTGGTCTCCTTGTAGAGTTCCTGTCCCCTCCAGGTCTTTCTATCTCCCTCTTCTTCCATAAGGATTCTGACACTCTGCCCAATTAAAATATTTTTAAAATTATGTGTATGCATGAGGAATTTTTTTGGATTGGAGTCACAGGCAGCTGTAAGCCTCCTGATGAGAGTTCTAGGAATCAGTCTCTGGTCTTCTGGCAGAGCAGTATGTGTTCTTAACAATTGAACCATTTCTCCAGTGTCACCTGCTTCTGCTACCATAGAAGGTTTTAAAGCAAGGGGTATAATGGTCAAAATAATGATATCCCAAGTGGTTAGCTAGTTTTAGTTTAAGGAAGAAATAGCTTTTCTTTCCTTTAGGAAAGGCCTTTCCTTGGATAGTTTTTTTTTTTTAAAGTAATTTCTTCCTCCTCATCTTTCTATTCTTCTTCACCTTGTTTTGGCTACCACGTTGGCTAATGAGGCCATCACCAAAGATTAGACTAACAAAAGGGATGATCTGGGACTTTCAGGAACAATTTTCTTTTTTTTTACATTTTAATCTTTTTAATTTTTTTTTAGTATTAATCACAGGTTATTTACTTTGTATCTCAGCCATAGCCCCCTCTCCTATTCCCTCCCAATCCTACCCTTCCTCCCTCATTTCCTCCTTGTCCCTTTCCAAGTCCACTGATAGAGGAGGTCCTCCTCCCCTTCCATCTGACCCTAGCTTATCAGGTCTCTTCAGTAGTAGCTACAGTGTCCTCCTCTGTGGCCTAGCAAGGCAGTTCCAGCCTATCAAAGCAGATGCTGAGACTCATAATCAAATCTTCAGTAGAGTGCAGGGAGTCATATGATAAAGGGGGGAGTTAGTATGACCGGGAGAGGACAGGAGTTACACAAGGACAAAATATATCAGAGCACGGGTGTCCTCTATGAGACTGTTTATCCAACCAAGGACCATGTATGGATATAACCTAGAATCCCTACTCCGATGTAGCCCATGATAGCTCTGTATCCAAGTGTGTTTCCCTAGTAACTTTTTGTTCTTAATAAAATACTTAGCATTTGTTATTTTGTTACAGCAGCATGATACCTGATGCAATTCTCAGGAAACATTCTACTACTGCATTAACTATGAAAAGGTTAGGATGAAAAAGCAAACAAACAAACAAACAAACAAACAAAAACCAACCAGCCAATCTGACTGGAAAACTTCATAGATTCTAGACTTCATTCTAGACTGTTATCCATTACTAAATCTAAAAGAATAATTAATTATGTAATTAAATACATATGAAACCCCTAATGTTGTACTTATTACTTTACAAAATTAAAAACTAGAATTACTCAGTGGGATAGGTTGAATGGCTAAACCTAATTTTAAAATCAGGAAATCCCAGCTTTCATTAAAACAATTTAGGAAAGAAGAAATTTGAACAAAAATGCATATGACATCTAAGGGGAACATTTTTAATAAGCCCTAAGCACCCATATGCTGCTAATTATTCTAAAGGTTGATATTGTAAAGGTAATATGTGGTTTATATGCTTTAATATTGGAAAATATACAGAACTTGAGAACTGAGAAAGATACTTTTGATGTCATTCCTCCCATTCTATTTCAATTCTCCAAATTTGGGAACTCCATTCTCTTTGAGTATGAGAATAGGCCTTTTTCTTCTTGTAACCTTGCTAAAAAATAATAATATATATTCTCCAAATCTTTGACTTTTTCCCCCCTCAGGTCTGTATACAAAAAGTCCTCATGCCTCTAAATCATTAATCAAAAAGAAAATAGAAATGTGCGAGGATTTTGCCTCCTTCAAATAAGTCTATAAAACATAAACTGGCTTACCATGTTCATTTACCTTTGAGAAGTTACAAAATGATGATGAAGTTGTAGTAAACATGAGGCAATGTACAGAAGAAAATACATACTGTTCTATCCAATTAAACTCAATGCAACAAAATTAACTCTGAAAAGCCAATGAAAACACCAAGATTGCTTTCCTGTCTCCACACCTATCCCTCTACAGCAAGAATTAGCAATTTTGAGATGAAAGAACAGTCAGGTGTAGAAACAATCAAGAGTCTGCCTGCACAGTAAGCCTTTGGTTAAGAGTTCATGGAAACTTTTATCCTCCTCACTGTCCTCCATTCCCACAGGTTTAATGGAAAAATGCTAAATCATTCTACTCATAGAAAAATGCTTTAAATACTGTTGAGCTATCTCAAATCCATCATACATTGCAACAGGGTGAAGTGTCTTACATATATGAAATAAGGCTTCATATCTTTTCAATCTCAGTGCTCCAGACCATGTGAAGAATTGTTTCCATAATCAAAATGATAGAAAAACAGTACTAGGATGGTAGTAATAACTTCAAATTATGGTAAAAATCATATTTTTAATAAAATATTGAATGTGTCCTACTGTCAGGGGAAATTTACTCTTTGTGAATGGAACTGAAATTGTTCATAAGATACCTTAATTGTAAGAGTCTAGGGGTCATAATCAAAGTAAAATAATAAGAATTATAGTAATAATAACAATAATAATAAATAATGTGTGAGAAACTAAATTACAGTATCCTGGTAATAAAGGATTTAAAGCAAAGTAATATAGCACACAGTTAAAAGGAGTTATTTATGTTTCCAACAATCTGAAAATGCACTCAGTATTTCATTAGTCATCTTTAAGCTTTCCCTTAATGTACCTTGTGTCCCAGTTTGTTTTGTTTTCTTGCTGAAAGTCATTGCTCTTGGGCTGAGCAGCCAAGCAGAAAACAAGTTTCTACCTCACTGGAGAGAGTATTAGAGATGCCAGTCTGTGTGACATTTATTGCCTTATATTTTCTGGAAAGTCCCAAAGAGATTAATTTCTTCTTTTTCCACATCTGTATAAAGTATTTTTGAAAGAGCTCTTAGAAGTTTTGCTAAGGTGATGCATTTATATACGTGTACATTTCTACATTTGCTCCCTCTCCCTCCCTTCTCCCCTTCCATCCTGTTGATTCAGATGTCTTTATGACAATGAAGAAAACAACACATATGCCGTTTCTAAGGCTTTTTGTGAAGTTCAAAGGCCACAATAAGTTTATTTTTTTCTTTGTTGTTTCTTTCTTTTTTTCCCCTCTCAACTGTTTTGTTCTATTATCACAGCAGAAATCAGGGTTCCATGGAAACTCTGATATTCCAAAACAGATTTCAGAATGGTATTTTAGCTTAGTAGAACAGGTTAGTAAAATTTAGAATTCAGTACAATGCTTTAATAGAAGGTAAAATCCTTCTGAAACTATCTTGATCAATGACAAACCTTTAAGAAAAGGACAGAGTACACACTACTGTTTTTAAGTGTCAGTTAAAAAAAAAGCAACAAAGGACTGGAGAGCCGGCTTAGAGGTTAAGAGTGCTGTCTGTTCTCCCAAAGGTCCTGAGTTTAACTCCCAGCAACCACTTGGTGGCTCACAACCATCTATAGTGAGATCTGGTGCCCTCTTCTGTCCTGTAGGTGTACACACAGTAAGACACTATAAATCATAAAAACAGCAATAAATGGTATGACATTGTTATCAGATATGCAATCCATAAGACTAAAATTTTAACATATATAAAATAATAATTTGCCCTTGTATCAGCATATCAGTTATCTCTGTACTGATGAGAGTGCTTACATTTTCTTGAGTAATCTTTGTACAAGCTACTGATTTTAAATTGAAGGAAACTTTGCTTATCTAGTGACTTATCATTTCATAATTAGACAAGAACGGCTTTCTAAATGGCTTCGATACTTTAGGTCATCTCTGTGAGGACATTTTATCAGTAAGTACACTTTTCATAATTCTCCAAATTTCTTTACTGGTAATTGCATGTCAACAAAATTATTCTGTCAGGATTTCGGAATCTATCATACCCTCACGGTCTTGGTGTTCCTCTATTTGCTGTGGTAAAATATGTGGACAAAAGCAAAGTTAAAGGAGACATAATTGATAATGACTCAGAGTACACCAGTATACTCTGTGATGGTGAGGCAGTCAAAGCAACAGGTGCTTGAGTCATCCCTACCAGCAAGCTTTGGGGCTAATTTTGGGTGGTTCTAGACTGTCAAGCTGATAATTAACAGTAACCACCACAATCCCCCATCCATCTGTTTAATTCTCCGTACTCACCACATCCTCTCAAATCTTACTTGGTAAAAATGCTTTCCATTTCACCACCTGTTACGTAATTTACTGCGTCCTTATACATATCAGTTACTAGAAGTTACATTATCATTCTCGAACGTAAAACCATCATGTCGGGATCTACACTCCTATCAATCTCTGCCCAAGAGCATACCATATGCCTTGTGTCATGATGGTTCATGTGTGCCTTGCCTCTTAGACTGACAATGGAGAGATCTTGTGGAACTTAATGAGGTGGAGTTAGCGGGAAGTCCTTAGGTCAGCTGGGAACATATTACTGGAGGGATTGGGGACTGCAGCCTCTCTAGCTTCTTGTTGGTCCTTGTAATCTCTTCCTTATGTTTGTGTTTTTCACTAAATGGACTGAACTTAATATCATGCCTTTGCACACAAGGCATGAATAAACCTCTTTTCTTCATAAAAGGAGGCACTCAGGGATTTTTGTTACGAATAGAAATGCAGAGAAAGTTGAGTAAGATATGATATTTGTAACTACTACCTTCAGACTCACATTTAAGAAGTAAAGATAAAGCTGGGATACAAAATGAATAAATTGTAATAAAAATTATTATATTAAAACAAGAAAAAAGTAAAGATAATATTTATGGCTAAATATAAAACTTAAGTTCGTGTGATATAAATGCTAAAAAAGAGGCCAATCTAGACCCGTGGCTCTTTTTAAAAAGTCAATTAAGATTGAGTCTTATT
Organism: Pachyuromys duprasi; assembly: GCA_028658305.1. NCBI lineage: Eukaryota > Metazoa > Chordata > Mammalia > Rodentia > Muridae > Pachyuromys > Pachyuromys duprasi. The sequence continues at coordinate 50,489,894 of CM053763.1, read as the reverse complement.
CAACTAAAATGTGCTTGTTGTTTTTCCGAAAACAAGCCTTATATGAAAAGTCTAGTTATTTCAATAAGTATTCTATTATTACTCTCAGGATGGGCAGGATAAAATATATGTTGGTTTCAGTTAAAAAGATTTATCATTTAGAATATTATTGTTGAATAATATATACAGGCTTTACACATTGTTAAAGATAGTGTTATCAATACAAATTACAAGTTCAGTACACTTCTTACCTTTACTCTAAATATATGATAAGATAATATCTTTGATAAGCAAATTCTCTGCCAATAAGAATACTCATCTTAAAGTTAATTTAATAAGTAAAATTATATATATATACACATATATATACATACATATATAAGTGATTTAAGTTTTGGTGTATGGGTTATTTTTTGTTTATTTGCTTGCTTCTTTTTATTTGTTTTGCTTTGTTTATACAGCCACACATGTAGCACTAACTCTATGTTTAGCTAAGGGTGGCTTAGAACTCCTGATTGACCTGACTCTTTCTCTTAAGTCACCAAGCTCAGTGTGATGGAGGCCAATTTGTAAACTCTTAATGGAAAATTAGAAAAATTATGTAAATCACTTAAGAAACTCCTTAAAGAAACAAAAAGAATATGGGTAAAATAAAATAGTTAAAATAATTCAACAGAATCGACACACAAAACAGAGGTTTTTACAAATAAACAGGACCAATATGGTACATTGCCCAAGTGGAACATCAGAAGCCTTCAGAGGCACTATGGAAGAAGTGTAATGTCATAGCTTATGCATGCCACACAGTGTCAGTATCAGAAGGACACAGATTTAGAGGCACCAATTTTCTTGGACTCTGCTCAGTTTGCAGACAGCAGTTATGTTATATCCAAAAGCAAAAGAGGACAAAACAAACAACAAACAACAACAACAACAAATCAACCTGAGGATGCAGTGACTTCTCAGCTTGCTATTAAGACATGCTGGGTTATAGTGTGGGGGTTACTGTTTTGAAAGAGAGTATTACCCAAAGAGGCACACAATAGATAAAATTCTGTGTTTTTAGATCAGAGAACAGGAAATTATTAAAGATATAAAATATCTAGAACAAACTGACAAATACTTTATATATTGATATCAATTAACTGGGAAGAATGCATTGTTTTAAGAGTAAACTAAAGATTAATACCAAAACTATATTAAAGCTTACTGTGCATTAAGTGTTATTTATAGCTCAGTATATAATATCTAATTGAATCTACAACAGAACATGAGTAGTTAAGGAGTATATTTAACTGTATGTTTTACATATTTGTAATTTCAGTGATTTATACAATTAGGTCCAGATTATACTAATAACAAATAAGCGATGATCCTTAGTCTATGTTTGTTTAACACTGTTACTCAAGTACAACGTGATTTATGCAAACTTCAAATTTTAAAAGAAGGTAATTTACAGCACAAATGAAAACAACAGGATATATGATAAATAATATTCATGTATTAAAGAAATGTTCACATATGATACTATAAAATATCAAAATAAATTCTATACTTAGTGGTTAAGAGGAAGTCAACCCTAACTACTAAAGGAAAGTATTGAAAAAATGATCATTAATGCCTTTTAATTCCAATTCTCTTTTTACAATTTTCTTTGTGATATATATATATATCTTTTAAGATTTTCATTTTATTTTCAAAGCATAATGTATATTCCCTAAATTAAAGAAGGTGGGTTCAAAGAAACTACTCTTAATGAATGTACTAAAGTCATAATGGTCTAAAATAAAGTGAATAAATATTCGGGATAAAAGAATTATAATTATCATTTTGTCCAACTCTCTGATAAGTATATGCTCAATCTTTACTTGTTGTCCTATTCTGTGATTATGTAAAGATGAATGGCTCTGGTTTCTTGAAGACTATGCAGCTTCAAAAAGAATAGAAATGTTTTAATATAGACTATAATTAATACAACCCATTTTAGAAAGAAAGCTTATAATTTGTTCTCAGACAGTGTAAAATAAAGCTTTTATATCAGAAATTAATTGATATATGTATTATAATTGAGAGGCAACTTGTGAGTAGTTTGAAACATTCAGAGAAAATCCAAGGTCTATAAAGGAAAGGGTGCTTGGCAGCAAAATTCATGGACAAAGGCGTGAGCATATGGATATACACGTGTACTGACCACAGTATATATACTACACATGTTCATGCATGTATAGAAAGGTGGGAGCTAAGCAGACAAAGTTAAGATTGAATCATGCAAACAAGAACTGTTAATGATTCTATGTCCAGAAACATATTTTAATACACAGTTATCAGAGAATATATTTGGAAAATCACTATTATGACTAGTATATTAATCTAACAAACATATTGATTGATACTGAATTTCTATTGTAGTGATGTGACAAAATCATCACCATCAACACCATCATCTACAGCACAACAAAACATTCAGTTCACTACAAAAGCAGAAACTGATGCTGAAATGGCCAAAGTTTAGTGCATAGACTCTGATTTTTGTGGTATATAATTTCTTTCCTGAAAATTTCTAACTTTAGTATTTATCCCAAATAGAATCTTTCTAAAAACTAGTTGTTGAGCTATGTACATTCTACTTCACCTAAAGCTTTAAGGATATTTCACAAACACTTTGTTTTCTTTTACCATTTCATTGATGGACTTTCAACATAATGGTCTTTTAAATGTTTTCATTTATATAATTCTTAGAGTGTGTTCTTTGAACAGACAGACATTGCACTAGGTTCTTATGGTAGAACAGATGTCAAAACCAGAAGCCATATGGAACTTTTAGTTATGACACTGCAGAAACAAAAGAAGGTTTGACTAAAATCTAAGGGATGAATATTGAAGCATTCTATATTGAAAACATGAGAAATATTGTTGCCAAGGTTGAAGTAATATCATAGAAAATGAGCCCAACCCAATAGTATTGGGTTGTAGCCATTGGTCAATCACTTTTCTCAGTTCCTGAAGAAGCAGCTATTTTTAACACTTCCAGTTATTATAATATTTCTGACATTTTAATATATTATATTAAAATTAACTTGGTTATACAAATGCCTATTACTTCTATGCATGGACAGGAACTGACAGTCTGGTGAGAATGTTGTTCAGTAGATTAAATAGAGTTGAAGGATACAAAGCAGGACATCGGGTTGGCATGTGATAGGCCTGGAAAGTCAGGGAGCTTCCTGATATTCATACTGCTTATTTAAAAGTTTAAGATAACCACAGTGGACAATACTGAAGCAGACTTACTGTAGTCATATCACTTACATATGGAAAGAATTCTGCTTGAAGTACAGCAGCCACTCCTGATGAGACCTAATAGACTAGGATCATAAGGAAGGAAAAGAAGACCTTCCCTAGCAGTGGACTTTGGGAGGGGCATATATGGAGAAGGGGGAAGAAGGGAGAGAGTTTGGGAGGGGAGGAGGGAGGGCACTACAGGGGGGATACAAAGTGAGTAAAGTGTAATTAATAAAAAAACAGAAACAGCCCAAAGCACTGAGATGTTTTTCTCCAAGAATGAAGTAGCATCATGTACAGTATATGCCTTTTGTGTGTGTGAGCAGAGGAGAGGCGTTTAAACTGTTGTTTATGTATAATACAGGTCAATTGCTTGTTTGTATTAAAATTTGGAATAAATTAAAAAATAGACTCAACAAGTATTTATATATGCTTATGCATACACACAACAACATATATAACCATGTGTATAACATATATTGAAAGGATGTAACTATGTGTATATATAAAGAAAGGATGTCGACTTGAAGTGGGAGTATGGAAGGGTTTGGGGTTTGAGAGAGAGTGGCTGAGAGGAACTGAAGAGGAAAAAGGCAGGCATTGGGGTGATATAATATTATTTCAACTGGAAACATATTTAAATAATAATACGCAATTCTTAATGTATTCCTTGAACAAATGACTGTTCTTTAAAAAGATGAAAACTGTGTCCAAATATTTACATTCCATGAAACTACAGCAACAGTGAACTCCTATACCTACAGTTAGGATTTGAGTACAGTCATTAAACTAATATTCACAGGCTATTTACCTGGTATTATATCAAATACTAGCCAAAGAATGTCAAGGTAATATTTATTCATCACCATCATCATCATCATCACCATCATCATCATATTAAATTTAAACCTGGAAAATTTAGTAGCTTTTCCAAAATATATATAGCCAAGAAAAGGCATAGTAAGAACCATAATTCCAAACTGGTATATAGTAAAGCTATAATCTCTAGGCTACAGCTGTCATTTTCATTAAGAAGCATTTGAGTGAGTTAACAGAGAAGTAAAAAAACACACATGGCATATACTCACTCATAAATGGATATTAGCTACATAATAAAGGATAAACATACTAAAATATATACTCCTAAAGAAGCTAAACAACAAAGAAGACCCAATCCTCATTCAGAAGGACAAACGTGATAGACATCAGAAGCAGGAGAAGAGAGGGAACAGGGCAGGAGCCTACCACAGAAGGCCTCTGAAAGACTCTTCTAATCGAGGTATTGAAGCAGAGGCTGAGACTCAGCCAAATTTTGGGCAGAGTTCAGGGAATAAGATGAAAGAAGGGGGAGATAGAAAGACCAGAGAACTCCTTTAGCTGATAAACACCTTCAGCAAAGTGGCTGAATACAAAGTTAACCCCGAAAAAAATCAGTAGCCCTCCTGTATGTGAGAGACAAAAGGGCTGAGAAAGAAATTTGGGAAACTACATCCTTCACAATAGCCACTAATAATATAAAGTACCTTGGTGTGACTCTAACTATAATTCTTTTTAATTGTTTTTATTTTTTTATATTAATTACAGTTTATTTACTTTGTATCCCAGCTGTAGGTCCCTCCCTCCCTCCCAACCTCACCCTCCCTTCCTCATCTCTTCCCTGTCCCTCTTAATAACCAACATGCCCATCAATAATGGAGAGAGAAACAAATTGAGAGTGTATGGTACAATAGATTTCAGAGTACAAAGAAATACACAACTAAAATGCACATGAATGTAGGAAATATTCAAAGTGAAAGTAACCAGGCATACAAGGTCATATATTTTATGATCCCAATTACATGTATACCCAGAAGAGCTAGATCTACATAGACAGAAAAGACTGGTGGGTGCCACAGGGGAAGCAGGGAGAAGGGATCGAAAGTCATCTCTGAATACGTGTAGGATTTTATTTTGATGCTATATAAAGGAGGTGGTGGCTGTGCAGTATAATAAACATGCTGAAAGCTAACCCTTTTTTACTTTTAAATAATTTGATATGAATTTCATATTATAAAGAACTGTTCTTAGGAATTATTTTTACTTTCTAATTTCTGCTATATAAACAAGAGTTGCTTATATTTTAAAAGGGTTTTACTTCTGAAGGTTGTTTTGAAACTTTATAGCAATTAAATATTAATTTTAAAATTCTTGGTAGTGGGTAGTAGCACCAACATCACATGTTCGTCTTTGTAAAACACATTCTGAGCTGAGGTATACAGCTTAGTAGCTAAAAACTTACCTAGTAGAGGCAAGACTCTGGGCCTGATTCCCAGCATTGGGGAAAAAAAGCACCCCACTCCTCTGAGTCTATTTTTGTGTGTAAAATAATTATCTCTATCAGTCATAACTTTAAAATGTAAATTATTTGTATAATAAAATATAAAAACCTGATATCTAGGTAGAATCAACTCCCTTAACTATTCAAAGTACTTATAATAGTGCTAAGGATATTGTGCAACTGTTTCTCCTCTGTGAGAGTATAGCTGATGTGATTTGGGAAACTTTAACTTTAGGAATAGTATTTATTCCCCTGTATATTTTACATGCTCAATAGCAAGTGAATAAAAAACACAATATTTCCCTGTTTATAAGTTTTACAAATGTATCCTTCAGCAAGTTCTATTTCAGTTCTGTTTAGGGCTACCATTGTCTCATCTGCATGTAAGCAAACATAGCCACTCACCAAAATATACTTTTGTGTTTTACAGTCCAGTATTTAGTCACTGAAGAATATGTCACAGTATGAGTGAGAATTACTGGACTGAAAGGGTTTTGTTCTATGAGCTTAAAACCATGAAGCACTCCCTCCCATTTTAATCACATGACTGGGTAGAGGAGCCCACGTGAGCCAATTCTTTTCTCATTGGATACAGATATTCAGGGTATTGCTGTTTTTCAGTGTGTAGAGTTTTAAGAACTGTCACGTTGGAAACCATACAAACCACTATGGGGCAACGTTTGTACACACAACAATGAGAGTTGTTGTCTCTAAAGTCATATGAAGATTTGGCGTAGAACAATGTTTCAAGGGACAATAAAGAAATGACTAATTTCCTTAAAATGTACTGTAACTGCACTGTGGTCCCAGAACCCAGTGGGGTAGAGCTGGGAGGATTACCAGGAGTATAAGGCCAGTGTGGCCTAGATAGTTCCAGCCAACCAGATGGACTGACTACCTAGGAAATGGAAGCCAAATAAAACCCTTCCCTCTTTAAGTTGCAGTTATTCATTTCTCATTTCTAACCAATGTAGCTTTTACAAGATTCTAATCACCTAGAGATGTTGAATATGATATATCTAATGTCGCTTTCTTCAAGGCAAAAAAATATATGGCATCTGACTATATTTAGCCCATTTTCCATTGGGCCCATTTCCCAATTGTGTGGGAAATCTGAAGTGAATATCATTAGTGGAACACATTGTTCTTTAACTATAACTCAGGTCTTTGAACATATTCTCAGTTTTCCCCAAATTTTTTTATTATAATCAGTTTTAATTGTTATTTAATTTTTCTTAACATTACCTAATGTTGTATATCATTAAGTCCTAATAATTAATGATTTTTAGAAATACAGATACACAAATGTGTGCATTTATTTGTGCGTGAGTTTTTGGACAAAGTATATTTGGGAGAATGTGAGTATGTGTGTACATGTGTATATGTGTAGCTTTATTGCAGTGATGATTATCAGCCTTACAACTGTTCAGAAAATATCATGAGTTGTTAAGAATATCATATTCTAAAATACATAGGAATCTAATTATTATTAAGTAATGCTGTACATTATTAAATTACATGAATCACATTCAGATCTCAGTTGAGAGAGAACCCCTCATGTTTGTTAAACTGGTATGTCAAATATACTACTCAAATTTTGGCAGAGGTCTTTCACTCTTTAAGGAGATTATGAGTCTATTCTTAGAAGCATGATAATTTTTGTGTTTCGAAATATGAATTTCTGGAGTAAACTAAAAATGGCTTTTTCTTCAATATTCTGAGGTTTTTTTTGAATTAATCCTTAAATATTGATTATAATAAATTAAAATTTTACTGAACAAAACCTGACATTTATATTTATGTATTCATTTGTCTTATTTTATAATAAGACTTGATAATACTTTGCTAATTATTAATGACTCTATTTTATTGCTATATTTTTTAAAACACTAATAATCTGTTATCTATTTTAATTTTAACATGGTTGGACTTTACAATGTAAGATTTAATCCGAGCAAATGTGTGAAAAACATAAAGATTGAAGAAAGAGCAGATCTAGAAAAGATGATGTTTATAGTATTTACAATTGTATCTTTAATATGTGAGTAAATTTTTTTATATAGTATCAGTATAAAAATTAAAGGGTTCCAAAATTTTAAAAATAGCTTTCAAAACAGCAACCAGTGAAGGAACATATAGCCTTGTAACATTCAGCTCAGGAATTGCATCGATTTTTGTAAAGGATCCTAGCTTAATATAAACAAAAATCTGGGGAAAGGAGCAGGTGGTTTTAATACTTTGTGTTTCTATGGCCATGGAGAGGTGGTAGCATGTTCAATAATAGCCTTTTTCAGTGCAAAAATATTTGGCATTATTGAGAAAAGACTAGAGTTTTCTTTTTCTCGAAATACATCATCTTTTTGATAGAGAAATCATTAAAGATTTGCTGTTCTTCAAGAAATGGATCTTTGAATTCAGATCTTCTTGGCCTGAGGCAAATTCTTAGAATTTACACTGCTTTCTTGAAGTGGCTAATGTCACCTTCTCTCCTGACATGCTGAATTAACATTCCCTTCTGAAGTTATGGATTACCTGGGTTAGTGATGCAAATCGGTCTCATTATGGAAGAAAAAGGACACAGGGAACACGGTTTGTTTATAAATTATAAATGGAGATCCGCTGGAAGTAGGAGGGGCAGGCATGCAGTGATCCGCCGCCAAGGGGAAAGGAATCTGAGAGGCAGTGCCAAAGAATGTGTAGACATTCTGTCATTTGGCCTAGAGATGTTCCCACCAGGGCCTGTGCTACAGGTCTCCCACAGGGAAGGGTCCCTGGTAAGTACTCCCCCTAGTACAGGAGCCCTCGGTCCAGCGGTGCCATGCTTCTCTCCAGACTGCACTGAGAAGGTTCGTCTGGGAAAAAGACGAAGATGATGCAACGGTTGCCTAAAAGGAAGTCCCTGAATCACCCAAAAAGGATGAATCAGTGGTCCAGCCAGTTTCTCCAGAAGAGCCCACTGCCTACTAGAAGAGGTACCATCAGTAGCTACCTGATCCATGGCTGAAGCAGGAGCTTGGAAGCCAGTGACAGACTCCTCTGTCCCAGGCCAGGCCTGATACAGTACATTACTGTTGTCACCAGGTGACTGGATCACCTTTTCTTACTTGGAAAGGTGGTGGCAAAATGTCAGCTCTCAGTTGTGGGTCTAGAAGGAGAACACCGCTACTGTGGGACAGCCTAAGAAGAGGGCTGGCTGCCACGGGCAGATGTGCGGGACCTGCTACTCTTTTTGGCTAGGTTAGTAGTCTTCCCTCCCTGCTGGGAGTTTCCCTGTTCCTGCTGTTCCTGGAAATAGGGCCCTCTCAATCTCTGAGCTCTCTTTTAGAATTAAGTTCTTAAAATGTATTTTGTTCTAAATAAACTGCATTTGATATAGATAGATAGATAGATAGATAGATAGATAGATAGATAGATAGATAGATAGATAGATGAAATCCTCATGGACCAGATGCTTCAGACACTCCACAAATACATTACAAAAAGAAAAAGAAAAAATAAATAAAAACTAGATTGGAGTAAATTCTCAAAAAGTTCAATGTTGTACATCCAGGAGGTAGAAAAATAGAAAAGGATAAAACAGAATGAGATAATATATAACACTCAACTATACAATAATGTGTACATTACTGTATATACGTAGTATATACATACATAGAATATATACATTATTTAGCAAGTGAGTGAATATTGTTTATTTATTTCAGGCTTAACTTTTGCTTTTTGTTTTAGTGGTAGTAAAAAATTTGTGAAGCCCTCTAAACTAGAAAAAAATGAAGTTTGATAACAATGATTTCCATTACACATTTCTTTGTCAATCATTTTTCTGTGCATTATATAAAGCTGTGAACTCAGCAAGTAAAATCCTTACCCACGAATAAAATCTGAGCTTAGATTCTCCTCGATATCATTTTATACGAATTATGTATATTCTACTGGATAATAATGATATTATTTCATATTAATACATATATTCTAGTATATTATAAGGATAATATTTCATGTACATTATGTATAAATTTAGAGGCAGAGGTGAGACTTAATCTCATAACTGTTGCATATAAGCAAATTCGGCAGGCTGGTCTTTGCTGAATATCTGAGCAAAAACTCATCAAGTAAGAGTGATATATACAAAGATCTGGTAGAAATCCAGAAGTAAACCCTGGGTTAGGATAATGAGAATGATACTGGTGCATCCAAATCACAGCAGACTGGTGGTTGGAGCAGAGCAAGGAGTGGAAAGTATTCAGGAGGTAACAGATGACATTGGGAGATAGGCAGAGTATGTTACAAAGGGCCTTCTTAAGACATGTAAATCAAAACTACTTTGAGATTTCATCTTACACCAGTCAGAATGGCAAAGATCAATAAAACCAATGACAGCTCATGCTAGTGAGAATGTAGGGTAATGGAAATACTCATCGGAAATCAGTCTGGCAGATCCTCAGGAAGCTGGGAGTAGATTTACCTCAAGATACAGCTATCACACTGTTGGTCATATACCCAAAAGACTCTATCTACATCCTCCTACAGAGATACTTGCTCATTCATGCTCACTGCTTCTCTGTTAATAATATCCGCAAACTAGAAACAGCCTAGATACCCACCAGTACATGAATGGATAATGAAGATGTGGTAGATTTGAACATTACAATATTATCCAGTTGTTTTTAAAAAAAATGAGATCATAAAATTCACAAGTAATAGATGAAGTAAGAACAAATCATCCTGAATGAGGTAAATCAGACAAATATATTTTCTTATAGGTGAATGTTAGCTTTTACCCTTTCAATGGATATACAACTACACAATCCATATCACAACAGAAGCTATGTATAGAGTAAAGACTGGGGGGTGGGGGTAGTGGTTCACCCATGGAAGGGGATGTAGAATATATACGTATGAAAGTTGGGGGTGTACTAGAACAGCAGTATTAAATGGAGATGGGAAGGGAAGACAAAAGCAAGGGAGTGTGGTAGTTTTAATGAGGCTAGTGCTGTAGGCTCTTATATTTAAATGCTTGTCCCCAATTGGTGGAACTGTTTGGGGAGTGTTGGGAGGTGTGGTCTTACTAGAATGGATTTGACCTTGTTGGAGGAGGTATGTTACTGGGGGTAGACTTTTATGCCTCAATTGCTCATGTCAGGGCCAGTATCTCTTTCTCTCTGCTTGTTACTCTTAGCTCAGGATATAATACTCTGATACTACTACACTTCCAAGCATATCTGCTGCATGTTATAACAATCATGGACTAATCCTCTAAAACTGCAATTAAATGTTTTCTTTTCTAAAGGTTGCCTTGACTGTGATATCTCTTCATAGTAATAGAAAAACAACTGAGACAGGGAAGGTATATGAAGAAGAAACACTAACATTGAGGAACATTTTTGAGGGGTCATATGGAAACCTACATGCAGTAGAAACTTCTTTTTAAAATTTTAACATTTTTATTTTATATTAATCACAGGTTATGCACTTTGTATCCCAGCCGTAGCCCCCTCCCCCATTTCTTCCCTATTCCCCCCCTTCCCTCCCTCATCAACTCCCTGCCCCTTTTCAAGTCCAATGATAGGGGAGGACCTCCTCCCCTTCTACCTAACTCTAGCTTATCAGGTCTCTTCAGGAATGGCTGCAATGTCCTCTTTTGTGGCCTAGCAAGGCTGCTCCCCCCTTGAGGGGCAAGGGGGAGGGTGTCGAAGAGCCAGCAATTGAGTTCATGTCCAAAATAGTCCCTGTTCCCCTTACCAGTGTACCCACTTGGATATTGAGCTACAATTTGCTACATTCAAGCAGGGGTTCTAGATTATATCTATACATGGTCCTTGGTTGGAGAGATAGTCTCATAAAAGACCCCTGTACCCTGATATATTTGGTCCTTAAAATATAAACATAAAATCTAAATGGAGTCACCAAGTGAGGAGGGAGACATAGCTGAAACTAGACTTCTTTTGTCACCAACCTAAACTTCTAGTGTAAGTAGATTTCATTTCATTTCATTAAGTTGGCCAGAGGAGAGACACTGAAACCTCCAAACTACTCAGGCTATTGCCAAGGCTATTGCTTGCTCTCTGAAAGATGGGGAAATCCCTATTGATGAAGACAATACTTATATATCTCATCAAACATAGAGAAGTCAATGTGGTGTCTATCCAGAGCTTTCTTCACCCCTACAGACAGTGTTCATAGTACTAGAAGGTGCTTTGTACACATCCAGAGGAGAAAGGTCACTACCAGCCCAGCTACAAATCCTGAGGTCTACAGTGATGACTGTCCTGGGCCTGGCCAAAGCTGGTTTGATGGCTATTTGTAATGCTAGTCTCAGCACAGGAAGACAGGTTTTTTCCAGGCCTTCCCTTGGAGGCAGGGACGTCCATTCGCCTTTTGTTTAGTGACAGCAGGTGGGAGAGCTTGTTTGAAATCTCAGCTCTGCCTCACTTCCTTGTAAAAATTAACCCTTTGTGTAAACTGTTTGTATAAATAAACAAAGCTGGCTGGCCTCATGGCTTTTCAGGTGCAGAGCGTATTGACGCTATAGGGCTCATTGGAGCCAAGAGCAAGAGGCCAGAAGCCTCTCAGAACATAATATGTGTAGTGTGCATTATTAATTTCAATCCTCACTCCCGAATCAGAACCCCGTTCTGCTCTACTGGCGGGCTCCGGCAGATGACCTGCCTGCATGATTCATTGCATGATACAAAAATATTATGGGAGTAACTATCTGATTGGATTCAAGGTCCACTCTATGAGATGAAACCATGCCTGACATTGCTTAGGTAGCCAAGAACCTAAAAATAGATAGGCCATGGACCTAGGGGCACACCAAATGCTATTGTTTTGCTAAGGGGACACAACAATAAAATGACCCCTAACAACATTCTCCTATACTTATAGATCAGTCACCATTAGAGAAACTTCTTTCTGCAATAGATGGAGACTAATACAGAGCCATAACACTGGACAATGCGCAGATAGTGAGAGACTTTGAAAAAGTCAGTCCAAAATGAAATATCTCTATCAAATATAGCTTCTCTGCGTACAGGGAACTCTGCAGAAGAGGAGGTGGCAATATTGTAAGAGCCAGAGGAGATGGAAGACATCAAGGGAGTAGTGTCTTTCAGACAAAAGAGGATTCAGGCACATAGGAACTTGCAGAGACTGTGGCTATATACACAGGGCCTGCTCAGGTCTAAGACAGCTAGGGTCACAATGCTGAGAGGAGAAGTGGGCTGACCTCCCATCCTTAACAAAGACAACTGACAACTGTTTGACAATTGACAACTGTTTGCAAAGGAACAATTAATGTTCTCCAATGGCGCCTCCCTGGGTATACAAACCTTACTTAAGGGCCTCAGGGTCCATGGCTAACAGTAGAGACAACACAAAAACAACTCAATGGTATTTTTGGAGAATATTTTTGTATTTCACACTTTTCTGCTTTGGTATTTTATACCTTAGTAGTCTTTTGCTTGCATATTACATTTTCTGATTCTGTGTTTTCATGGATTTTATTTTCTTTGTGTGTGTGTGTGCTTCTCTCTGTGAATACATTTCTCAGGCTTTAACCTTTTCTTTTTATTTTATTCTTTTTTACTTGCTTTTTTTTTTTTTTCTAAAAGAGAGAGTTAGAAGGCGCAGAGTTGGATGGGTGAAGATATGAAGATCTGAGAGGAGATGAGAGAGGAGAAAACAATCAGAAGAATATATTTCATGAAAAATATTTTCATTAAGAAAGTATTTATTGAACTCAGTAAGATTCTAATAGTGAGTTTAAATTGTGAAGCAAGTGATATATCTGCTTATATAGAATTTAATCAAAAACTACTTTACTTGTTCCTTAGAGAACTGATTAGAGGAAAGAGAAGAACAAAGGAGTCTAGAGGTGAAATCATGATGAGTTTTATCTAACTTCCATGGACAAAGGAAATAAACACTGATTTTCTAATTTGGTTCATTAGGTTCCTTGTAATTGACCTCTCAGTCACCACTCAGTTTTTATTAAATATAAATAAATAAAAATAACATAAACATAACATAAATATAAAACATATAACATAAAAGTATAATAAAAAGTGCCTGCTCTTAGCTGTATATCTGACTAACAATCTGAGTATATAAAAACTTTTGTTCTTTGTTTGAAATGACCTTCATCTTTCTCTTCAAGACCTTAGCTATCATGTCCCAGAATGTTTTCTCTGAACCACTCTTCTCTTGTGCTATTGGGAGAAGAAGATGCTAATCCAGACTTTTATATAGTCTAACACTTACCTTTTGTTAGATGGGTCCTACTAATATCTTAATGCCTAGTAAATGGTAAATTTTTCCTCATTTTAGTGGTGTGTGAAAGTTAACAATCTGTAAATTACTGAGCTAGATTACTTAAATATACTAATTAAACATTGACTATGAATGTTACTTAGGGAGTTTATTTTTTCTGTGTTTGAAACCTCATTAACTATCAATAACATTAAGAAACTGAAATTTTAAAATAGATTCAGAGAATGTCTAAACATTTGTATCTAAACAAGTCATAAGATGCATGCCATACTCAAATTAATTACATGTTTCTAATGTGCTGTTTTATCTTATACAGACAATGATCCACCGTGTGAATGCAATAGCACAATAAATTTAAGCCTGTATGCAATTATCCCATATCTTAGTGTGTGTTGAAGTTGACCAACTAGAAGAAGTTGGAATTGTGCTGCAAGGCTCAGTGACCTCAAGATACTTCACAGTTAGTTACTATTGTTAATATTACTCAGTATACTCATGAAGCCTACCTTCCCTGTACATTTCCAAAGCCAGAGTGAACAATGTGAGGAAAATACTAAAACCTTGAATCTCAGTCTTAACTGATCAAAGGTTTAAAGGTTAACTACTTTAAAAGCTCAAAACATACTGTTTCCCATTTCATTATTTACATGAATTAATAGGCCATAGTTATAAAAATAAATATATGCTATAATTATTTAAATAACTTTTCCAACAGAATTAATAGGTTCCAGAAGCAAAGCCATCATGAATGAATCAAAAATTGAGTAGAATCCCAATATGTAAGTGACTCTCTGACTATGATTTTGTTTTCTGTACTGACATATGGATAGTTTTACTTGTTCAAAATACTCCTTAAGAAGGAAATACAGAAGATAATTAAATTCTATCACAGGAATAGGAAATTTAGTTGTGAAATTTTAATTAAAATGATTAGTTATTACAGATGATTATAGACATTAGCTATATAACTATAAACAGACTTTTTATATTATTTTATATAAATTTTATTTTATAAACTATGGCCACTGTTTAACACATAGGGATCTGTGGAAACAGCAATATCTCAGACTATTTGAATTTAGAAGTTGGAGTTTGAAGGTCCAGAGGTAAAAAAAAAACAAAACAAAACAAAAAAAAAACAAAAAACTACTGCACTAGGGAAAACCTTAATTAAAAAAAAACTGATTTCATACTTAAAATATATATAATTGATTTTATTAATTACAATATGCCTACTATTATGGTTAATTAATATTTCTCATTCACATTTATGGAGACCTTTATATACCTAGAATACCTATCTA
This sequence comes from Pachyuromys duprasi, assembly GCA_028658305.1. Taxonomy (NCBI): domain Eukaryota; kingdom Metazoa; phylum Chordata; class Mammalia; order Rodentia; family Muridae; genus Pachyuromys; species Pachyuromys duprasi. The sequence continues at coordinate 50,474,741 of CM053763.1, read as the reverse complement.
TTTCTTCCCATAGGCAAAGCTGCCTCATAAAATAATCTCTTCTACTAAGAGAAACGTAAAAGTTAGTTATACTTCTATAAACACTAACTTGAGGCTGACTTGCGGTTAGCTTAAGGAAATCTCCACAAACAAAATATGCATAGATGAACTGGAGCTAGTGTATCACCCTTCCCCCTTCCCACATATTGATCAACGAGTTTATGCTGTGCTTTTGTGGAAAATACTCTGTCTGGAAGAAGAGACTAAGTGCATACATTTAACTAACACACCAATAATGAGTTTTAGCGCCCCTGATCTAAATGTACCCTCATATTTTATCCTTTGCCTTGTTTGTTTATATTTAGTGTTTATCCCATCAAGTAGGGGCAGGAATGCTAGTTACATACACTGAAAGCAGTTTACAATTCAGAAATTTTCATATAACAGAACTTTAGTCTCAAACTTTATAAAACAACCAACTTCGTTCAGTTTGTCTCACATAACAGCTTTTTCCTTCCCCACTTTTAAGTGAATGTGGTCTTTCTGTCCCCCTCCCCCAATCAGGTCCCCTCCTCACATATTTATATTGAAATAGTGCTCCCTCAATTTTAGTATTTTATTTTCTACGTGCTACTTTTGTTACCTTCTAAATCTGCAAACACATGATTAACATCAACTCATCCATTGTCTTCTAGCTAAATAGAATCCCTCTTACCGTGAAGCCCTCGGAATACTGAAAAGGAGCCCTGGAACTCTCGTCTGCTGTTGGACTCAGAGGCTTGGGGTCAGACATAGAACGCTGCATCATCTTGGCTGTCTTAGGACTTGCTGGGGGAACTTTTGCCATATCTGGATGGAGTACATTCTGTGGACTTATGTCATCAGTGAGGGGTTTTTCATAAGGTACAAAGGCTGGTTCTAAGGCGTTGCCTGGGGAAAGTGGTGAGATGGGTGAGTAAAGGACTTTTGGAGATTTGGGTGGGGAAGGAGCCAGCTGGACTGTGGTATCTGCCCGAAGGTGAGATGATGAATAACCAATCTCTAAAGGTGTTGGGCGTTTCTTGTCTTTGGGTGGAGATGTGGCACCCAGATAGGGAGGACTCTGTGTGTCTGAATCTGTTTCTGTTTGACATCCTAAACTGCCCCCTTTGTAAGTCTTTTCAGGTGCTGAAATGTGCTTAATTATTTCTACCTTGGCATCCACCCGTGCTCGTATGGAAGGTGTTCTTATGGTTCCCACTGGTTCAGTTTGCACAGATATCTCTGCAACTGTCTGAACTGCTACACTGGAGACTTTGGAAAGGGGTTTGGTCTTGTCGCCCTCAGTCGTGCTATCTCCGTATTTTCCTGAACGCACTTTTCTCCTTGACCTGGAAGGCATATCCCATTCATCTTGATCTTCATCATCAGTTTGGACGCTGGTATCTACACTTTTTTTAGTTCTTCTCCTCCTACTTGCATAACTCCGATCAGCAGTTTCTTCATCATCAGTTTGTACACCACTGTCCACTATCTTTTTTAAATTCCGTGGATCATCTGCCATATTTTCCCCCATCTCATCATACTGCCCTCGAACTTTGGCTCCAGAACTTCTCTTTTTGGGTTGTTTCTCCTCTTTTACAACAACATCGGTAAGAGGGATCTCTGAAACAGTGCTCAAGATGCCAGGAGGAGCAATGTACTGCGTCACACCGTCAGATTGAACAGTGTACCATCCTTGGCTCTGTGGTATTTCAATGGCTACCACAGTAGATGCTGTCGTGGTGGCATCTTCAGTGGCCCAAAACTGACTGCCCTCTGGAGCAGCATACTGACCTTCCAAAATTGCCTGCTCAGTGGTGGTCTGTGGAGAAGCAGTTCCAGAGGGGTCATAGTTATACTGGTAGATTTGGCGAAGTTTTTGCTCCTCAAGCTGTTGGTGCAGCTGCTGTTGCAGCTGTTGGATCTGCTCAAGCTGTAACTGTTGCTGAGCTAGCGTCTCCTGCCTCATCATGAACTGGGCCTGCCGCTCCTCTTCCTGCTGATAGAGAAGATGCTGCTTCATAGACTGCAGCTCCTCCAGCTTCTTTTGAACCATGATCTTTTCTTGCTCTCGGAACCTCTGAATCTCCTGACGTTCCCACTCCAGCTCCTCAGCAAAGCGTTGCTGCTTGATTTTCTCTAGTTCCAGGAGCTCTCGCTCCAAGTCAAGTTGCTGTTGTTGTTTGTCTTCCTCAGGGACAATTAAAAGAGTGCTTTCCTCTCCGACCACCTCGGAGAACACTTCAGATGCTGTGGTTAAAGTCGGAACAGAGTCTATTGTCTCAGCAGGAAGAGCTTCCATAGTAATAGTTTGCAGACTAGCATTGATGTCAATACTTGTTACTGAGATGTCTGTTTCTGATGCACCTGTTGTTATGAAATATGATCGAGGCATTGGCTGGCTTTGATGCAGGGCTGATAATGAAGTCACTGCATCTGTTGTATGAATACCTGATAAATCCCTGACTGTGGTGCTGAAAATGGAGCCAGGTTGAGTGGTGATAGCAAATGTGGAGGGGATTGGAGTTGCTACTGAAGAATAGACAACACCATTAGATGACCTCAAAACACTTCCCACACCATACTGGGGTCCTGGAGGTGGAGTCATTCTTGCTGTGGAATACTGCGGGGTACTAATCCCAACTCCTGAAATGACTTGGCGTGTTTCTGGGTATGGACCTGTAGTCTTGCTTGAATAATCCATTACCTCACCTGAAATACAGGGTAGAATTATAGTCCAGTTCTCAAAATGAATGATGCTGTTTGGGTCTGAAAGCCCTTTTATCTTGATGAGCGCAATGAATGGGACTGCATGCAAATCCACAGGTTAACCTAATTAGATGCGGAAGAAAAGCAATGTTGAACATGCAGGCACATGCAGGCAATGACAACACCAAGAACCATGAAGAAATAAAAATGCACATGTACTTTAAAATATACTGCCAAGACATCCAAAGAAAGCAAAAAAAAAAAAAGTAAATAAAACTGGGGTTGGGCTATTTTTCATCCTGAAACGAGATGCATAACACTGTAATGACATTTCAAGGCAGGGTCTATTGCTACATCATCATACTGACCTGTAGACACTCTCCCTGAAGTTAGATCTACTGCTGCATCAGTTCCTCCCGAATAATCAAAAGCATTCTTACTTTTATAGAAAAAATGTCCAGCTTCTGCTAAGTTAGTGTCAGACATGGAAGGTTTCATTCCACCAATCCCTCTGTAACCATATGGCCCTGATCTATCATATTGATAGTGGTCATCCCTATAGCCAAAACGGTCTTCAGGAAGAGTAGTTGCAGGCTGCTGTGCTGTGCAGCTCCTTCCAAAGGGCAACTTGTAAACCATATCACAGCACACAGCTCTTCTTCCTGCAGTCAAATCAACAGGTTTTTCATCCTCTTCTATTATTTTGGTCAGCACATTTGAAGTAGAGTCATCCACTGTTACGACAGTTCTATGAGACTTTGCTGTGCTGAGATCAACCACCTCTCCATCAGTGATCCCCTGAGATATGGTGCTGTCAGTCCATCCGTTTGTGACACTGACAGGAGGCACCGTGACAGGCTTCGTAACAGCCAATGTCACTGCCTGAGCTGAAGGACCTCGTGACAAGTTCATTGGTGCTTCATCTCTAACCATAGGAAAAGTCTGGCCACTAGGTTTCCTGTATGGTGACTCAGTATGTTTTGCTATAGTAAGCTGGAGTGGTGATGCCATTGCATGCTCTATACTCACTTGGCTTTCTGTGCCTGTCGTGTAAATTGTAGTATCTGGGCATGTGACAACAACCACTGTCTCAGAGTCTGTGGTGATTGGAGTTACTAATGAGGAAGGTGCACTGAGATTTATGATAGAAGGTTGGATGGCACTGATTTGTCTCCCATAAGCTCCATTTGCTGTGGTTTGCCTTTTCACATCCATTGCAGAAGCAGAAAGATCCATACCTTTTTCTGTTGCTTTAGCTTCTGTTTTTGTTATTGTACGTAAATCAATGGCATCACCAATAAGTTGCAATTTCCCACTTTCCTTGTACTGATGCCTGTCAAGAGCAAGAGGCTCTGGAGGAATCGGTATGGAAACGCTTCTGGGAGCAACACTTGGGACTGCACTCCTCGTTGTGGAAAATTCAGTTTTTGAAGCTTCTGTTGGAAGAAATTGTGTAAGCGGAGTTGGAGTTCCTTGAAATAGAGATGGTGTTGCAACAGGGGCATCAGAAAATGTCCCCAAAGCTCCTGATGCATACACAGTTGTCTGAGGGGAACTTGGAATTTCTATAGCTGTCATAGGAGGAATTGTGGAAAACACTGTTTCAAGAGAAACCAGATCTTTTGGGGGCGACCCCAAGGGCCAACTGGTAATGGCTTGAGCAGCAGAAGAATCTGTTGGAGTCCCAGGTTCAGAGGGCAGTGTAATAACCACATAAGTCTCCATGAGAGACTTAGAATATCTTGGTGAGGATTTGTTAGAGTGTGGAGAAAGTGGAGAGGTAGGGGAAGGCAGTTTGTAATCTGCTGTAGTCACTAAGTTTAAGGACATACTTGAAGTTAAAGACAGACCTGTTGGTTTGGGGCATGTATCTGTTGTTTTCTGTGTAGTCACTGGAATCTGAGGAACTGCTGGCTTGGGGGCAATTGGAGGTTTGCTTGCCTCTGGTCTATGTGTAAACACAAGTCCAGTTGGAACTGAAGAAGGCTTAGGAGGGACAGGAGGAGGTGCAGTGGCACATATTTTGGTTGCAGGTAACCCATTTTTCCTCCAAGCAGGTGTGGTCTCTACTGTAGTAGTAATGGCATCAACATGGGTTGTAGCAATAGTAGTTGGAGTCACTGGAGCTGCAACTGCCAACTTTTTTTTAGGATAAATGGCTGGCTTAGGTGAAGTTGCTGGGGGCAATGGTGGGGGTGGAGGAGGAGGGGGTGGAGGTGGGGGAGGAGGAGGGGGTGGAGGAGGAGGAGGTGGTTGGGCTGATATGTCCAAAGAAGAACCTCGGAGAAATGGACGAGATTTAGATGAAGGGGTAGAAACAGGAAGACTGCCAGATGGTAACCGATATGTGGACTTTTCCTGAGCAGAGATCTTCCCAGATAAAGAATGTGGAGATACAGGTTGTTCTTTCATTTGAGGGGCTATTACAGAGGAAGGTGTTTGATCTAACCCCATTTCAGGTAAGCTAATTGTTGTTGGTCCAGCCTCAGACTCTTCCCTTTTATCTTTGTAAGCATCCAAAACTTCCAGAATAATTCCATCACCAGTTTCCTTCCTGTCTGTTATTATAACTTTTTCAGATATAGGTAAGTCAGTGGAAATGCTCTCAGCTCGCAGCCTCTCAGCTTTAGTTTCTACAGATTCCGTGATAGAAGGTGCTATACTAGAGAAGGAAATCACAATATGATCAGCATTACTTCTAATTTCTGGTGTAATAGTCCTATCTACAGATACATTTATATCTTCTGGATAGTCTATAACACTGCCTGGAAAATAAGTTGAAGAAATTCCCTCAGAGTCTTCAAATTTCGTCATCACATCTACTGGCTCTGTATAAACAGTTGTTAGGCTATCCAGGGCAGTAACAGGTGAGGAGCTATCTGTGGTGCAAACTGAAGAAATAGATGATGTGAGAGAAGGTGTGTCAGAAGGTGGGACAGATGTAGCACTTTCTGAAGGCTCAGAGTAGGTCAATATCAGTGATTCATGGGCAATTATCTCTTGAATTTCTCTTGTATAATCAGTTACATATTCATCATCAAGTTCTTCTGTTGAAAAATGTTGGGTTATCTTAACATCTGGGATAGAGAGAGTTGCACTGCTGGTTGAATCTGTAAGAGACGCCCCAGAAAGGATACTTGATGTCAAAGAGGCATCTTGCACCCTGTCAAAGTCCATAGTAGACTCTGCCATTTCATCCTCAATGGTTGTCTGTATTGGGCTGGATCCATCTGTTACCTGCATCTGTTGCCTCTTCATGAGTTCTTCATAGGCAGTATCAGCATCTAATAGTTTCTTTTCTTCACTGGTAGAAGTCACCATGGTGCCCAGATCCACTATTTCATGGCTTTCTGGAATGATATAAGAGCTTGAGACAATGTCTTCTTGAGGCACCACAGAATGTAAGCTTTCCAACTCATAAAACTCTTTTTGGAGGTCTGTGATTTTCTGCATAGGATCATCATAAATCTGCTCCGGGAGTCTTATTTTTTGCTCTCTTCCTCTCTGCTGCATAAATCCATTTTGTTCATCTTGTCTTGTGAGGAGACTGCCATCTACTGATCCATTATATGTGTCTTCTACTAAAGATTCATAAATGTAGTCCTCTATTAACATACCACCATACAATGGCTCTTTTTCAAACACTTCATCTCGCTCATTTGCAGCTGGAAAAGCTTTATATTTGTGGGATTTATGCATCATTTCTTCATAAATCTCCTCAGCACTTTTTAAAGCCTTCTGAACACCTTCTTTCTGCATAGCAGATTGCTCATCTGTTGGTGAGTATAAAGACACAGCTGTGGGCAATTTATAAACTTTTTGAACTTCTATTATTTTCTCAGGGCTAATTTCAAATCCTTCTGGATCTGATTCTATGCTAGGTGAGTATTCAGAACAAGATGACCTGTGGAGCTCCTCCATTTCTGCTGCCTGTCGTAGTTCTTCTGTGGGAGATGCATCTTCGATGGGAGAGAGATTACTGGGTGGTGTCTTTGGTCGTTCTCTCCTTCTCTGAGCTCGAAGTTCATCTTTGTCTTTTTTCGATTTCTTACTAGAACTCTTCCTTTGTTGCTGCTCTAATTCTCGCTGCTTCTCTTGCTCCTTTAATAATTCCTCTTCCTCTCTCAGTTCTTCTTCCTCAGAAGAATCTTCAATGGTAGGTAAGAGAGGGCCATGTGACCTATGCCGAGCTTTGCGCTGCTGCTTACTTTCTCCTTTTTTGTGACTTGGGCTACTGTCACTGTCCTCATCAAGTGATGACACTGATGTAGGGGATGTGCCAGGAGTGAAGCTGGAAGCATGGAGACTAGAGGATCCCTCTCCTCTAGATCTGTCTTCAGGTGAGTCTGTCAGGCTTTCCATCTCTAATTCGGGCTCTTCATCAAAATACAAAGTTGTTTTTTTCTGAGAGGATTCTGCAGAGTATTTATCTGCTGTTGTACTGTTGAGTTCTATTGTCTTAAACCGACGCAACCCTCCCCCTCCAGCAACAACAACTTCTTCACTCTCTTGACTTTTGGTTTCTCTGAATTTGAGTTCAGGACTTTCATCAAATGTTTCATCATCCTCGTCATGCCAGGAATGACGTCTCCCTGCATCATCATCAAAGCTAGTACTACTCTTGCGAGTCAGTCGTCTGTGTTTCCCTGCCATGCTTTTACCTTTCCCTTTTGTTTCTTCCCTCTTCTGGCTCTCAGTAACACCCCCAATCTCTTTGAGCTGGCTCCTAATGAATTCATCATCCTCAGAACCAGAAGCATCCTCATCAGCACTCATCTCTATGATCTGTTTTCGAATGAAGTCCTCCTCTTCCCCTGAACCTTGACTGTCTTCTTGTTTGTACTCATCACTGCTTGATGAGCCAACACTAGTTCTCCGCTTCCTGCGTACAACAGGGGAGTTTTCACTTTCACTGCTGTCTTCAATTGAATCATAGGATGCTCTTCTTGGACTTAGATCATCAACCAGCTCAGGCTTTTCTTTATGGTCCTTCCTGGAAGGAATACCTTGTTGGCTATCCTTTTTTGAACTTTCTTTCTGTTCTGGACTCTGTTTGACATCCTGTTCTGAAAGAGTAATGTCCAGAGTTTCCAATGGAGTCTCAGTTTTCTGCTGATCCTGAAAATGCTCAGGAGATATCTTCTGGGGCTGTGTTTTCTTTTCTGATTTTTCACCAACTAGAGTACTTGCCTGGGCTTCCAAAATAGATAGTACTGTACTTTCCAATTTGGCTAAGTCTGAAGGGCTAGAAGGGCTGCTTTCTTGTGAGAAAGAGTCCTTTTTCAGTCCTTTGAGTAAGTCTTTTTCATCACTTGGTATAAGGCTTGGGATTTCACCAAGAGAACCTGATATTCCATCAGAAGAATATCCAGTGTCACTCAGACCTTGTGGGCTCTTGGGCTGCTGAGAACTGGAGGTGTCTGATTTGTCTTCTTCCTTTTCCTGTCAGAGTGGAAAAGATACAGACAAACATATTAGAGCCAAACTGATCATATGGCTTCTCCCTTACTATTAAGAAATCATTAATAATTGAGAAATAATTATGAAAAAAACAACTATAAGATGATAGTTTAAAAAATGTTTTTATGAGAAAAAAGGAGAACAGTTGATATTAACTAACATTGGTTAGTTTTCATTTAACCTAAATTTAAATTACATGTTAATTCTCAATGTCACTTGATTTCCTCCCATTAATTCTTTGATGCCCCTTTTCATTTTAATTTCATTTTGCTTCAAATACAGTATCTACATCAGTACATTTATTTGGGGATGGAGTTCAATTTGTTAAAAGAAAAAAAGTCTCTCTTTCCCTCTCTTTCTCTTCTTCTCTTGTGTGTGTGTGGATGTGTGTGTATTCTTTTTCTTTAATTGAAAAACTGTTTTTCATATAATATATCCTGATTATGGTTTTCCCTCCTCTAAATCCTCTGTGCTTACATCATCTTGACACCAGCTAGAGTTATCTGTAAAGGAGGAACCTCAGTTGAAAAAATGCCTCTATCTTAACCTGCTGTAACACATATTCTTAATTAGTGATTACCCACCCCCCCACTGTGCCTTACCATCCCTGGGATGACGATCCTGGGCTCCATAAGAAAGCAGGCTGAGTAATAAAAAAAAAGCTTTCCTGAATGGACATCACTATCGCATCACATCCCTCATAATGCCACTAAGCAGTATGTTTATTGAACATAATATACTCTCCATATTTCTTTAGTTAATGCCATCCACCCATCATTAAGAGTAGACACCATGGTATGGGGGAAAAATCAGTCAAAAATATGGTCTTTCAGAATTTAAATTTGATAACACTACTTTTATACTTTATTAGTGCCTATAGATATGGTAAGGCCCAACGATGTTACAAAATTTCGTACATGTGAAGGTAAAGTAAAATTGTTGTTTGGAACAATTACTGAACATAATAAAAAGAGACACCATAGTCTTATAATATGGATTTTGAAGTCTATCCTGAAATTTTCATAAAAATCAGATTAAGACCAAATGCATAGACTGTAACAAAAAAGTAATTCATGAAATGCTAATACACAATACTAAAATAGTTTCCCTACACTTGCCCATGTATTACTTTTCTCTGTCCCATGCTTCATTCATTGCTCTATGCTATATTCTACCTGATCATCCCTTCTGGTCCTGTCTCTCTCTCACATGCTTCACATGTTGCAATCACTATATTTCTGTGGCCCTGGTGCTGTTCTGATGTCTATTCTGTATTAAGGGGTAGCAAATCTATAGAATGTTCATTCTATGGGCTTGCTGCCCAAGACAATATGTTAAGAGTGATTGATGTGCTTGTTTGGATGAACAAATGGGATGGACATTGAGTGGAGGAGAAAACAAGCAACAGGACAGGAGAATGCAAAGGAGGACCTCTGGGGGGAGGGGGGCAATGTAGCAACGTATCAGAGCAGATATTAAGACTTTCGATCAAGACTTTGGCAGAGGGCGAGAAGTAATGATAGATCTGGGGAAGGTTGGTGAGACTTGGGGAGAACAAGAGCTCCACAAAGACCAAACTGAGCAGGGCATAGGGGTCTTGTATGAGACGGTTTCTACAATCAAGGACCATGTGTGGATGTGGCCTGGAACCCCCGCTCAGATGGGGCCCATGATAGCTCGTTGTCGGACTGAAGACCCTAGTGAGGGAAACAGGGACTGTTTCAGTCATGA
>CM053763.1:50430664-50455631 GCA_028658305.1 Pachyuromys duprasi | reverse complement strand
GAGACAGGATAAGCTGGGGTTGGATGGAAGGGAAGGAGGTCCTCCCCTGTTGGTGGACTTGGAGGGGGCAGGGAAGAAGTAGATGAGGGAGGGAGTTGGAGGGTAGGAGGGAATGGGGGAGGGGGCTACGCCTGGGATTCAAATAAATTTAAAAAAAATAAAATAAACCACAGGCCATCACCTTGTCTCAAAACTGAGGAAATTGCAATTCAAACATAATTTTGTGCCTTGAAAAACGTTTGGCTCAGCAACAAAATACTTAACAATAAATTAACATTTTGATGGCATACTGAAGTGCTTAACATTTAGAATAATATTAGTAGTAGTTATAATCTATGTATAAATCACACCTTAAAGATATTTTTTTACATATTTAAGTGTGTGTGTGTGTGTGTGGTGGGCACCACGTATACATATGAATGCAGTGGCCCAAGGAGGCCAGAGAGGTCAAAAGGTTACTGGATCCTTGGAATTGGTTTTCCTACTGAGTGACGTAAGCCATTTGATATGGGTGCTGCAACTTGTACTTGTCTCTAACCCTAGATATCACCTTTCATTTTTCGACAGATCCAAGAATGTGTAAGCAGGATTAGTATATGAGATTTGCCATTTGTCTCAGTGCTTCACACTTTCTAAGATATACAATATTCTATTTATTTTAGGACCCTGTATTCTTAAAGTAATATGACAACGTAAAATATATTCTTTTACTAATGAATGCAGTGTTTTGTTATTTGCAAAAGAGAAAAGGTTTGAATTGAAAGTTGAGAAAACTTTTTCTCGACTATAAAATCAGTTATTCAGACTATAAAATTAAGATGTTAATAATCTTTTATCATGGGATAACCATTTAGAATCCTGAAAATGAAGCAGGCACGTGGGGGCAAGTCTGTCACATCAGCTCTCCGGAGCTGATGGCAAGAGAACCAGAATTCAAGGTCTGTTTCTTATACATAATGAATTCAAGATTTGCCTGAGCTATATAAGACACTTTTAAAATCTAATATATGCAAAATGGTCTACTTGTGAGACTTTTATTTTTAATCTGCCTCTCATAAAAATGAATAAAATATGCTTAAAGTCCTTTTACTACCACATATTTTAAAATTAGAATATACAGTTTCCTTCATATTTCTGGCCTTTTCGTGATTAACAGAAGAATGACTCAAGTATACAATACAATATTTAATAATGTGTTATTTTTCATTTGTTCATATGTACAAGATGAATTATATAAAAGGCAATACAAAATAATCATGCATGTAGTGATACAAAGTAAGCATGTACTTATATAAAAGTGGAAAATGGGAAAAAGATGCTTTACTGAGTTAGAGTGAAATGAATAACTGTAAAGTTAGGGATCAATAAGAATTATAGCAGACTATGGAACTTGGGAAAACCCTGAAGGTCTAAGGTTCTCAGTCTAAGCTGATAGATGTCATGTCAATGTCCATCACTGCTTTCATGTATATTCGCTTCTGCAATGCTGCGTAGCCCTATATACCCAAACACAGCTGCTCTATTTCTTTTCTTAGAAGTATAAAATGTATGTTTCTCCATATGTCGACTATGTTAACATTTCCATAAATAGTCACATGCTAGCTAAAATCACATACAAAACATACTACATTAAATCATATTATATATATATTATAGATTTAAAACATTCTGAGAATTTAATTCCATACTTTTTGTTGATAAATTTGTTGTTCACTTTTTCCTGACCTGAATTGCTAGAATACCTTTCTTATTTTCTTTTCTATCATAAAATATACACATTTTCCCAAACTTAAAAGAAATCTGAGTAATAATTTAAAGAGTTATACACATAACACACTATTTCATGTCTGAATTAATTAAAACATCTGTTTTACACTGAGACAATTGTGACTGAACTCACTGAAAGAAACCAAGGGTTTAAGTTCTTTTACCACAACCAACACCATGCACATACACACACTCACACACAACAGAAATTATTTGTCATCCTGTGACAAACACCTATCAAGAAGCACACTTAGCAGGGTAAGGATTTACTTTTGCTTGCAGTTTGAGCATAAAGTCCATCACAGTGTGGGAGTTACGGCCTTAGGAGTTTGAGGAGGCAGCTGTTCATACTGTGTTCACAGTCTAGAAGCAGAGCATAACAGATGCCTGTGCCCACTAAGCTCTCTCTGTTTCATCCATTCTGAGACTAACCCATTGAATGCGGTGGGAATCACCCACATATAGGGTGGGTCTTCCCTCTTTAATCTACCTAATTGTATAACAAATGAAGCCCAGAGATTTGTCTCCAATGTGATCTTAGAGTCTACCAATTTGACAATTAATATAAACTATTATTAGTTCACAGAGGCTGCTATAACAAAATGACATATCCTTGTCAGCTGGTGTACCCTAGAAATAAATATCCTTTAATCTTGTGGCCTAGGAAGTCCAGACCTCCAGAGACATTTCCTGTTCCTACTGTACTCAGGCTGTGATGGACTGCAAAGAAAGAGTCAAGCAGCACCCTTTCACAAGAGGACCAATCACATTCATGAGGCTCTGCCCTAGTGGCCGATTCATATTCTTTGTATAGCGTATATAAATGTGTATCTGGGTGTGTATACACGTGTTTGTGCATGTGCCTAGAGGTCAGAGGTTGATAACAGGTATTTTCTTCAACTGTTTTTTTGCTGAATTGGACCTGCCAATTTGGACAATTTATCTAGTCAGACTGCCTCAGGGATCCCATCACAGCCTTATTCAAAGGATGGGCTTGAAAGAAGGACAGTGCATCCCACTGAACAACAGCAACCTGACTTCTGTTCATTGGAACTGTTTAGTGATCATTATCTACCCCCACATAGTAAATACCATATAAGTTTTCTAGTGCTTTATAATATGTATGTTGGGCACAAAGAATAAATTTATAATGAATACCCTTGTGCAATTGAACCAATAAGTACTCCCTTAAAAGTAAAGATGTAACTGAGTCATTCAGAGAATGACTCAATGAGTTGAGAAGAGGAGGGACAGATAGAGGGATAGATTGTCATGCCAGAAATGCATGGACTATATTTCAGTGGTCTGTAATAGTGTTAAGGCAGGAGTGATTTGGGCAGAAATGTTTGGTGCCCTGAGGTCGTAGGAAGATGATGCAAACATGTTATATAGAGAGAAACAGTTGAAGTCTGTCCACCTTACAGGCTCATCAAGTGTAGATTAAAGTAGCATGATTATATCTGTCATTTTGAAAGAATCTGATGAAAAACGTACAAAAAAAAATCATCACTACTGGTCTTACCCTGTGGGTATGTATATTGGTCTGGGCCAAAAAAAAAAAAAAAAAAAAAAAAAAAACAGAAACAATATAGAAACTCCTATTTTTAAGACAAAGTTGGTTAATTTGTATGTAACTTTCTCCTTTGCCTGCTTGCATTGAAGAGGATGAATTTCCCCTGAAGGAATGCCATCGCCTGGCAGAGTTGCAAGCTTGTGTAGATGACTAGGACAGCGCAGCAGAAATTGAATGGTAGAATTAACATTGCTAAGCCAATTTACAAGAAATATGGTGATTTAAAAATAGAGAAAGAACAGATTCAGTAGAGAGGAGACTGGCTAGAATGTGCTGGGTTACAGAACCCTGTAGCTATACTTTATCTCATTAAATTCTCACCCCATCTTAAAAGTTTCTATAATGACACTTATTACGCAAATGTAGAAAATGAAATGAGGAAACTAAAAACAATATTCTGTGAAGTATCCAATGGATGAATAGGCATGCCAGAGAGATATGGGAACAACTCTAGAGTATATTTTAAAGGCTATAGAAGTTACTGAAATCAGACAGTGGTGAAATTTCTACAATTCCTTCATACAAAGGAAGAGAGCAGAGAGCAGACTCTTAATACCCCTCTCCCTGACCCCTTTAACCAGGAGAAACCAGAAGAGTGTATTATGTGGAATCATTAATAAAAGTTGGTAGAAGGCCAGCAGTTTTAAAATACTTTAATGAAGAAAAAAATGAGAATTTCACACATGTGAAAGGCAACATTGCTTTCAATGAGGCTAAGTAGGATTTAAAAAAATTTTGCAGATGTCTTCTTTTTATTTATTTATTTATTTATTTATTTATTTATTTATTTATTTATTTATTTATTTTCTTTTGGCAAGGCCTCAACATGCAGCCTGGTTGGCATAGGCTTCATGATATAGATTAGGCTTGTCTCAATCTCAGAAACTTGCCTGACTCTACCTCAGAGTACTGGCTGGGATAAAGGCATGTGCCACCAAACCTAGCCCTGACGCCATTTTTTTTTTTATACAAGTGAACTGAGTGCTCTACTAATAAGTTTCTTCTTAATCTTAAACTATTTCCCTTATACTTGCAATACTTATTGTTATTTTTCCTCCAGCAACCTGTAAAACTGGCTACTGCTTTAGTTGTGTTTAAATTTTGATAATGGGAAGTACCCAAACACAATCCCAGAATTCCAGTTTCATGATCTAATCTCTTGCCTCTTTGTCTTCCTTTCCCCTCCCTTCTTCCCCCTTCCTCCCTGCCCCCACTCTGTTTGTGCTTTTGTGCGAATATTGAAGTGATATGGAGAGAGTGAGTAACCTTGTATTGTCCCTCATTTTGGTGGGACTTCTCTGAGTTTCTTTCCATTTAGTTTGATGTTGGTTGTTGGCTTGCTGTATTTATTAAGTATGGGCCTTTGATCCCTGATCTCACCAAGACTGTTATTATGAAGGGGTGTTGGATTTTGTCAGAGGCTTTTTCTGCATCTAATGAGATGATCATGTGATTTTTTTCTTTCTGTTCATTCACACAGTGGATTACACTGATGGATTTTCATATGTTGAACCATCCTTGCATCCCTGGGATGAAGCCTACTTGATCATGGTGGATGATGTGTTTGACGTGTTCTTCAATTCTGTTTGCAAGTATCTTTTTAAACTTTTATTTTATTTTCATTTATTACAATTTATTCACTTTGTATCATAGCTGTAGCCCCCTCCCTAATTCCCTCTCAATCCCATCCTCCCTTCATCTCCTCCCATGCCCTTCCCTGAGTCCACTGATAGGGAGGCCTTCCTCCACTTCCATCTGACCCTAGTCTATCAGGTCTCATCAGGACAGACTGCATTGTCTTCCTCTGTGGCCTGGTAAGGCTGTCCCCCTCCTCAGGGGGAGGTGACCAAAGAGCCAGCCACTGAGTTCATGTCAGAGACAGCCCCTTTTCCTCTTACTGAGGAACCCACTTGGACACTGAGCTGCCATGGGCTACATGTGTGCAGAGCTTCTAGGTTATCTCCATGCATGGTCCTTGGTTGGAGTATCAGCCTCAGAAAAGACCCCTGTGCCCAGATTTTTTGGTTCTGTTGCTCTCCTTGTGGAGCTCCTGTCCCCTCCAGGTCTTTCTATCTCCCCCTTTTCTCCTAAGATTCCCTGCACTCTGCCCAAAGTTTGGCTATGAGTCTCAGGATCTTCTTTATTACCCTGCTGGGTTGAGTCTTTCAGAGGTCCTCTGTGGTAGGTTCCTGTCCTGTTCTGTTTTCTCCCTCTTCCAATGTGTATCCCATTTGCCTTTCTGAATGAGTATTTATCATCTTACCCAGGGTTCTCCTTCTTGCTTAGCTTCTTTAGGTGTACAGATTTTAGTATGTTTATCCTATATTATATGTCTAATGAGTATTTTTCAATCAATATTCATAAGAAAGATTAGTTTAAAATTTTCTTTCTTTGTTGAGTCTTTGTGTGGTTTAAGGTATCATGGTGATTTTGGCTTCATAGAATGAGTTTGATAATGTTCCTTCTGAAATGTTCTATTTTGTGAAACAGTTTGAGGAGTTTTGGTGAGATTGAGATTTCTCAACAAAGAAATCTCGAATGGTGAAGAAGCACTTAAGCAAATGCTCAATGTCTTTAGTCATCAGGGAATACAAACAAAATGACTCTGAGATTGCATCTTATACCTGTCAAAATGGCAGGTGTAAATTCAAGTAACACCATTTTCTGGCAAGGAAGTGGAGAAAAGGGAACATTCCACCATTGCTGGTTGGAGTGCAAACTTGTACAACCACTTTGAAAATCCATTTGGTGCTTTCTCAGAAAACTGGAATTAGCCATACCTCAAGAACCAGCTCTACCTCTCCTGGGCATATACCCCCCCAAAAAATGCCCTACCATACAACAAAGACATTTGCTCAATCATGTTCATAGTAGCTTTATTCGTAATAGCCAGAAACTGGAAACAACTTAGAAGTCCCTCAACCAAAGGGTGGATAAAGAAACTGTGGTACATTTACACAATGGAATACTATTCACCCATTAAAAGAAGGAAATCATGCAATTTGGAGGCAAATGGATGGAACTAGAAAAGATCATTCTGAGTGAGGTAACACAGATCAAGAAAGAAACACATGGTGTATACTCACTTATAAGCAGATTTTAATCATATAGTACAGGAGAGATATACTACAATGAATAGACTTTAAGATCTAAGCCCTATGAGCATCTTAGGCTACATTTGAGCCCACTAGTTAGGGGAGTGGAAAATAGCTCTGACATGGACTATGTTGCCTGCTTTTTGATCACTTCCCCCTGATGGGACTTCCCTACCAGCCTATAGGAAAGGAAGACAAACTCAGTACTTATGTGAATACATGAGCTGAGGTGTCTGGGTAGGGGGCTCCTATATTTGGAGAAATAGGGGAAAAGAGATGCAGGAGGGAGGATGGGACTGGGAGAGGGAAGTGAGAGGACTATGACCGAGATGCAAATTGAACAAATTAATAAGAAATATTTTCTATACTTTGTACATATCAAAGAATGTCTAGAAACCTCCGAAGATTTTTTTTCTTGGAGAGACTATTGAAATACCAATCTGAATAATTCATTCAATTACTTTATCATTCCATATATTTTCACCAGACACTGCATGGGATTATGTTAACACAGATATTAAAGTTTTAGTTGCTTAGTAAGTTTCTCCATAGTCTAGTAGCAGAAATGAAAACAATATATATATAATAACAGTGGAAGACACTATGAAAATACAATAGAGTTGTAACTCATGCAGAGGAAGGTTTGAAAGTGAAAGTAATGAGTGAGATGGCCCATGAGACAACAGTGAAAAAACTAGGTGAAAAGATCAGTTTGCAAAGTGATGCATTCCAACTAGAACAAAAGTGTTCAGAAAGAGGAACAGTGACTGAAACAGGATTATCAATACAAAGCTTATGTTCTCAGCCAATTTTTCTATGTAGAGTAGAATCCACACCAGGTATGTATTTACCTCAATTCAAATGGAATGAGAGGGAGAGAAGGTAGGACTGTGAATGGAGGAGAGATGGGGCTACAAAGATACAAAGTAAATAATATAAATAAAGACAAAATTGCTTGTAAAACAATGGAATGAGTATTTTTAAAGCTGACCCAATTAAACAGCTAAAAGAAAAAAAAAGAAAAAATTTCAGGACATAGGCATGTGCAAAAACTTTCTCAGTGACCACAATAGACTAAAAAATAGCCTCAAGATGTAATGGGACTACACAAATTAAAAGCTCCAGCACAGAAAAACAAGTTGTCAACAGAACAAACAGAAAGCCTATAGAATGGGAGAATAATCATTGGTAGTTATACTTCAGATATTGTGTTATTATCTAGAATACATATAGAATTACAAAAATTAAACACAATCACACACACACAAAATCTGTTGAACAATAAGTAGAGTGATTAACTGAAAAGAATCAAAGGGAAAATAAACAAATGACAATAGGTATTTTAATAAGGGTTCAAATATTTAGCAACTTGGGAAAGGCTAAGCAAAACTAGTTCAGAAGTCCATCTCCCCTGTCTGCATGGCTACCATCAAATACAAATGGTCAGAAACTGGGTGAATATGTAAGAAAAAAGGAATAGTTATCCACTGCTGCTGGTTATGCAAAATGCTGTAGCCACAGTAATAATCATGGTGGAAGTTTCTCACAAAATTGAAATTATATATGCACTATAATTCAGCTTTCCTACCCCTGGATATGCTCCGGAAAGTCTCTACATAACACCAAAGAGACAGGTTTTTACTACTGATTTCATCACAATGGGAAGCAAGTGGAATCAGTCTAGATAATCTATCAACACTTGAGTATAGCTACGTAATGACTTTTATTAAGCTAAAAAAAATGAAATTTATAAGAAAGTAGATGGAACTAGAAAATAGTATGTTGTGATGTAACCCAGATTCAGAAATGCAGGCATCATAGTCTCTCTTAGGTGTGAATGTTAGCTTCTAGATTTTAACTCTTCTTTTCTCCTTTTTATATTTTAAGATTCTTTCCATTCTTTGAGTATTTCATAAAATTTATTCTAATCATATTTATTCCCTACTTCTACAAAAATTACCCCATTTAATACCCACCCTGCATAGTGTCCTTATATTTTTAAATCACTGCACTTTTATTGCTTATAATTCTATGCTAATTATTGTTTTCTACTAAAAGAAACTTCCTTCATGAGGGTTGAGATAGAAGAACTTATGAGAAAGTTTAATACTATCTTCAATAGTAGTTAGTAGTAATGATAATAGTAGGTTCTCTCCTAGAGCTCATGAGTTATCTAGCCACAGGTTCTTGGCCCCAGTAATGGTATCAGGTATCAGGTATGGGTTTTATACTGTTATGAGGGCCTTAAATCCAGTCAAAGAGTGATTGGCTACTCCCAAAATATTGTATTACTTATTGTTCCAGTAGACATATCTTGACAGAATGGTTGTTGTAGCTCACAGGGTTCACAACTGGGAAAGACTGATGATTACATTCTCCTTTGGTTGTATGAATGGTGCCTTCTATCACTATTAAAACTGGCCAGTAACAATAATACTTCCAGGTCAACAAAGCTTGATTTCTTCATGTTTTATGACTCAAGTACGTGGTGTCTTCAGCAATAGTATTTTATTGTCAAACTTGTAATGTTTGGTCTGAGCTCAGTGACTGAGAGTTAACCCAGTCCTGTACCTGAGTTCTCTATTTGTTAGCCTGTGGTAAGGACACTGTTACTCCATTGCAGAATAAAGCCACTTAAATTCTTTATAAATATATATGTTTGTATGTATATGTTTTATGAAGCTTCTACAGTAGTAGGGTTTTTTAATGTATATTTATGTGGATGGGGGGGATAGAAACTAGAATGAGTTATATAAGAGAAGAAATATGAGTAACTTTAATTAATGCATCTAGTAAAGGTGTTAGAATATACATGGGATAAACATGGGAAGGCATAGAAAGTAGAGGGGCACAAGGAGGAGTATTGGAGCTAGGAGACAGAAGAGAGAAGTGGCTGGGATGGAAATTAACCAAAACTAAGTGTGCATTAAAATGCATAGGGAAATTTATTACTTTGGATATTAATCAAAAGTTAAATTCTATTAAGAATATTCGGTAGGCTCTTGCTTTCTTTCATGCCTTATAATATTCTTTTTAGCCTGAACATCAAGTTAAAATATTTAGATATTTCAGTATTAAAGCATCATTGATTTTGAAAGGAAAACAATATATAAATTTGATATTTATCTTTAAATATATGTTGTAAGGAATCTTCAATTTGACATATATATATATATATATATATACACACACATATATATATAATGTTTCCAATACATACTTATCAATGAATTCAGATACTAAATAACTTGGGTATTTTAATATGGTAATATACCATTGATAGCATGTACAGAATTCAGAATGTTAACTGACCTCACTGTTACAACTTTAGGGCTTACAATAAATTTTGATGTTCTCAGACTGATATTTGAGTAATATATATGATGTTTTAATGAAGTAATAAAAATTTAAATATAGCTTTCTTAAGAATGGGCATTTAATAGCTAACCCATCTGCTTTCTTACTTGTAAAACTATTATCATAATATTAATGTCCCCTCTGACTAGTAAATTACATAGAAAAATTAGGTAAAAGTTCCCTAGTAAGGAGAACAGAGGCTGGGTCTTTTATCTACTCCCCCCGGGGTGGGGGGCATAACCTTACCAGGCCACAGAGGAAGACAGTGTAGTCAGTCTAATGAGACCTGTTAGTGCTGGGATAAAACCTGGGTCTTCTGGAAGAGTAACCATGCTTTTATCCTCTGTACCATCTCTTCAGAACCTAATCATTTTTTTATAACTTGAGTACGGATTTATAAGACAAAAGTTTAGCATTAGAACAAAATGGCAGCGGAGTAAACACGTTCATCAATTATCTTTTTACAGCCATACTTAACTAACAACTATTCATATCTTGAAAAGGTAATGAATCTAAAAGAACAATCATAGTGTGTGGTTTTAATATAATACACCCTCACACCCCAAGCTGTAGAACAAGGAGGTAGATCCTTCTCAGTTGGAAAAGGTAAAGATAAATCTGAGACTTTTGATTTTAAGTATAATATCAGCCCCCAAGGTTATGCAAATGTGTCAGACTAGAAAACCCAACATGTGGCTTTGCCTTATAGATGCCTTACTGGTATGGTGAGACCCAGCATCAGGCAGACCCAAAGGCACTATATAGCTTGCTAACAAAGAGAACTTCAAGACCACCAGTTATATAGTTATATACATATGGACTTTGGATATCAGCCATTATCACTACTGTCCTTAGAATGGTCCAGAAACATACTTTGCACCTAAGACTGTGCAAATACTTACAGTTGGGACAGCCAGGCATGGATTAGCTTACCTCTCCCATCAATTCTTAGTCAGGCACACTATGTCTAGATTGGACATTCTAGATCTGTTCTGGCATCAGTACAAGAGCTGTGGCCTGACAGGCAGTATGTGTGCTTTGATCTTTATCACTACTACCAGCAGCAAGGGGTTTGGAATACATTTTTAGAAAAAATGTGAAAATCATTGAAATCGTATTGAATTGTCATCCACCTTGAAAACCATCAAGTTGTCTCCACCAATTCTACTTCATCTTTAGCCATCACACTGTTTAACAATCTTATTTGTTTAGAGTTATAAGAGATTTGTAGTCAGGCAGTTCTTGGTAGGCAGACAAATAGGGAGAGGGGCCATGGCTATCTAATAAAGGTTCCAAATTTTCAACATGACCAACTTCTTCCTCCATTTTCTGACTTGAGATGAAATCTTGGAGGCTTAAAATATAGGACTTATTGTTTTTTTATCTCGCATCAACAGGCAACTTGCTGGTGGGTTCAACATGTTCAAGGCCAGATCAGGACATGTTACACAACAGTTGGGCCAATCAGTCATCCTGCCTTTCTTCAGACTGATGAACCGTAAATTCAGGGTGTAAAACTCTTCCAGAATTTTCAGAAAACCATGACTTCACCTAAAAATTTTAAATAAGGCAATAGAAAATGACCAGAGAGAAATGAGTGTGGGAGAACTCTGAGATTAAGAATATGAAACACCTAACTTAAGGAAACTCAAGGAGTTTTAAGATAACAGTTAAATTAGAATCAATACTCTAACAGACAATTTCAAGAGAGATGGAAGCAATAAAAATCAGACTTTCCTGAGCTGAAAAAGCCTTCAAGCAAATTTGTAAAAGCAACAAAAGGCATCAAGGTCAGTACAGATGAATCTGAAGTAACACTTAATGAACTCAAAACTTAGGATATTTGCAAGTTTACAGTAGCAAGAAAAAGAGAAGATGAAAATGATAAGAAGGCTATGAGAAATTTGGGATACATGGATAGAATGATATGCAAGATGGTTGGGTGTAACATGGTTGAGGAAGCAGCTGCTGATACAGTTCTGGCTGCTGGAGTGCTGCTGCCCTGGGGAAAACATCTCTGGATCACAAGCCACAAATGGCTTTGCTTTTCCCTATATGTCTGACTGCTTTGTTTCTTACTGTGACTCCATCTTTTTCCCCTAATTCAACCCTAGTCAATGCAACTGGGAAGATTTCCATGGAGACTGGGGAAGAAGGAAATGGCTCAGAAACAACCACTATGGAGGAAGCATTCCTCTTGGATGTAAAGGCAGTGAACTCTGAATTATCTGAACAAGAAATTGAATTCATCGAGGCCTTTTGTGCTAATTGTTCCCCGAAAAACTTTAGTCAGCTCATGGATATTAAATGATATCAGGAATTGTTTGAGTTCCCACTCAGCCCCCAGACTGCTGCAGTAAGAAAGGAAGTAGACCCTAGAGAAACTAAAAATAGTATCTGGTAATAAGAAGCCCATTCTGCAAGCACTGGGGATTCCTGGAAACACCCACCCTATGCTAATGAGATGTCTTGGTGTCTTGGCTTTCAATCAATGACTTTTAACCTTACCTGGAGTTCTTCCCCCACCCATAGGATAATTAAGTACTGCTTCCCCTCTCTTATGATAAGACTGTGTTACTATATGTACTAAATATCCATAGAACCTTTAGCAAATCAAACACATTCACCCTCAAAACCCCTTCCACTGCCCAAGATTTATTCCCTGATTTCACACATGCAATAAATGAGCAGTGTGCTCTGTGCCACCATCAACTTTTCACCAGGAACATCTGAGATTCATCATTTATTCTGGGAAAGGAACGGATCCTCTCCTCCCTGAAAATTTGCCCCTGAACTCCCAGGGCTTGGCTACCAGCCAAGACACCATAGCTGCCTTGGTCACCACTGGAGCCTGCCATGAGCTTGGTGCTAAAGCACTGGATGTGGCCTGCATCTCACCCAACCTGCCTTCTGGCACAGAAGGCCAGAGTCTCCCTAGACCTGTGTTTCATCTGTGAGCTGATAATTTCTCCCGCACTCCTGCCATTAACACAGTGGCTTAACGAAAGGGCTGTAACACTACAGGATTAACACAGGCTTTTGGAGCTCCTACGTTTCCTCTGCCTTCTGATACTGACAATCTCATTTAAAAGAGCTAACTGTGACACCCAGTGGAAAACTCATTTTCACCTTGCCTAGGTAAGACCAGGAACCTAGCCCTAAGCACTAAAGCCATTTGTGAGAGAAAGGAAACCTTTGATCTCAAGGTTCCTCTGTTCCTACCAAAAAGCCCACAACACCTGGATCATCCCTCTAGAGAAAAGTGCTTCTGGCATGGTGCTCAGCCCAGCAGCAGCAGCAGCAGCAGCAGGTGTAGAACGACACAAGATAGTAAAAGAGGAGGGAGCATATATGAGTGCCCACATTGGTTTGACAAAATGCTTCTCATTGAAGCCTTATGAATCAGAAGACAATAAAAATGTCAAAAGCACTAAAGGAAAACAATACCAAACATATCGCCAATCAACAATGCTTTACCTAGGAAGCTTTCTTTTTAAAAATATAAAGCAACTTGGTGTGCTGGCATATGCCTGTCGATGGCATCTACTCAGTAGACTGAAGCTTGAGGAACTCTGAAGACAGTTTGGGAAATGTTATCTTTATCTATCTGTCTGTCTGTCTGTCTGTCTGTCTGTCTAATTCATCTACCTATCTATCATCTATCTGTCTGTCTACATTTTGTTCTATCTATCATCTACCTACTACCTTACCTACCTACCTATTTACCTATCATCTATCTACCTATCAACTTCTCTCTCTCAGAGAGAAAATCCACCAACTCATAATGTTTTTAACAGCTTAGCTTCTTCCTTTCTTGGTGCTACTTCCTGGACATGATGTGGTGGTTTTGCTCACCACCTGGTCTTGCCATATTTTGCCATTTACTGCAAACACTGAGGCCAGATGTTGTTCCGATAGAACTTCTAAGTGTGAGGTAAAAGTTTTATAAAAATTATCATTTTAGAGGGGGGAAATAAAGGCTGTTGATTATCTGAAATATTTGTAGGAATGATGGAAATCCAACACAGGATATTGATACTGAGAAGTAGGTCATCCCTAGAATATATCTGGTAATGTGCAAAAGCTTTTAGAATTGAGTTATGAAAAGATTCGGGAAGGTTTGAAAGAGTGAGACAAAAGCTGAGAATTCTGTATGTAAGCAGAGCTTAATGAGGGACTCTGATGAGGGCTCAGAGCAGAATGCTGAGAGAAATATGTACAGAAAAAGCTATGCTAATGAGCTTCAGATGGAAGATTAGAGGCCACTGTTGTTAAAACTACAGAAAGGATTTTCTCCATGCCCAATACATGGTGGAAAGATGAAGATAACAGGGAAGGCATTGTTTACCTGGCAGGAAAGTTTTCTTTTATTTTTTTTAATTTTTAATTTTTTGTTAATTACAATTTATTCACTTTGTATCCTAGCTGTGGCACCCTCCCTCATCCACTCCCAATCCCACCCTCTCACCCTTTTCTGGTCCCTTGACCCTCCCCCAGTCCATTGAAACAGGCAGTCTGCCTCCCCTTCCATCTGACCCTAGCCTGTCAGGTCTCATCAGGAGACCTGTGTGGCCAGGTAAGGCTGTTCCCCAATCAGGGGGAGGTGACCAAAGAGCCAGCCACTGAGTTCATGTCCCAGACATCTCCTGTTCCCCTTATTAAGGAACTCACTTGGACACTGAGCTGCCATATGCTACATCTGTGCAGGGGTTCTAGGTTACCTCCATGCATGGTCCTTGGTTGGAGTATCACTCAGGAAAAAAAAAAAAAAAAACACCTGGACCTAGATTTTTTGGTTCTGTTGCTCTTCTTGTGGAGCTCCTGTCCTTTCCAGGTCTTTCTATTTCCCCTTCTTTAATAAGATTCCCTGCACTCTGCCCAAAGTTTGGCTATGAGTCTCAGCATCTGCTTTGATACCCGGCTGGGTGGTCTTTCACAGGCCCTCTGTTGTGGCTCCTGTTCTGTTCCCTGTTTTATTCCTGTTCTGATGTCTATCCCATTTGCCTTTATCAATGAGGATTGATTATCTTACCGAGGGTCCTCCTTTTTGCTTAGCTTCCTGAGTTGTACAGATTTTAGTATGATTATCCTATATTATCTGTCTAATATCTATATATTAGTGAGTATATACCATGTGTGTCTTTCTGCTTCACTCAGGATAATCTTTTCTAGTTCCTACCATTTGCCTGCATATTTCATGATTTCCTTGTTTTTAATTGCTGAATAGTATTCCATTGTGTGAATGTACCACAATTTCTGTATCCATTCCTCAGTTGAGAGACGTCTGGGTTGTTTCCAGATTTTGGCTATTACAAATAAAGTTGCTACTAACATGGTTGAGCAAATGTCCTTGCATGTCTACATGTAGAAAAGGCAAATAGATCTATACTTATCACCATGCACAAAACTAAAGTCAAGTGGATCAAAGACTTTAACATAAAACCAGACACACTAAATCTGTTAGAAGAAAAAGTGGGGCAGAGCCTTGAACTTATTGGTGCAGGAGACAACTTCTGAAAAGAACACCAACAACACAGGCTCTAAGATCAACAATCAATAAATGGGACCTCATGAAGCTGAAAAGCTTCTGTAAAGCAAAGGACACTGTTGTTAGAACAAAACAACAGCCTACAGAAAAGGATCTTCACCAACCCTATATTTGACAGAGGGCTAATATCCAAAATATGTAAAGAACTCAAAAAGTTAAAAAGCAACAAATCAAGTAATCCAATTTAAAAAATGGGGTACAGTGCTAAACAGAGACTTTTCAATAGAGGAATATCTAATGGCAGAAAAACATGTAAGCAATGCTCAAGGTCCTTAAGTCATCAGGGAAGTAAGAATCAAGACGACCCTGAAATTTCACCTTACATGCATTAGAATGGCTAAGATCAAAAACTCAAGTGACAATACATGCTGCAGAGGACATGGAGAAAGGGGAACCCTCCTCCATTGCTGGTAGGATTGTAAACTTGTACAACTACTTTGGAAATCAATCTGGTGCTTTCTTAGACAATTAGGAATAGTGCTACCTCAAGATTCAGCTATACCACTCCTAGGGATATATGAAAAATATGCTCAAGTATACAACAAGGCAGGAAAGTTTTTTTTTTTTTTAATCACAGGATACAGACTCCAGCATAGACACTGTACATTACATCCAAAGTTACATGGGAATCAGAACAAAGAGAAGCAGAGCAAGAACACTTAAAATTTATTCAGTTCCTCCAGAAAAGGAACATATTCAAAAGTAAAATCCAGATGGAAGTACACTAGCATCAATAAAAATGTGCAAATGATGTGTACTAATACAATAGAAAAGATGCAAAGAGGCTATCCCAGGAATCACTCTGTATTGTGTGCATAAAAGACATAAAAATGTAAACTTGAATCACAAGGCTTTATTTGAGAATAGTGGGCAACCTTAGCATTGTGCAAGCAATATTATTTAGTCAACAGAATGCAAGAATTTTTGTATTGTGGAGGCTTCCACTGAGATTTCAACACTAAGCTTAGGAAACCACACTTCATGATTCAGGGTCATCCTCCCTGTGAACAGTGCTTGACAAGTCAAGGACTGGAGTACTGAGAATGAAGCCAAAGCTGCAATAGACATCCAAAGAACTTACGGAAACCACTACCCAGGTTTTTCTGGCAAAGGAAAATAATCACATCTTGTAAATTCAGCTTGAATCAGGCTGTATCCATCAAAGCTGGAGGAATAGAATTGACGAGTCATTGGGATCTAACTCATTATGCTGTGTTTCAAATGCTGGAAATGAGGCTATGAGGTTTAAGCTTTGTCTTACCATGTTGTGGTATTCTTTTGGTATGATTATTCTTTACTTTTGGATTGGGAAAATGCAATCTGGATATGGACATGTTTTGCCATTTTTCTTAAAAGTGTGCAAGTTTTAAAAATATTTTATAGGCGTTTGGTATGAATTTTATATTAAGATTTGTTAATATATAATATAGCCTTAATATGAATTTTATAGATATTTTAATGAAATTAACCTAAATTCAAATATATGAATATTTACATACATTTATATTAAATGATTATTTATAATAAGAAAGATATAAATAATATCATTATGTTGGCCAAAGTTAATGAGGTCTTGAAAAGCCAATTATGCCAAGAACATAACCCAACACTAATTTTGTAAATACACATACAGACACACACTATATATATATATATATATATATATATATATTTACATTTATATGTTTGTAAATACAGTTAATCTATATATTCTTTTGGTTTCTGTATAACAGTGAAGATAATTATATTACATCAATTCTAGAAGTATATTGAATGTACTATTTGCTCAGACTAAACGTGTCTACTTGCAAACAAGAATGTATTTTGGTAGCTAGTAGGACAATAACATAGACACTTACATCTTAACATTTGGCTGTAATTTAGTTTCACTTCCATTATGTTAGGATTTAGATACACAGAAAGTGATGTTTTCCTTATTCGTATGAGATTTTACTATTTTTGAGAGTTTCATACCTGAGTATACTGTATTTACATAATTTCCACTCCTACCTTGCCTCTTCCAACTTTACACTCTCTTCTCTCTCCCTTTCAGATTCATGACTTTCTATGATTGCTACTATTAATTAAACACAGACATGCATACATGCTTACATACACACACATCATGCTGTATCCATTTAATGATTCTCATATGCAGATGTGTTTAGGGTGACCACATGGGATTGAATAACCACTCAGGGATCTTGTCTCTGGAGGAAACTAATTCTCCCTCTCTCAGTATCCAGTGATTATCCCTATTGGTATGTCAACTGGTATGGTCATTATATGGTTCTGGTTTAGGCAACCACACTGTTGAGACTTTATGGGTATGACATCCTTGTCATGTATATTAGACATTATCTTGCAGCAGGTGTCCTTGTTCTCTTGCTCTCACAAACTTTCCACCCCTTATCACTTATTTTCCATGAGCCTTAGGTATAGATGTTGTGTTGCTGACATAGCAACTGGGGCTGGACACCCACTATCATTTATTCTCCACATTTTGACCAATTGTGAATGTGTACAAACCAATGTCTGTTTGAAAAAGAAGCTTCTTTGATGAAGGGTGAGGCCTATATTTATCTATGAGTAAAAAGATACATATTTAGAAAACAGGAAGAGATTGTATTGATTTAGAAAAGAAGCAGTGGGAGGTTTTCCTCTAGGGTCTATGAGTTCACCAGTCATAGTAGCTGGCTACATTTATAAGACTAGGCTTGAACTGCCTCCTATTGAAAGGGTCTTAAGTACAACTAGGTGGCTATTGTTACCCTAGAAATGTAAGTGCCACTACGGAATTCTTGGGTATATTCTTTCCCTCTTGGTATTGTTGTGGCTTGCAGGCTTAACAGCTGAGTAGGACTATAAATTACTTTCATTTCCTATTTTATAATTTATAATTTTTTGTTTTTTAGTTTATATTAGTTTATTTACTTTACATATCGAGGGTACTCCCTGCCTCCCCTATTCCCAGTTCCCATACTTCCCCTTCTCTTTCCTTTCCCTCTCCTTTTTTCCCCAGAAAAGGGGAGCCCCCTCCCCCTGTATTAACTCCCCCAGCACATCAAGTCACCTCAGGACTGCACATATCTTCATATCCTGAGTCCTAGAAAGGCAGCTCTGCCAGGAGGAAGTGATCCAAAAGCAGGTAATAGAGTCCCACCTCTACTCACCAGGCATTCCATTTGAAGGCCTGTACCTCACCTCCCCCTGCACACATGTATCAATTCCTTTTGTTCCTTGACATCTTGAATATCAACTTATATCATCAGAGCTAATCCTAAGAGAGGAGGCATCCAAGTGAGTGTCATCTTGATTCCTACATGTCTGTTGTCCAAGGTACTGATGTCTTCTCCAATAGGGTCTTACCTTGAAATTCTGGAATGCAACCAATTATCTTATCACATCAACAATCAATATATAGAGTTATTGCTATATTACATGCACAAAATTCAGTGAGGAAAATAATCTCAGTATTGACACTGTATTAGGACATATCAAAGGATCCTTTCTGGTGTAGTAATTTTGCTTCTGTTTATAAAGAATACTTAGTTTCAAGATGTTCCTTCTCAAACATTAAGATCTGAAGAAAAAATATTTCTTTAAATCATTTAATTCTGTCCTCTTATTAAAAATTATTTGTGAGCTATTATGAAACAGAGTATAATTTTCTTATATTAATATGAAAATTGTCCATTCCTCTTAATTAATGTCAAATGTGGGTGTGCTTTTTTAATGTTTGGAAGGCAGAAAATGTATTCATAAAGGAACAAGTGAAGTCTAGTTCAATTGTGGAGTTGCTTGTTTAACATGTAAAAAGTTCTGGATTTAAGTCTAAGTCCAGATCAGATTTTTAAAATGAGCAAATATGAATTCAGGATTGTGGTCAAGAATTGAGACACCGAGGTCATGAGGTAACTGCAGAGACACTGTCACTGCACTCAACACTTTGAGGACAATGAATTACTGGCCACTGTCCTATGATCCTACAATTGCTTGCTCTATTAAGTGTTCTTCACAGTTTCATGCTGATGCTTCTGCTCACTTAGCTAAATATAACCCGATTTTTCTCTGCATTGGGGATAACATGAAACTCTGGCTCCTCCTCTGTGCCTGCTTCTTGTGGCTTCTAAGGCAGTTCAAGGAACACATTTTTTTTTTTTTAATTTGAAGATTGTTTCTACTTCTGTAATGCACAACAATTTACAAAGATTCTTAAAGTGCTTTAAAAAATCTAGTATGAAGCTCATCCAATTTTTACTAGTTAAGTTGAAGAAATGGTACTTCTATGATCCCCCCTTTTATTCTCCCTACAATTACTGAAATTGCTTCTGCTTTCGGAGACTTAAACTAATATGATAGGAAATTAGAAGTAACTTTGAAGCAAGCCTGGATGCTACACATAACTATACTTCTTACAATACTATAAATAAAAAGATGATAGTGTACAACCAAAGTTCAAATCAGAACAAATTTAACAGTATGAAGATTGGGACACACAGACAGTAATACCCATACTCCTTGTGTTCTGTCTCATTTAAGAAGGACAATTTTTCTTAAGAGAAAACATTCTTCAGGTAAAGTGCTATGTTTTCGTTTTATTTTTTGTGGGTGTTTTTTTTTTTGTTTTGTTTTGTTTTGTTTTTGTTTTGGACAAGCTTTAGGAAAACCTGACCCTGCTGGAGAGTTCAGGTGACATGAGAAGCTGGATGGCAGTTAACTCCATACAGCCAATTATGAAAGGCCATATGTTTCATTTTTAGACAAACTAGGGGTGGAGCTCATGTCCTGATATCATTGTGAGAAGATGATTAGTAAAATAGGGCATATGTTGAAGAGAGATGCATATGTGTTCTTCTATTTACTCGCTCTGGCATTTCTCATAGACTCATGTGGTATGTAAATTAAAGTAAATATTTGATTAAAATTGTCAGTGCATGTTGTAATATATTAACACAATACCAAAACTTTACATATACCAAGTACTGTAACTATTTAGATCAAATAGGGAAAAAAACTATATAAAAATTTCTTAAAAAAGGAGATATATAAGGGGAAAAACTAACTTTTTAACTTATTAAAATTAGCTGTATTTGAGCTATTTAAAATCATTATGGGGCCATAAAACGATTTTAAATCTTTGTGCTGTACTTTTATTTTAGTCAGAGAAGATACAACTCATTATGAGAATGAAATGTCAGTGAATCATAGTATGCTACTATCAGACTGTCACAGGCATGCATAACCATGCCCCCCTGTGGGATTATTTCATGAAGAAAATGTGAAGTGCTCTTATTCTCAATACCTTCTTAAATCAATTTCATGGAGCAATTATTGCAGGCTTCCTAGATATTCTAATAGATACTTTAACCTACATTATGGATAGTCTTATACATTTCTGAAAACTATTTTATACAATAAAACAAAAACAATAAGCCCTTTTACTAGTTCAAGAGAAATTCATTATTATTTTTAGGTGCTCAGGCATCATCTTTTGGCTACATCAGAGAACATTTTGAGAAACATGCTCTCATGCCTTGATCTTAATAAAGTCCCCACACATTTCCTTTACATACTCAAAATGATAATTGTTACTGAAAATGAGTACATTTCCTATTTTCTGAGTCACTAACACTGGTGAGCTTCTAGCTCAGTCCCACACTGTATCTTGACCTTTGTTCTATACAGAGCTACAAAGATGTAGATGCTACTCTCACTGTCCCACCTCTGCCCTGGGACCATTTCTCTCCAGGTCATAACTGTGTGTCTGGAAAAAGAAGATAAACAGCTGCTCTCTGTGTGACTGCTGCCCTCTATAATTATTAATGTCAAGTTAACAGTTATTATTTGATGAGTTAGCCAAATGTTAAAAGCATCAAGTATATTACCTTATAATAGTAGATCATCTTGTCTGTCTAGTTTTTGAAGTGATCATTTGGGACTGATGCTTCTAGTTGCATTGTAATATCAAAAACCTGATGTCTTACTTTATCACATTCTTTTTAAAAAACGATGATATTCATATCACTGCTAGTTTTATATATTCAGTATCTGTACCAAGGAATTGCTTCACAAATAGACATGTATCATTTGGCTTGACATCTTGCCTGTTTGGGGAATATGTAAGTGATTAAATACACCTAGGGCTAACCAGAATTTTGGCAATCAGGACTTGTGTTCAGTAACAGTTCTACAATGAAGACTCATAGAATAAAAATCACAGCACATTACAGTTGGTACTACTACTAAGGTGAGATTCACCAAATGAAA
This sequence comes from Pachyuromys duprasi, assembly GCA_028658305.1. Lineage (NCBI taxonomy): Eukaryota > Metazoa > Chordata > Mammalia > Rodentia > Muridae > Pachyuromys > Pachyuromys duprasi. Next base: position 50,434,021 of record CM053763.1, on the reverse strand, counting down.
AGGAAAACATGTTTATCTCTTCAGTAGATATGGAATCTAGCATATTATATGCTACCTAATATCTTAATATTTTAAAAATTAAAGAAGAGTTGGGGAGATAGCTCCATCAGTGAAGTGCTTGCTGTGTAATCATGATAACTCAGGTCAGATATCAAGCACCAAAAACAAAATTCAGGTGTAATCGTTGTGCACCTACAACTATAGCACAGGTGCAGACAGGTAGATCTAGCCAGTATAGTCAATCGATAAGGAGTAGGTCCAGTAAGAGACCAGGTCTCACAAACTAAGGCAGATATCTCAAATTAACTTCTGTCCGCCACATGTAGACATGCATAAACACACACACACACACACCAAAAAACAAAACAGACAAAGTGAAGCATCCATGCTCACCTCTTCATGCTGGCATTTTTGTCTGGTGTAAGCTTGTAATGGTCTTATGAATGCTATCACAGTCTGTAAATTCATATGTGTAAAAATTCTGCTCTGTCTGGGAGTTGTTGTTTTTTTTTTTTTTTAAGTCAGCCACCACTAATTTTTCTGCCTCCTCCTTTGACCCCTGAGCCTTAGCGGAAGCAGTTGATAAAGACATCCCACTTAGGAATGAAGGCTTTGTCTCCCACTCGCTGCTCATTGTCCAGTTGTGGGTCGAGTATTAATTATAATCTATTTCAAAAACACGCTTTTCTGATAAGCAATGCCCCAATTTATGGGTATAGCAATATAACATTAGAGGTCATTTCAGTGCTATTCTCCTTTTATCAGATTAGCAATGTTAACCTCTCCCATGACCTCTGTAGTCTTGGTTTCCTAGCCACTTTACCAGTATGAGGTATGGGTTCCATATTGTGTAGTCAGTCTTAAGTTTAATCAGAAAGTGCCTAAAACGTTTGTGCCACTATTGTACCAGTATACCTTGCAGGCAGGTCACTGTTTTAGATCACAGGGTTTGCATCTGCTTCATATTGATGGTTAATTTTTTTCCTCTTGTATCATGAAAACACCTTCCAGGACCATGAGTTCTAGTCAGTAGAACTGAAACTTCAAGTTGGACAGTAGCTCAGTTTTTCCAGATTCTATAACATAGTAAATGCTGCGTCCAGCAATAGGGCCTTGCCATAAGATGGTGGAGAGTAACCAATAGCTTTGGCAATCCCCTGTGATGTCTGGGATGGGGGACCCATTAGGATACTAACTCAACAAGAGGCAACTCATTCTTGACACTGGAGGTTTTATGTGCTAGCATCAGATGCCTAGTTGAGGTATTGTCTCCCCATTACATAGTCGTTTTATGTCAATTAAAAGGATCCTGTGGTAACAGAATTCCATACAGTTTTTCAACAGGCCTTTAATTTTTTTGTATTTTATTTTATTTTTTATTTTAGTCACAGGTCATTCACTTGTATCAGGCCTTTAAGATTATTAGCCCCTTCTCATATTCCTTCCTTAACCCCACCCATATCCTCTTCCCATTTAGTCCTCCTATTCTAGTTTTCCCCTCATCCCAATACAACACTAAATTCTATTCCTCCTTTCCTGAAAGAACCCCTAACTCCAATTTTTTTACTAGCCAAATAAGCTCTGTGGTTATTCTGATTGAAATACATGTATTGAAAACTTAAAGGTTAACAACCTCATATAAGAAGAAACATGCACTATGTATCTTTTGGGCTCTGAATTAACTTACTCAGGCTGATTGTTTCTAGTGCCATCAATTTACCTTCAAATTTTATTTTTCTTAGCAGCTAAATAATATTCTATTACGTAAATGTCACTGTCATTGTCCATTCATCTGTTGATGGTCAGAGTGTTTCCAATTTCTAACGTTTTTGAAAAGAATGGATGAACAGCTATCTCTGTAGTGAAAAAACATTGATCCTTCTTCTCTAGAGAAAAAAAAATGTTCCAATTTGGAGGAAATAACTACAAATGGTATCATAGAGACCATCTTCATATAAGGAAGTAAGCTAGCTGTTTTTCCAGACTCCTAGCTCAGACATTTGACTCGTTACATGAGTTACTTTTCATGATTTAACTGTACTATGGGTATAGACATAAAAGAATAAGAGTTTTCAAAGTGATCTCAGTGTCTTCCAGCTGGTGGTGACTATGAAAACAAAAGTTTTATTGTGCGCTTGATTTTTCAATATTATTAGCAGACTTTCAGGAAATTCTATCAGATAAACACAAATTTAATCTAGAATTTGGGAACTTGTACTTGAGCCTAGGATATATAAAAAAGATAACTGGAATAAAATGTTGGAGAATATTAATGTCAAAACCGAGCAAAAGAAAATTAGACATTGAAAGTTTCATCAGATAACGAAAGGTAAATCATGTAACTTTGAGGTTTTGTACTAAATGATCAATGAAGAAAAAGCTACAGATATTCCTGATGGAACATGGTGTCTTCAAAGATAATGATTTTGTCCAAGGTCAGGATGATCCTTAAGAGACTAGTAAGAATTTAATGGCAAATGTAGATACTGGATTGAAACAGAACTAGGAGTGTTTACTAGTAAAATTACAAAATCACCCCGAGCTGAGAGGTTAAAGCTTAGCTTTGTTGCATAACTGAAATGGAGCCACACTTTCTAAATGCTTAGAAAGAATGATGCCAGAGGTGTACCATATTAAGACAACAGCAAGCCCCATGGCTAAAAGGAAGCTAAACTATGAAATGGGGGAGACAATACCTCAAAAACATTAAGAGAAATTGATGATTTTTAGGAAAAAAAGCATAACAATGACACATCAGCGGTAGTCCTGATGATGATGTGATTGCAGGAAATCACTGAAGAGATTGTGTAATAGACGTGGTCTCTGTTTTTTTTTATATGTATGTTTTAAATTTAATTTTATTTATACATTTATTTATAACAAATTATTCACTTTGTATCCCTGCTGTAGTCCCCTCCCTTGTCTCCTTCCAGTCCCACCCATCCTCTCTCTTCTCCCCCTATGCCTTTTCCCCAGTCCACTGATAGGGGAGGTCCTCCTCCCCTTCTATTTGACCCTAGCTTATCAGGTCTCATCAAGACTGGCTGCATCATCTTCCTTTGTGGCCAGGCAAGGCTGTACTCCTCAGGGGGAGTTGATCAAAGAGTAGGCCACTAAGTTCATGTCAGAGACAGCCAGTATCTAGAGACAACCCAGATGTTCCTCAAAGGAGAAATGGATGCAGAAAGTGTGGTACATTTATATAATAGAATACTACTCAGCAATTACAAACAAGGAAATCATGACATTTGAAGGGAAATAGTGGAAACTAGAAAAGATCATCTTGAATGAGGTAACCCAGAAGCAGAAAAACATTTATGATATATATTCACTTATAAGTGGATATTAGCCATATAA
>CM053763.1:50338323-50423879 GCA_028658305.1 Pachyuromys duprasi | reverse complement strand
CGGTTTAGTGTGTCTGGTTTTATGTTGAGGTTTTTGATCCACTTGGACTTTAGCTTTGTACAAGGTGATAAATATGGATCCCTTTTCATTTTTCTGCATACAGATATCCAGTTGGACCAGCACCATTTGTTGAAGATGCTGTCTTTTTTCCATTGAGTGGTTTTGGCTTCTTTGTCAAATAATTGAAATATCTATCAGTTTTCTTTTTTTAAATTTTCATTGTACTTTTATTTATTTATTTTTTAACTTTTAACTTTATTTATTTAGTTGTTCACTTTAAATCTCAATCATAGTTCTTCCTCCTCCTCTCCTCCTGGTCCTACCTTCCTTCCCACTTAACCCCTCCACTGCTTCTTAGGAAAGGGAGACCCCTATGAACTCACCCCAGGACTTCAAGTCACCTTCAGACTTAGTACATCTTTTGATTGCATGGCAAGGCAGCCCCACACGGGGGAAGTGATCAAAAAGCATGCAACAGAGTCCATATCAGAAACCGACCCTGCTCCTCTTACTAGAGAATTCCACAAGAAAACCAAGTTGCCTGTCGGGTATTTATGTCTAGATGGTCTAGACCCAATCTATGCACAGTCCTTGGCTGGTGCGTCAGTCTCTGCAGGCATCCCTGGGCCCAGGATAGTTGGCTCTTGTTGGTCTTCTCCTGAAGTTTTTTTCCCCTGTGGGTCCTTCTATCCTTCCCTCAACTCTTCCACAACGCTCCCTGCATTCTGTCCTGTCTTTAGCTCTGAGTCTTAGCATCTGTTTTGATTCTTTGCTGGGTGGAGCCTCTCAGAAGACAGCTATGCTAGGCTCCTGTCTGCAGTTACAGCAGAGTGTCTTGTTCGTGTCAGGAGTTGGCTTTTTTCCATGAGGTGGGTCTTAGGCTGGGCCAGGGATTGGTTGGGCATTCCCTCCATCTCTGCTTTACCTTTATTCCTGCATATTTTGTAAGCAAGATAAATTTGGGGTTGAAGTTTTCATGGGTGGCTTGGTGTTCCACCCCCCTCCACTAGGAGTCTTGTTTAGTTAGAGGGTGGCCTCTTCAGTCTCCATGACCCCCACTGCTAGGAGTTTCAGCTAGAGTCACCCCCATATCTTCCCTGGAACCTACCCTGTTGTAGATCTCCAGTTTGTCTCAGCAATGCTTCCACCCAGGATTCCTCTTCTCTTGGAGAGTCTTTACTTTCTTAAGAGTACAGTTGTTCTGCTGGCCTTGAGACCAAGACAATACAATAGGAATGACTACTCAGCCTCCTCTTTATTTAACCTAACAGTATTCTGATTTGTGCTCATATAGGCTATAAGTGGTTGTGAATACTTGGGTCACTAGAATGAAAATCTCTTGCTCTGACTCTTCTATAAAACTAAATTACAGAGAATTCTGGGCTTATGTTTTCCAAGACTAACAACTACTAACAGAGTAGTGACTCCTTCATTTAAATGACAATGTTCTCAATGCTACAATAATTCACACTCATTTATATTGTATCCTTGAAAATATCCATAACATTTATCTTTATGTCAAAAATAAGACTTTTCCAGAATCTAATTTGCTTTACTATGTGTTAATCATTTAAGGTTGCAAACCATGATAAATTAAGTGTGAGAGTTTTAGAACTATTTTTTAAACTGAAACACAAAAATCGTGCACATTTATGGATTACCATGGAACATTTCAATTAATCTATGCATCTTTTAATGCAAAAATAAGAGTCTTTCTCCTGCACAGCTTGTAGGCAGGGAAAAATTTGGGTCTAAGTTTTTGTGGGTGGGTTGGTGTTCTCCTTCCTCTACTATGAGGCTAGTCTAGTTAGAGGGTGTCCTTTTCTGTTTCTATGTCCTCTGCTACCATGAGTCTCTGCTTGAGGGCCCCTCATAGCTTCTCAGGAGCCTACCTGAGTTGGGCATCCAGCTTGTCACAGAGATGGCCTCATCCTCAGTCTCTCTTTTCTCTACAGGCCTTTTGTCTTCTCACCCCTGCTCCCCTTGGGTCTGTTCTCCACCTTCATATTTCTCTGCACCCCGTCTCTTACCTTGCTCCCTCACTTCAACCACTCTGTCTAGTCTATGTCCTCTTCTGAGATTTATGTATCTTCTCTTGGATCCTCTTTGTTATATGTCTTCTTTGGGTTTGTGCCTTGTAGTATGTGTGTCCTGTACTATATGGCTATAATCTACTTTGAAGTGAGTACATACTAAGTGTGCCTTTTTGGGTCTGGGTTACCTCACTCAGGATGATATTTTTTAGTTCTATCCATTTGCCTGCAAACTTCATGATTTATTTATTTTTTAAAAGTGGAGTAGTATTCCATTGTGTAAATCTACCACAGTTTCTTTACCCATTCTTTGGTTGAGGTACATATAGGTTGTTTCCAGATTCTGGCTATTACACATAAAGCTGCTATGAACATAGTTGAGCAAATGCCCTTGTTGTAATGTGGAGCTTCTTTTGGGTGTTTACCTAGGATATGGGTCTTGAGGAAGAACTATTCCCAATTTTCCGAGAAAGTGCCATGATGTGCAGAGATAAACATAGAGCAGAGATTGAGGGAATGTCTAACAATACCTGGACCAACCAAAGATCTACCCTATGGGAGAGTGCCAACCCCTGACACTGTGATTGTCACTCAGCTAAGACTGCAGACTAGAGACTCTCAGAGTTGTCTCCTGAGAGCTTCTACCCAGCTAGACCTCAAAACAGATGCTGAGACTCACAGCCAAACATTGGGTGATGCGTAGGAAGTCCTGTGGAAATGTGGAAGGAAAAAGAAAAGGACGTGGAGATAGCAGGAACTTCACAAGAAAAATAACACAGCCAAATAACCAGGGCGGAAAGGGGGTTGCAGAGTTTGAACCATCAAACTCAGGGACCACGTATGGAGTGGACCTAGGACCCACTCCAAATGTAGCTGACCTGATGGGTAGCTATATTTTGTGTATCCTCAAGTAAGAAAAGGGGGATTGCATCTGACATGGACATTGCTGCCAGCTTTTTCATCACTTAACCCTGGCTGGACCACCACAGGGGAAAAGGAGATGCTTGGTCCTGATTGGACTTCAGGAAAGGGTATGGCCCTTCTCTGAGGAATAGGGGATGGGGAGGGGAAGGGTGTGTGGCTGGGAGGGGGGAAGGGATGGAACTACAACCTGGATGTAAAGAAAATAAAAAATAATATTAAAAAAGAAGGAAACAGTCTTTCTCCTAAAACATCAACAGTATAGCTCTTACACTTAAGACTAGAGGACCATTGTGGAAGAGGAAGCAGAAACACTGTAAGGTTCAGAGGAATAGGAAGTTTGCAGTGAGATTGTGATTCCTAGAAATGCCATAAACTACACCAACATGGTTATCTAAACATTACCTGAACACAGACTTTCCCTACAGACATGGTAATGTGGACTTCGGTGGTAGAAAAGTCCTGAATCCTCAACCCTACACAAAGAACTACAGGAAACAAGAGGATGCAAAGAATGCTGGAAACAGTCTTCTCTAGGGATGAACACAGTGATTATGATCCAATACCAAATGTTCATTTTTGTAAAAGGAAAACTGTGGCTTAAAATGCACACTAACTACTAACAAATTACATTGGTTTACCTAATATTGGCTAACTTGTGGATGAATTTTTGAGTAAATTCTTGTCATATGAATACATCTAGGAAGCAGTCTTTATTAATTTATACAGCATCTTTTCACAATTTATCTGCCAAAATATACCTACTTAAACAGTACTAACTTATCATGTTAAGGATATCTAGAAATTGGTAACCTCTCAATTTTAGAATAATTTTATCCCTGCAATAATAACTTTCACACCCTTTCTCATTCCCAGCTTATGTATTTTCTTGCCCCTTGCCTCATCCCCCAGAAAATATTTGAATATCTTATATCTCTATAAATTTAACAATATGGAGAACTTCATGTAACTTGGAATCATAACATGATCATCTGTAGCCAGCTTTACTCATGAAACAAAGTTTTCAAGTGAATTTGGGTTTTCTCACATATACAAAAGTTCATGGAAGAGGGGGATATAAAGACCTGTAAGGGACAGGAACTCCACAGGAAGAACAACAGAGCCAAAATACCTGGGCCTAAGGGGGCCTGCAGAGACCAATATTCCAACTAAGGACCATACATGGAGAGGGACTAGACCCCCTGTTCAAAGGAAGCACACCGGCTGCTCAGTTTTCAAGTGGGTTCTCTAGTAAGGGGTACAGGTACTATCTCTTACATGAACTCAGTGGCTGACTCTTTGATCACCTTCCTCTGGGGGGTACAGCCTTGCCAGGCCACAGAGGAAGATGATGACTAGTCCTGGTGACACTTGATAGGCTAGGGTCAGATAGAAGGGCAGGAGGACCTTCCCTATCAGGGGACTAGGGAAAGAGCATAGGGAGAGAAACAAGAGGGTGGGTGGGACAGGAAGGAAATGAGGGAGGGGCTACAGTGGGGATCCAAATTGCATAAATTGTAATAAATAAATATATAAATAAAATTAAATTTTAAAAAATTTCATTCATTTTTATATCTGAAAAATATGTTGTTACATGATGTTATCACCCATTCCCTTTTAGTAAATATGAATTGCTACAAATATTAGTTTGCATTATATTGTATTATAAACATCTACTTTAATTTTTTTTCTTTGTTATAGATGTGTACCTCATAGGTAATTCTCTGTTTAATCATTTGAGGAACCACCAAGCCCTTCTATACCATTTTCACCCACAAGATCAGTGTGTTAAAGATCCTACCATTTTCTCTAGATCTTTAGGGACACTGTTCTTTCTGAAAATTTTTACTCTTAAGGATGCAAGTTTTAATAAAGCATTATCACACTATGGATTTCGTTTATTCATAGCTCATATAAATGAACTCTTATTAGCATATGATCTGCTAATGTGTATTTTCCTTTGGGGGAATGACTATGTCCTTGTTCATTTTTAAAGGTTATTTCTCTTACTGATTATTAAAAGATGTTGTAGCATAGGCAACATGTATTATCAGATAATTTTCATGTTGTGAGTTATCTCTTGATGTCACTTAAGTCACGGAAATTTTTAGTTTTTGTGAACTTTTACTTTTCATTTGGTTGCTTGTGTATATGGAGTCATAGCTACAAGCCCATTTCAAAAACTCTACTTGTCTTTTCTTTTAGATTTTCTTGTTGTTGTTGTTGTTGTTGTTATTATTATTATTTATTGACTTTTTATCCCCATTGTAGTCCCCTCCCTCACCTCCTCCCTGTCCCACCCTCCTTACCTATTCCTCTCCCCTAGTCCACTAATAGGGGAAGTTATCCTCCCCTACTGTCTGATGGTAGCTTCTCAGGCCCCAACAGGAAGGCCTGGATCCTTTTCCTCTGTGGTCTGGCTAGGCTGTCCCACCAGGGAAAAGTGATCAAGGAGGTGGTAACTGAGTTCATACTAGAGACTGTCTCTTCTCCCCTTACTAGGGAACCCACATGGAGACTAAACTGTTTATAGGCTACATCTGAGCAGGGGGTCTATATTTCTACTTCTTCCTAAGGCTTTTGACCATTTTGAGTACATTTTTAAGGTGGGAAGCTGCTGTTTCATTCTTTGCATTTAGGTATGCATGTGTTTCCGTACTCTTTTTTTTTTTTTTTAACTGTGTCCTATTGAATCATCCTGGCACTCCTATCAAGTGTCAATTGACTACAAATGTCTGGGTTTGATTCTATACTCTCTAATTAAATATTGTGTCTACCCTATATGTTTTCATATTATCTTGAGTATGGTTGTGTTGCATTAAGCTTTAAATCAAGATATGGGTGCCTTCTAATTTTGTTCTGTTTATTATTTTAGATATTCTTTGTCAGTTGTAATTTCATATGAGTCTTAGGATTATCTTATATATTTCTGTAAGAGCCAGGCAGTGTTCTGGTAGGTGCTATACTAAACCTGCAGAAGAATTTTGGGGGTGCTTCCACTTTAATAATACTAGTATGTTTGCATTAATATGTACTGATGGCTGCTTATTTAGTTCCTTAAACTCTTCCAACAATATTTAGTGGTTTCTGAACTAGTTTGGCATTCCTTTCATCCATTTATTATTACAGGTTTGTTTGTTATTGTTGTTTTAAGACTGGGTCTCAGGTACCGGGTAATGTAATGAAATATAATGTAATGGATCGCATGCTGGCCTAGAACATACTATGCTGGAGAAGAGGACCTTTAAATCCTGATCTTCCTGCTTTTACTAACAGAGAGTTAGGATCACAGGCATGAGTCAACTAACCTAGGGGCTAGGCAAGCACTCTATCAGTTGATTCACATCCCAGCCCTATTTTGATGTTTTTAATGGTACTATAAATAGAATTGCTTTAATATCTTTTTTCTGATATTCACTATAAGTGCAGACAAATATAATGGATTTTTATATTGATCAGCACTCTACAGACCTGCTGAACTTTTTACTTCTAGTAGTTTTTAGTGGGTTTCTTAGAAATTTCTTTATTGAAGGTCATATTTCTTGTTGTTTGTTTGTTTGTTTGTTTGTTTTCAAGTCTTATAATTCATTATTGGAAACTGAGTGACTTAAATCTGTATACTTTATATTGTACTTCTGAAATGTATTATCATTGACATATTTATTAACTGAAAAGCTCCTCATACTAAAGTTACTCATTTGCCATCTAACACCCTGGCATGACAGAGGTTTGGGTCTTTATATTTCCGTCAAGATTTCACCAGCTCTTTAATTCCATTAGCAGCAGCCGATTCTTCCCCTGTTTTCAAGAATGCCGTGGGCACAGCATAAACTCCTTCCCAGTTTAATCTGCTCTGATTTGGGCTTCTTGCTTTTGCCGGTTTCCCATTTCAGCTGCTGCTATCTTTTGATTCTTTGAGGGCCCTTCCAGCTCTCTTTCTCTTTCATTTCTCTCCAGCAGATCAGCTAGCTGATCTGCGGCTGAGTTCATGTCCCTGATGAGGCTGTCCATCATGCCTAAATTGCCTCTCATTATAACTTCCACTTTTTAAGACCTGTCATTAGGCTGGCACTTCTCTATCAGTTGTTGTTGTCCCCAGTTCTCGGGCAAACTTTTGCAAATTTGCCACTCCAAGGCCAGGACTTTCACTCAGAGAGAACTTGTGAGCCATGGCGTGGTGCTGAACCAAGGGACAATGCAAATGATCTGGGCAGCACATGCATCCTTCTCCCAGGTGCTAAAGCCTGGGTAAACAGCAATCTCTGCCTTACCTTTTTCCGTTGAGTTCCCTTATGATCCAGGTCAATGACTTGAAAACAATTTGACTCTCTAACTCTATCTTGCCTATAACTTGATTTCTTCTTCTTCTGATTTCCCATGAGTTATTTATATTTTCCTATAATCACCATAGATACAGGGAATATGTTTGATAGAGAAAAATCTTGTAATGAGAGTCTGAAGCTAACTTAAACAGCTTCCTTATCTCAGTAAGGCCAGCATGATGATCGTGTGTGTTCAAACAGATCAAAGTCCAGCCCAAATTACCTGCTCTGCAAAGCAATGCAACACCCTGCCATATTCATTCTTTAGTTTCAATTTATTGAATTGAGATGTACATGTGAGTGTGTCACTGGGGGGACTTCCAGAGACACATTGTGAGAACTAGGGCATTTTGAACAGTTTAATCCATTGATGGACTAAGAATCTGGATAAATTTTGGAAGGATGTATAGCTACCAAAGATGGAGTCTTTGTGAAGAAAGTATATTTCTGGAGCCACATTTATGGAGGCTCTACCCTGTCCGAGCTGCTTCCCGTTATTGTTATGCTCTGCTAGATAAAATAAATCCTGTGTCCATCCCATTTGTCTTTCTGAGTGAGGATTGATCATTGTACCCTGGGTCTTCTTTCTTGTTTATCTTCTTTATGTGTACAGATTTTAGTATGTTTACCTTGTAGGTCTAGCACCCACTTATAAGTGAGTATATACTATGTGTGTCTTTCTGCTTCTGGGATACCTCACTCAGGATAATCTTTTCAAGATCCCACCATTTGCCTACAAATTTCATGATTTCCATGTTTTCAATTGCTGAGTAGTATTCCATTGTTTAAAAGTATCACAATTTCTGAATCTATTCCTCCGTTGATGGACATCTGGATTGTTTAAAGGTTCTGGCTATTATGAATAAAGCTGCTACAAACACAGTTAAGCAAATATCCTTGTTGTGTACTTGGGCATCTTTTGGATATATGCCTAGGAATGGTATAGCTGGATCTTGAGGAAGCACTATTCCTAATTGTCTGAGAAAGCACCAGATTGAGTTCTAAAGTGCTTGTACAAGTTTGCATTGGAAGTAGTAGAAAACAAGTAACAGGACAGGAGCCTACTGCACAGAGCCTCTGAAAGACTAGCAGTGTATCAAAGGAGATGCTGAGACTCATAGCCAAACCTTCAGCAGGGTACAGGGAATCATATCAAAGATGAGGGAGTTAGTATGACCTGGAGAGGACAGGAACTCCACAAGGACCAAATATATCAGGGAACAGGGGTCTTTTATGAGACTGTTTCTCCAACCAAGGACCATGTATGGATATAACCTAGAACCTCTGCTCGGATGTAGCCCATGGTAGCTCAGTATACAAGTGGGTACCACAGTAAGGGTAACAGGGACTATTTCTTACATGAACTCAATGGCTGGCTCCTTGACTCTTCCCCCCACCCCCATCCGCACCCAGGGAGGAGCAGCCTTGCTAGGCCACAGAGGAAGACATTGCAGCCAGTCCTGAAGATATCTGATAAGCTAGGGTCAGATGGAAGGGGAGGAGGACCTCCCCTATCAATGGACTTGGAAAGGGGCAGGGAGGAGATGAGGGACGGAAGGTGGGGTTGGGAGGGAATGAGGGAGGAGGCTATGGCTGAGATACAAAGTAAATAACCTGTAATTAATATAAAAATATTTTTAAAATTATGGAAATAAATAAATAAAGCCTGTGAAACCATGAGAAAAAAGTAAGTGTTTACTCTTTTAGCAGTTTCTTTATAGTATTTAATCACAGTGATGATGATAAAACTAATATCACTTCAAGGCTATTCAGTTATCTTTCATGATTTTCCTTTTCCTACTGCTTCAAAGTTCCTGTATATCCTACAAGATGAATCTTAGTTCCCTTTAGGGGTTTTTTGTTGCTGTTGTTTTGTTTTATTTTATTTCCCATTCCCTTTTGAGTGCAGCCACAGTGAGTTACTCTTTTCTAGCCCTTTACTATTCCTTATCCCTCAGAGAGACACATTGGGACATGTGATCCAGAGTGGATGAATGAGATCCCCCTCTGCTTTAAAACTCTGATTGTAGAATAATGTTCTTAATAAAATACATCTCAATCCCAGACAAATGGTGTGTCTCATGTGCCAACCAGCTGCCCCCATTAGGCACAAAGATACCAAATTTAATTTCAATACTAGCAGCTGGAGACAGGGTGGGAAATGATGGAGCAGAGCTAGCACCTCTTCAGAAAGGAGAGCCCCCTGACTTAGAAGAAGAATCCTGTGCTTTGGGGATGTCTACCACAGAACGCTCTTTCCATCTCACAGATTAGAGTGGAATTCAGAATGGCCTGATTCAAATGTTGCCAACTTTTTCCAAGTCTTTTAAGATTTAGCAGAATCCTAAACAACAAATTATTCGTCATTTGTTGGATGACCTTGGTACATTTCCACAGACTTTAAAATGCTTGTGTTTCAAACAGTGTTGTCGGAGTTTTTGTTTGTTTTGTTTTTGTTTTTGTTTTCACCAGCTTCACCAACTAACAGATCCCTGGATCTCCTTATACTAGTGTGCAAGAAGCTAAACTCCAGTGGCTTTTGGCGACTGGACTGTAGAGGTTTTGGTTTTGTTTTTGTTTTCCTTTAACCAGTTGGATTTTTAAATAAAAATTTACAGAAAATTTATTTATATGCATATAATCACACTGGACACATGCATACATACATAATTAAAAATAATAAAAATAACTCTTAAAAAATTTCCAGAATTATAAGCATTAACTTTACAAGGGAGAAAGTAAAAAATAATAGGGAAGTTATCTTTACTTTTGCCCTCAGGAAAAACATCAAATAGCAAGCATTTAACAGCAGATAGGTTGATGGATTGGGTGCTTCATAGTTTTTTAGATGATTCCTAAAAAGATAAAGATCTACCCTTGGGCTAGGAAATGGCTGTCATTAAAGTACAGGAACATATATACCTTAGTTTACATGGTCAAACCCATAGAGAAAGCTGGGCATTTCAAAGAGTACATTTTAATGAGTGGGAAGGGGCAAAAACAGGCAGATTCCTGAAGCTCACTGACTAATTACTGCACCAACTGATGAGCTTTAGGTTCTGCCTTCAAAGATAAAGGTAGAGTTTGGAGAGAAAGTGCAGTGGTTAAGAGCACTGGCTGCTCTTCCAAAGGACCTTACATTGGTTCCCAGCACTCAAGTCATGTACCTCACACCTTCCATGGGATCACACTCTTTTGGCCTCCCCAGGCACTGGCAATATGTGGCACACACTCATACAGTGAAATACACACACAGATGAATAAGATTAAAACTAAATCTTTAAAAAGTAAAAGCCAAAAGTGGCCCAAGAAAATATCCAATATTTACACAGGCCTCCACACACATGTGTGCATATACTTGCATGCACACACTATACACACATTTAAATTAGGAAATAAATGCACAAATGGCTATCAGCTCTTGGTTGTAAATGCTTGAAAAAATTTAACAGGGAGTAAAAGCTTAGGTAATGTAAGACGAATTATAACAATTCATAATTATGTCAATAATTTTCTATTTATTTTTAGTTCTTATTTATAATATCAACTAACATCTATGACTTAAACCAATAAAACAAGGCCTTTTTTTGCTTTATCTGTATTTTACTGACACTCAGAGACAGAAATACCATGCTCTTCAATATAAATAAACTACAAGCCAATTCTGTATTTATTGATTCTATATATTATTAATACTTAAGTTTTAGTCTATCAGAGGAAGCCATTAACTTTTATGCTGAAAAATAAACTCTAACGAGACTATAGTATCTACTAAGGGAGCCAATATTTCATTAAGAGTTCATTATAACTATATATATATATGTATATATATGAATGTATTTATATGTAAATTCCATAACAATACACTAATTATAGTGAGTTGAAAAGTATTTGTTTACTTAGAATTCTCATTTTTTCAACCTATTCACACCACTTCAAGTTTTTTTTTTTAAGAAAACATTATAAGACTATTTAAAAGTCTACTGTCTTAGCAATTGTGAAGTATATAATACATTTCCAACTATGGTCATTATACTGTACAAGAGACCTCTACAGCTTATTACTGCCTAACTGCAATACTGAGCCCTTTGAACAATGTCTACATTCCCTTTACCCTACCACCACATGCAGCATATGGTAATCACCATTCTGTCTTCTACAGCTCTGTGAGAGATACAATTATTAGCTCCAGCTAATTAATGATTCTGCTACCTAAACATATACCAAAACATCACATTATACTTTGTAACTATAAGCAATTGTCAATTAAGAATCATATTATTTGCCAATTAAGCACTGAGAATTAAAAGTGCACATATGAAATGAGCTTGTAATTTCTGGTAATTGTGAAACTACTGTGAAAGGCCCCATGTTCTCTTTCTTCACAATACTCCATGGTTTGTTAATGTCTCTATGTTAAAATTGGCTTATTTTTTCAGACATAAACAAATTTAAAATATCAATGACATAATTCTTGGTTTTAATATTTTTCCTTTTAAAATTTTAGTCTAAGATATAAAATCATTCTAGAAGTGTAGAATATGGAAATGGAGCAGACAGGAGCACAAAAGTACTATTCTATTTAATTAAATGTCCATTTAATATTAAAGCATGTTACAAGAATATTAATCTCTGTGTTTTGACAATAGTTTTCATTTTACTTCCATAATAACATTTTAAAAAGACACAAAACTGTTACAGGGCTAGGCATATGATTACCACCAGGTAGTATTAAATTTAGTCAGAAACCGTTCCCAAGTAATGATAACATTGGAGCAGCTGCTAGGGATTCAAGACACATTTACTTTTTAAGCATAGACAGAAAACAGTTCAAAGAGAAAGGATCCATCAAAATTCCATTAGGCCCAAATGCATGTTCACTGGCATATTTGAACTC
Source organism: Pachyuromys duprasi (assembly GCA_028658305.1). NCBI lineage: Eukaryota > Metazoa > Chordata > Mammalia > Rodentia > Muridae > Pachyuromys > Pachyuromys duprasi. Next base: position 50,411,706 of record CM053763.1, on the reverse strand, counting down.
TTGCTTTTCAAGGGTATTAAACAAAGTATTTGTCATTACTTTCAAAATAATTTAAAAGTATAATGTTCATTTATTATAGTTATTTACTTAGAAAAATATTAAGTACTATATTTTCAAGTTTCTTCATATTCTTGTACAATAGTGAATAAAAGAATGTGATTCACACTCAATACATTTGTAAATATATATGTAAAGTATTTGCAAAATGGTAACTTGAACTGATTATACCATGAAAAACAAACTGTGTAGTGTTTCAAGTAATTTTGCATATCCCCCAAAACAGGGAGAAGTTGGTGCTGGAGACTGTTCAGTTTAGAGCACTTGCTGCTTTTCTACAGGACCTGAATTCAGTTCCTACCTCAGACAGTTTACAGCTGTGATAATTCCAGCTTGTAATGCCTCTTCCTGGTCCCAATGGGTATCCTCACATACATGGCATACACAAGCACAGACAAATCACAGACACATAAGCAAAAAATAAAGTAAAATAAAATGGATAAAAATAAAAGTAATTTTAAAAATGAGAGATATGGTTGAGCATCTTTTGGCTATATGCCCAGGAGTGGTATAGCTGCGTCTTGAGGTAGCAGTATTCCCAGTTTTCTGAGAAGTCCCAGATTGATTTCCAAAGTGGTTGTACAAGTGTACATTCCCACCAGCAATGGAGGAGGGTTCCCCTTTCTCCACATCCTCTCCAGCATGTGTTGTCACTTGAGTTTTTTATCTTAGCTATCCGATGGGGGTGGATCACGAAGATCCAGGCAGTCCTGGATCCAATAGGCTAGGGTCAGACAGTAGGGGAGGAGGACTTCCCCTATCAGTGGGCTAGGAAAGAGGGATAGGGAAGGAGGTGGGAAGAAGGTAGAACAGGGAGGAGATGAGGGAGGGGACTACAACTGGGAAACAAAGTAAATAAATTATAAATATTAATAATAAAAATGAGAGAAATATATATTAACTTAGCACTATATAGCGATGAGCTCTTTGATAGCTATAATAACAAACCCCAGAGATACAGAAGCTTCCTGAGGATTTGGAATCTTGACAGCACAGTAAAAGCTGGGAAGGTCAACCCTTTTCTGCTATGCTCTGCTACCTCAGGATACTCCATTATTAATTTTCATTTATTTTGGTATGCTCAGTGAGTGAGCTGGTTTGAATTGATATTATTTCAAGTTAAATTTAATTGTTATAGAGTAAAAGTGTGCTGAATATTTGGTTATATCCCTATCCTGAAGTCAAACAAGGCATGAACTACCATAAAGATTGCATTTCCAGCTTACATAGCAACTTTTTTTTTCTTTTTTTAACATTGTTTATTCTTCCATTAACTACAGCTTATTCACTTTGTATCCTAACTGTAGCCCTCTCCCTCATCTCTTCCCAATTCCACCCTCCCTCCCTCTTCCTCACCCATGCCCCTCCCCTAGTCCACTGATAGGGGAGGTCCTCCTCCCCATCCATCTGATCCTAGTTATCAGGTCTCATCAGGACTGGCTGCAATGTCTTCCTCTGTGGCCTGGTAAGGCTGCACCTGTACAGGGGGAGGTGATCAAAGAGCAGACCACTAAGTTCATGTCAGAGACAGTCCCTGTTCTCATTACTAGGGAACCCACTTGGACACCGAGCTGCCATTGGTTATATCTATGCAGAGGTTCTGTTATCTCCTATGCATGGTCCTGGGTTGACAACTTCTTAGAGCTGCTGTAGTGTGAACTTTCTTTCTCTTGCTCCATTTGTTTTTTGTGTGTTCTCAGTTATTTTATTCACTTTACATCCTTGTACCTCTTTCCCTCATCCCCTCAGAGTTACACCTTCTCTTCCCCCACCCCACAACCTATTCCTCAGAAAGGGGGAGCTTGCTTTCTCATCCACCCCTGCTCATCAAGTTGCATCAGGACTGAACATGCCCTCTTCCCCTGTGGTGTGTCAAGGCTCGCCTGCCAAGGGAAAGTGTTCTCTTTTTTTTATTAATTTTTTAATTTTTTACATTAATTACATTTTATTTGCTTTGTATCCCAGCTATAGCCTCCTCCCTCACTCCCTTCCAATCCCACCATTCCTCTCTCATCTCCTCCTATTCCTCTCGAAGGAGAAAACAAGAAACAGGATGGGAGCCTACCACAGAGGGCCTCTGAAAGTCTCTACCTAGCAGCTTATCAAAGCAGATCCTGAGACTCGTAATCAAACTTTGGGCAGAGTGCAGGGAATCATATGAAAGAAGGGGGGAGATTAAAAGACCTAGAGAGCACAGGAGCTCCACAAAGAGAGCAACAGAACCAAAATATCTGGGCTCAGGGGTCTTTTCTGAGACTGATATTCCAACTAAGGTCCATTCATGGATATAGCCTAGAACCCCTGCTCAGATGTAGCCAATGGCAGTTCAGTATGCAAGTGGGTATCCTAGTAAGGGGAACAGGGACTGTCTCTGTCATGAACTCAGTGGCTGGCTCTTTGATGCACCCTCCCCCTCCAATCAAGGGAGGAGCAGCCTTGCCAGGCCACAGAGGAGGACATTGCAGCCAGTTCTGATGAGACTTGATAAGCTAGGGTCAGATGGAAAGGGAAGTGTTCTTAAAGCTAGCAAGTAAGTCCTTGTCCTAAGCAGTCCCCACTTCCCTTACTAGAGTACTCACTTGAAGCTTAAGCTGCCCATCTGTTACATCTTTTTAGGGGGCCTGGGTCCATTTCATTCATGGTCCTTGATTGATGCTTCAGTCTCAGCAAACCCTTCTGGGCCCTGGTTAGTTGACTCTGTTGTTATTCCTGTGGTGCTCCTGTCACTTCCTGGTCCTTTTTTCTTTCCTTTCACTGTTCCCTAAGACTCCCTATGCAGTGACCAAATTAATTTCCTGAAGGAATTAATTTTTTGTTTTTGTTTGATTTTTAGGTCCAAGTGCATGTTTATAATTTAGTGGAGTAATTGCATAGCTAACAAGTCAATTTTAAACAAGGGCCATTGTGGCTACCATTAGCATGTCTTCTACTCTGTGCTTTATCTACTTCACAAATACTGGCCATTAAGAGGACTGCTGTGTTTTTACCAGAAGTGATTACTTTCAAAGCAAGAAAAATCAATATGAGACAGCAAACTTAGCTAAGTACCATTAAAGAAATAAAAATAGTTATTTATTTTTAAATGTACCAGAGAGGTCTAATAGTCTAATCTTTTTTTAATTAATTCTTGAAAGGTACTGCATTTCACTAGGAACACAAAGTATAAAAAAAAAAAAAAAACAGACATAAGCCCTAAATCACAAGATATAGAAAAGAATCACAAAGTATTTATTTACATAAATCAAATTATTCTTTGCCTGATAACACTACTACCTTTTTTGTTTTCTTAACATTTTTATTTTATTTTATATTAATCACAAACTATGTACTTTGTATCCCAGCCGTAGCCCCCTCCTGCATTGCATTCTGTCCCTATCCCCCCCCCATCCCTCCCTCATCTCCTCACTGTCTCCTTCCAAGTCCACTGATAGGGGAGGACCTCCTCCCCTTTGATCTAACTCTAGCTTATCAGGTCTCTTCAGGACTGGCTGCAATGTCCTCTTCTGTAGCCTACTACCTTTTAAGAAAGAGTGGTGTTCCTTTATTTGATCGTTTACTCTGCATCAAAGCAGCTGTGAAGAAGTGTTTCTTATTTACCCACAGTGAATATATCCATGCTTACATAGGAATGATATTTGCCATTGACCATGCACACCTGAATTTAAAGATAATGTCACATGTGCATCCTACTCTACAAATGCATTTGCAGAGAGTGAGAGTAAAATAAGATATTTCATCTTACATTGTGCATAAATTTCTATTGATTTTGAAGATACTGAAGATATTTACTATTATCATAGTCAATTTTATTTGCATATTGGTGTCAAAATTCATTCTTTGCTGCTCATATTAATGATAATGAAAAGAAAGTTATTATAAAAACTATAAGTTACATATAAGCTGATATAGTCTTATATGTTTTAGTAGTAGTTTCCATCTATCTATGATGTATAGTTTTCTAGGTACAACATTAAGTGCATAAGCACTTAATGATCACCTTTAATCTATATCTCTTTGGAATAAACATTTCACTGAATGTAGGTATGAGGATTAGAAAAAATTAAAGATAGGTCAAAATCATATAAGGACATTGTACTGAGCTTGATCTTTATTACTTAAGTCACTGGCTTCCTTGAGTTGTTTGACTCATAGTGCAGATAAATTATTAAATATCAGATCAGCTGAACTGCCAACCAGAGAGCATGAAGGGGATGGTCCTAGGCCCTCTGCACATACGGAACAGTTGCACAGCTGAGTCTTCATGGGGGACTCCTAACGCAGGGGCAGGGACTGTCTCTGATTGCACAGTCTGCCTTTGGTTCCCTTTCTCCTAACTGGCTCCTTCATCTAGCCTCAATAGAAGAAGGTTCACCTAATCCTACTACAACTTGATTTGTGAAGGCTGGTTGATATCTGTGAGAGGCCTCCCATTTTCTGAACAGAAGGGAAAGACGTTATTTTTACTCTATAAATGGTTTAAAGATTTAATACCTTACATCTTTCCAATTCTTCAAATTATGGTTGAAAGAAGCATTCTGAGCCCACTTAGCTGGTTATTTAGCATGTTACTCACTAATATCTTTATGGCGATGTCTTTCTTACCTTATATGTTCACACAACTGGGAAAAAGTATCCCACAAATTCAAACTATTAGAACAGTTGGCTTAGTCATGGTTGAGTGTCATCCCTAATGACAAGTAATGCACCCTTCTGCATTTTGATCAAGCTGACTTCACCACCTGCTGCTGATATCACACCAGCTTAATTTCACCTATAGTTATTGAGCTGACCTCTTAGAAAAGAGTAGGAGTGTAGGAAAGCCAAAGTCAGCTGTATCATTGTTCTCACACAGAGTACACAACTAAAGGACATTTTCAGCTATGAAAAATAGATTTGCCAATCTCACAGAGTATGATCTAAACGCACTGTACATTCTGATGGTATAAGGGAGATTGAAATGGCTTAAAAATCTGGTCCCATTGGGAGGCCTGCAGAGAATGATGCATCAACCAAGGACCAAGCATGGAGAGGACCTAGACCCTTGGCTCAGATGTAGCCTATAGGCCCCTCAGTCTCCAAGTGAGTCCCCTAAATAAGGGGAGCAAGGGAAGTCTCCTACATGAACTCCTTTGTTGCCTGTCCGTTGTTGCCTGTTTCTTCCCACTGGTCAGGTGTCCATACCAGGTCACAGAGGAAGAGGATCCAGGCAGTCCTGATCAGACTTGATAGGTTAGGGTCAGATTGTAGGGGAGGAGGACTCCCCCTTTTCAGTGGACTAGGGAGGAGGATAAAGGGGGAAGAGTCAGGGAAGGTGGGATCAGAAGAAGATGAGGGAGAGGCTTACAACTGGGATTTAAAGTGAATAAATTGTAAAACATAATAATATAAAAATTTAAAAATATTAATTGAGGTATTCTCACCTAATTATGAATAAATGATAAAAAACATAACTTTAAATCATTCTTAACTTTTCTCCAAAGCTACTATTTCTTTAAAAAAAAAAAAAAGCCCTCTTCCCCACCAAAGCCTCTATCTTTGCTCTTTGGCACAACCCTTGGCCTAGTTTCTTGTTCTCCTTAGGCAACTAGAGAGGAACCTAATAATTAGCAGCATGTGATGGCTGAAGCTTGGGCTCTGAGGTAAGATAATGTGGATGTTAATCCCAGTTCTGAGAAATATTATATAATTTGTTAGAATTCATTCTATCTTCATTCATAAAATTGCAATAAGCATATTAAAAATAAGCAATGTGCCCTTTTTAGAGTAAATATTTATAAACACTCGCAGGGTTGTCTGAAATAAATATCTCAACAGCACAAGTAATCATTACTATCATTAGAATATGTATGTGTGACTATTTCTTAGCTTAAGATACCATAATTTAATTTTACCATTTACATTCCTCATTAGTTGTGTACCAGAGATGCTTTCCTTAGAGTGACTAAAACACACACGTTCTCCACAAAATATTTGTAGGTTAAATATAACAAAATAATGTATAAAGACAATTATATGGCACATCCAAGAAGGGCTTATTCTAAGTACATAATAAGAGCATTAAAATGTTCAAATTTTAATATAGTCTATCAATTCTATAAAAATAAATAAAATTAAAATTAAAGAAATAGATAGAGATATAATCTTGAAAATCTCAAGAGACATGTTTTCTTAAAAAGCCCTCAGGAAATAAGGAAAGAAGGACTTAGTATCAAACTCATTTTTTAAAAAATGGTGCTAAATAAGTTGAATAGCCATGGGCATAAAAATGAAATTTGAAATTCTGCTATTTCCCAAATGAATTAGTCTTTGTTTCTCTACTTTTGACAAGTACTGCCTCCCTATCTTTTTTAATGGGTATTTCAGAGTCATGAATATGCACTGTGTAAACAAAAATCTTTACTCTTCCTTGTGGACTTCACTTCATGAAGGTGCCAAAACTTCTCCAGCCTGACATTTAATTATCTCTGTAATCCAACTTCCTGTCCATTTGTTTTTCTGAATTAATTGCCTCTCCGGTAATTTAATGTGAAGTGTCTGACTTTAGTTTAACTTTCATTCTAGACATGTTACACACTGCAGCCACAGTACATATTTCCCTTACAATTCTTCAGTTGAGTTCACAAACCCTCCAGAAAAGCATCTTTCTTCCACAGCAGGCTTCAGGAAGCCCTTAATGATCTAGCCTTCCTATATCTTCAGGCTCATTTACTGGCATAACAAATGTATCAATATTATTATGTTATTTGAAAATTTTCTGTAGGACCTCTGCTCCTTCAAGCTATTCCCTCTTACTTCTCTGGGTTTCATATACTTTCTCATCCGGATATTACTACCAAGCCTTTGAGCAAGTGGCTCAAGCAGAGCCACATCATTTCCCTTCTTAGCATTCCTTTCTCATGACTCTTGCAGACCGTCATGATATCAAAAGGCTCCTTTTACCATCTGATTGCAAATGAAAGACATCAAGGATAACACAGAGTTCAAGATCAAATATTCCTTTTTTAATCCATAATATATATTCAGTAAACATATGTTAATAATAAGAAAGGCAAGGGGAACAGAAGAAAAGCATGGAGATGGGTGGATAAATTAAAGGAACACCAGGAGGGCATGAGAGAAGAAGATTAAAAGGCAGAAACTATTTGGGAAGGATCATTTAAACAAACAGAAATTATAAAATTTATGAGTTCCAGAGATAATAGGGAACTGATCCATATTTCAAAGATATTTACATATCCATAGCAATTTGTGAATTTATTCCAGTCATTTAGAGTTTTCAACAACTTTTTAAATCTATATAATTATTCCTCAAGTTTCATTAATTCTGTAATATTTTATTTCATTGAATATAAAATAGCATAGCTTGAATCCCCCCGGAAAATGAAATGCTAAGATATAACAATATTATAAAATATGCATTTTAGATATATTTAAATAAAAAGAATTCACTTGGAACGTATCTAGAGTTTCTATTACCATAATAAAACACCATGACCTAGCTGTGAACAGCGGTGGTGCACACCTCTGATCCCACCACCCAGTGAGGCAGAAGCAGCTGGATCTTTGTGAGTTCAAGGCCAAGAGGCCAACCTAGTCTACAAAGTGAGTCCAGGACAGCCAAGGCTACACAGAGAAACCCTGTCAAAAACACAAAAACAAAAACAAAAAAACCAAAAAAACATAAAACAACTTTGGGAGAAAAGGGTTCATTTCCGTTTACACTTACACATCACAGTCCATTATCAACGGAAGTCAGGGAAGGAACTAAAACAAGGAGGAGCTTAGAGTCAGGAACTGATTCACATGTCTTGGAGAGGTACAGCTTAAGCATCCAGAACAACCATGCCAGAGCTGAAGCATCTGTGTAGGAGTTCTGCTTACTGGTTTGTTCCCTGTGGTTTCTGCAGCAGGCTTTGTTAGAGCATCCAGGTCCACTAGGCCAGGAGTGGGACCACCCACAACGGGCTCATCCTTCCTACATCATCAATGAAAATACATCACAGGCTTGCCTACAGGCCAGTATAGTGGGTTCATTTTCTCAGCTGACTAGATATCAACCTAGTCAGCACAATGGATATAACACCAAGCTAATTTCTTATTACCCCCTAAAAATAGGAAAGCTGTTGTCTGTGACCTTAGATCCAGGGATGTTAGCATATATTATCTAGAGGACAATGGAGTGATTTTAATGGAGTATGCTTGTTTTCTGTAAGTAATAACTAATCATTTCCAGTTCTCAATACAAAAGGGAATTCTAGAAAATCAAACCCAAGAAAAACGTAATGCACCGAAACAGTGTTCTTAATGTAGGACTTTTTAGCTAATCTTCATTGTCAACGTGATTTGATTCATAATCTTCCAGCGGACACACCTATAGGTGTGTCTGTGAGGGAGTTCTCAGAGAAGTGTCACTGAGGTGGGAAGACCCACGCTAAGACACCCATGGGTACCACCGATGGCTGGAGATCTCAGTGGGAATAACAGGGAAAAAGGAGAAAGCTAGTGGGTCGCAGCCTACATCTCTTGATTCCTGATACCAAATACAGTATGAGTAGCTGCCTCAAGCTCCTGCTACTATGCCTTTCCCATGACAACTGACTGTATCCTCAAACCCTGAGCCAAAACTGAGCTTTCCTTTCTTAAAGCTCCTTTGTCAGATATTTTGCCTCAGCAGTGAAAGAAAAATGTAATACATCTTAATACTGAAAATCAACCAAGATCCTAGAAAATGATGTTTTCTGTTTTAGGGATTAACACAACAAATGCCAAATACACTTGTACTTTCATTGTAGTTTTATGATGTTATAGCATTGTCTCAGTAGCCATTTAAGTAATACATTAGAAAGAAAAAGGGAAGCCAGACTTTAGACTGCTAAAATCCAAACATTCTTTAAAAAACAAAACAAAACTAACTAATTAACTAAAGGCTGGCAAGATGGCTTAGCAGATAAAGGTGCTTGCTGCTAAACCCAATATCTTGATTAAAATTCCCAGACCCACATGGTGGAATTGCCTCAAGTTGTAGTCTAATCCCCACACGTGAATCATGGCATGAAGACAAACCTCAACACACACAGATAAATTGATAGAATAAAAAATACCAAACTGAAATGAAAAAGATTTTGTTCTGAGGCAGGACTCTAGGAATCTGTCCAAGAGAAGAGCCAGATGCACAGGACTCACGAAGCTGAACAAAATCCTTCCTAATGGCCAGCATGAGACATCAAGATCTACAGTTGCATAACTCCTCACCGCCAAAACCCAAAGGTCGATTGGTTAAAAACTGAGTACAATTTTAATAAAAATAATTGACAAGGCAAGTGTGCTCTCAGCCAGAAACATTTCCAGGGCAAGCAACATCAACAGAGAGAATTTAGTTATCTTCAGGCAGTGAAGCAACTTCAAATTCACAGGAATTATAATCTCAAGTGGAATTTAGACACTATAATAAAATAAGTAATAATTATCAAATTAAAAGTTTTAGTTCTTACTCCATGCTCATATTTTAGAAATAAAATATCTTATATATAGGTTTACCTACATTACCTTATCATCATAGAAAAAAATACATGGATTTGCCAATGAAAAGGTTGACTTTTTTTTTAAAACAGTCTTTTACCCTAATGTTGTGAGCAATCCCAAAATAAATTCATACCCTAGAGGGCTATAGTCACTGAAGAATAAATGGGACATCTTCCTACCCAGTGGCACTGGGGTGTGGAGAAGGAAGTGACAAGAGATGATATTTAGAGTGAGTTTCCTAATGACCTGCGACATGCTGTCAAAATTACTATCGATTGTATTTGAAGAGGGCTACCACAGGCTTTATGAGAAACAGAATTTTTTAAAAGTGATGACCTTTCATTATATTTAGAACTAAAGGAGACTGAAAAAGGATGCATTCTGGCCTTTAACACCGGCACACCATTATGTCACAGACCCAGATCCCAACACTGCTTCCACATGTGTGCTTATGGACATTCTGTGATCCTGCTACACAGCACTTATTTAGATCAAGTTTTGAAAGATATGTACTTGCAAAGCTCAAAATCTCATTTCTTTACCAAGGATGAGGGGTCAAAAAAAAAAAAAAAACGTCAGTAGGTATACACAATAGCAAATTTGTGACTTTCCAGTAAATAAGAAAAGTAATGGTGGATATTTTGGAAAAACCATGAAGGATTAGCATTGTTTTATTTTTATTTTGATTCTATGTAATAAAGAAATGGATTAGGTTCAAACAGGAATGTAGTGAAAACAACCACTTTCTACAAATTAAAATTCAGCCCAGATATTCAAATGTTTATATACATTGGAAATTTAGATATGGGGTGATTTGGTTTAGGGGAGAGACACATAGCCCCTAAATTGGGAAAGTCTGTACTACAAATAGACTCTCCAATGAAGTAGCCTGTATGCAGAGAATTTCAAAACCAGGAATCGCCTAGGTTTTATAAATCTAATTCTTTTATTTTGCAGTGTTATACAAATCTCCAATCATACTCATTTAGTTTATTAATTAAAAATATAGGGTTGAGAGCTTCATAACTCAGACTGAACTTCAGAATGACCTTGGAACACTAGCAAGTATTGTTTGAAATCACATGCTGTACTATTCAAGCATCTTGCTTTTGTATTTCATTTGCTAAATGTTAACTTCAAAGAAACAACATCTTATGCCAATTTTCTGCTGCTACAATGTTAAGTAAAGCATACTTTGAACCATCACAATAGTGCAAAGAGCCAACAATTTCTCGAAGAGTCTTAAATTCCTTGAGTATAAAATCTATAAGCAAACCTAATGTTCTTCTCTAACAAGTACTCAGACAACAGTATAACATTAAATTACATGCCAAATGGGAGCTCTGTAACTTAGTGTACAATTTCAATGCCATGAATTAATAGTGATCAATTTAGCATAACTATAGATATCAATTCAAATGGTAATATTGACCTAATATTTAATGTCAGGTTTTATACTAAGAATATTAAACAAATCAAATAATTTATTCCCCATCATAACTACTCATGTCAAATGCACTAAGGAGTGATTGGGAGGCATTTTATTGCATACCCAAATTCATACCACTGTGACCAAGTAAAACCTATTCATTCTCACCCACAGTCCACCCTCTTAGTTGACACACATCATCTTCACCACAGAGGCATGCAGACATAGTTATTGCACAATGAGAATCAGCAATATAAAGAAGCCTTTCCATATGAGCACATTCCCTGTACTCATTTGAGTAAAATTACTATGCTCCTCTAATGAAATGACAGCTCCGCCTCTGGCTCACCTTAATAGGTAGAAAGCCATCAGAGATGAGAACTAACTAAAACACCTACTTACACTTATTCTTGTTAAAAGTATATTAGCAACAGCATGAACGAGAATATCTCTAAATACCATATATGATATTGATGATTATGTAATATTGATGAATATGTGTGCATGCATAGATATTATTATGTATATAATATTTTGGAGAATAAATTTAATGAAAATAATATAAGAAGTTTGAGTAAATAGCTCCGTCAGTACAGTGCCTGTCACACAAACACCTGCGTTTGGATCCTCAGTATCCACCAGAGAGTAAGGTAAAGGGCATGCATTTTTAGCTCCATCACCATAAGGTAGAGACAGGCAGCGCTCTAAACTTCACTGGCCAGTCAAGGTAGCTAATCAGTGAGCTCTCGCTCAGCGTAGAGTCCTGCTTAAATAAATTTTTAAAAAGTGGACATCAATAGACACACCAATGCCTGCCTATAAATGCACACATACAACCATGCATACACATGCATATTCACATGCAAATACATAAACATACACACATGCACTATAAACACACATACACAAACAAGAAAGAGGAAGGAAGGAAGAAAGGAAGAGAGCAACCAATAACAGGAAAGTTGATTAATGAATATGTAACACTATATAAAATTCACAGCTTTAAAATATTAACCAACATAAATCATAGTAAGAGTCATATTCTAATACAGATAACAGTGTCTATTGGGTCATTATTTTTAATGAAATAAAAAAGAGGGTAAAGGATAAAGGGCAGTCATGGCAGGAATGTATGTAGTCTAACTATATGCACTGCACAGAGAATCTGGAATGGTGGGTCTGGGGAAAATCGAAAAACATTGCCAAGTTGGAAAGAGCAAGTCACCCGTGAAGAGTATCAGGATGGAAATCTTTTTTTTTTCTATTTCCTTCTTTTTATTTATTTATTTATTACAAATTTTTCACTTTGTATCCCAGCTGTAGCCCCTCCAACTTCTCCCAATCCCACCCACTCTACTTCTTCTTCCCCTATGCCTCTTCCCCAGTCCAAGGGAACACCTCCTCCCCTTCTATCTGACCCTAGCCTATCAGGTCCCATAAGGACTGACTACATCATCTTCCTCTGTGGCCTGGCAAGGCTGCACCTCCCAGGCGGAGCTGACATAATAGAAATCTTACAGACCTGTTCAGGTCAAGACAAGAAAAGGGACCACAATCCAGGTTCCTCAACTAAGTGAGAAACAGAAAAGGCAAAAAAGTGAGATCATAGAGTAATTTGATATGAAACCGAAGTCTTTTCAAAGTGTGCCAAGTCTGAAACCACATGTAATGAAGGTAAACACTATGAGAGAGGACTATTTTCTTGAGGTTTGGACACTCTAGGAAAATAAAATAAGCCTATTATTTACCATTGTTTTTAGAGAAGGTCAATATTCATTTTCTGTGCATTAAATCATATCCATGAGAAAAAAAACTTTCTTAATAATCCCCCCTTATAAATTTCTGTGAAGTGCTAGATACATTAATAACGACAGCCGATCACAAACAGCATCTTAAAATCCCAACTCAATCTTGATTTTCTGAGAGCCTTCATTAGTAGAAACAGCGAGATACGAGTCCACTGTTGAGCTCTACTCGGGTCCACGTGAGTCTCTACTGAGTTGCCTGTCCTCCCCGGGTGAAACAGGAATGCTGTTCCTGCTTAGCACTGGCGGGACGAACACACTGCTGTCTTGTGACTGCCATTAAGCTCCACACAATCACCACTCGCTGGACCAGCAATGCCACCCAGCGCTGCTGTTCATAACAGATTGCGCTCTGCTGTAGCTTCTAGATACAAGCTTGAGCTCACTGCCTCTCTGCTTCCAGAGAGATGCTCCTTTCAGTCCAGTCACCATTGTTCTCCACTACAACGTTCTCTCTACCCTCATGTCATTTACCCATCCTCTAAGTTCATCTTCTGTGGGTACACTTTTGAGATAAGAAATGACCAAAGGATCAAGTCCTTTGATTTTATTCAAGCAATAATTGATACTAAGTGTGTGATGATGAGGGGATCCCAGGGTATGACTAACTATGGACATACCCTAAACTACTCCACTACTCTTAATGTGGGCTCTGCATACACTGATATCCCAACCAAGGCCCGTGCATTGAGAAGACCTAAAACTCCTGCTCAGATGTAGCCCACAGACTCAGTCTCCTAGTGGGTTCCCTAGTAAGGGAAGCAGGGGCTGTCTCTGACATGAACTCAGTGGCTGGCTCTTTGAGCACTTCCCTCTAAGGGGGGAGCAGCCTAACTAGGCCACAGAGGAAGACAATGCAGACAGTCCTGATGAAACCTGATAGGCTGGGGTTAGATGCAAGAGGAGGAGGTCCTGCACTATCAGTGGACTGGGGAAGGGGCATTGGGAGAATGAGGGAGGGAGGGCAGGTTTGGAAGGGAATGAAGGTGGGGTTACAGCTGGGATACAAAGTGAATAAATTGTAACAAATAAAAAAATATAGTAATAAAAAAGAAGCTTGAAGTCATTGTATTACCACTACTCTGAGTTTCAGTCTCTTGTTCAAACAAACTCAATTTTTTTTTCTTGATACTACATACTGCTTCTGCTTACCATAAGGCATCTAGAGATATGCTTGTGTTGTTATACCTGCTGCACATTTCCTGTCCTGGCCCTCTGCTTTAAAAGCATCTTTCATAGTCCTTTAGGCTTTCAAATACTAACCTAGATTTTCTGGTTAAAATCACAGTTATTTCAAGAATGTCATGCATATAATGGTATGATTAGTATTTCCAAATTCCCACTATAAGCCAATTGTTGAGTCATGTTAGAATGGCAATTACTGGATTCTGTCTTAACTACTTCATAAGCATATTGTCATTTGAATCAGTAAAAACCTAGTTGACCTCCTGCTGTAATTATTTTCCAGAGGAAAAATAAAATAAAAATGAGAAATTATTCCAAAGGTATTGCCAGATATCTGATTCCAAACTACTCTACTATCACAATGGAATTATTATTATTATTATTATTATTATTATTATATTTTGAGACAGGGTCTCTTTTTATAGCCCTGGCTGCCCTGGCTGGCTGTTATAGACCAGGCTGGCCTCAAACTCAACGAGTCACTAGCCTCTGCCTTCTAAGTTTTGGGATTAAAGGTATATGAAATTTTGATGGACAAATATTTAAATTTGTTTATGAAATTTGCCTATTAGATAATATAACAACACATAGTACTATAGGATTTTAATCATGATAAATCAACTTCAAAAAAAGTTACAGAGTATTCCTCAATTGATTTTTTAAAAAGCCAGAAGATTTCATGAATTATAATACATCAAATCAAAAACTCAGTTCTGATTAAAAGATCAGGACTGTATATAGATACCCCAATTCACTCCTGAACTACAGAACTTGAGGCAGCATTCATGTGGAATTACAAAATATGCTCATCTTCAATTCTACTGACAATGGCGTAGCCCCAGTCACTAAATATTCCTCACATTTTTTTGCTTTTTAGAAACTTTCATAATCAGATTTAAACATTTATTTATTATACTTGATATTCCAACTGATTCACTGGTAAGTGATGAAATAATACAAATATTGGTTTTAATGAAACGACAAATGATAACATCATGTCCTTTTGTTTAATAATGTTTTCTGGCATTTCTGTTATATTACCCTAACCTTTACGTTCTCTCAAAACTAGTTTTTATATTTAAAAGATTTAAGTTTTTTTTCACAACCTTTGTAAATACATATATATTTATGTACACATATGTATGTATGATATATGTATATATGGCATTTATCAGATCCTTCTTAAATGCTTTATATGCATTTTATAATTTGAATCAATAACAACTTAGATGAAATCTTAGTTTTTAATTTTTAGAGGAAAACAAATTAATGAAATATGAGGATATTTTTTTTGCAAAAATAAAGCCAGATATCTGACTCTAAACCTAGTTTACTATCAATACTGGTTTGTTTGTCTCTTTATTTGAGGCAGCCTTTCTGTATAGCCCTGATTGTCCTGGAACTCACTCTGTAGACCAGACTGGCCTTGAACTCAGAGACAACACAAGTAATAGATCCAAGTGCTTTCCTTTAATATATTTTTCATAGTTTACTAAGAAATAGAAGGAAAAGATAAAAGACAATTTATGATATCTAAGTAGACTAAGTAAATTTTTAATTTTAATTTTAATTTTTATATTAATTACAGTTTATTCAATTTGTATCCCATTTTTAACGCCCTTTCTCATTCCCTCCCAATCCCACTCTCCCTCATCCCCTCCCATCAAGTAAATTTTAAAACAAGGAATATTTTTGCTTTACTCAGAATATTTTTAATTAATCCAGATCATATTTTTATTGCGTATATTAAACTGGAGTTAAAATGGTGTCTTTATACTCTCTAAAACCATGTGCCTCTTCAAAGCTCAGCATGCTTTCTAAACATAGCAGTTAGACTTGGTAGTAGCACACACATTCCATGAATCTATATACTGGTTCACACTGGAACAGCTAAGACTCACTAAAGTCCTGTGATTTACTCCTCCTTGAGTGCAGTTAATTCATTTCCCAAGGTACATGATTGAGAGATTTACTTCTGAAACATCATTGAAAATGTGTTTTCATTAATATTATTTCCCTCTGGATAAAAAATATTTTAAAAAATGTAAAAAGCAAGCAAACAAGCAATAAAGGCAAAACAACACAACCCAGAAGCTTACAGTATTTCAAATCTTCTGTTAAGCAGTAAATGGAAATTATCCCGAGAGCATAAGATAGCTGTATTAAGTTCTTAAGTTAGTCTACTATACATATAAGGAGCTATACATACAAAAAAAAAAAAACCTAAATGGTATCCACTCAACACAGTCAATTTCAAGATTTTTTAAAGCACTGCTCATATATTTAGGATATAACATCCTGATTAAAAAATCAGAAAGTATACCACTTTAAAAATATTTTAAATGTAGATATGCATACATATCTATGAAAGAATTTTAAAACTTTTTACTATTCTTCTATTTGGACAAAAACAGAATTATACTTCACACATGAAAGCTGATCTCTATGGTACATAAAAGTACCACTTGCTATCACACTGAAGGGTCTCACTACCTTTTCAGAATTATTGTCAACTCTTTGGGCTTCTATTACTTTGTTGATATCCATTATGTTTCCCAGGCAATGCAACTGAAACAAGTCAAGGAAAGAAGAAAGGGCTGGCTTTTAGACTTCAGTTATAAGGAAGTCACCATAATTTCATGAATTCTCTACAGCTTTCCTCTCTACTGACCTTTCAGTTCCATCCTGGATTGCTTGTTGCTTCTGTCACTCTTAAAATTTTGAAAGTAATTTCTTAACATTTAAAGAACCATATTAGTATGTTTATCCTATATCATAAGTCTAATAACCACTTATGAGTAAGTATGTACCATGTAAGTCTTTCTGCTTCTGGGTTACCCCACTCAGGATGATCTTTTCTAGTTCTCCCCATTTGTCTGCAAATTACATGATTTCCTTGTTTTTAATTGCTGAGTAGTATTTCATTGTGTAAATGCATCACAATTCCTGTATCCATTCCTCAGTTGAGGGACATCTGGGTTGTTTTCAGATTCTGGAAATTATGAATAATGCTGCTATGAACATGGTTGAACAAATGTCTTTATTGTATACCTGAGCATATTTTGGATATATGCCTAGGAGTGGTATAGCTGGATCTTGAGGTAGCACTATTCTTAATTTTCTGAGAAAGCAACAGATTGATTTCCAAAGTGGTTGTATAAGTTTGCATTCCCACCAGCAATGGGGGAGGGTTCCCCTTTCTCCACATCCTCTCCAGCATATGTTGTCACTTGAGTTTTTTATCTTAGCTATTCTGCTAAAACATCTGAGCCCTGTGGCCTTTGCAGAGACTGATATACCAACAATGGATCATGAATGGAGAGGACCTAGACCTCCTGCTCAGATGTAGCCCATAGGCAGCTCCCGAGTAAGTGGGTTCTCCAGTAAGGGGAACAGGGGCTGCTTCTGTCATGAACTCAGTTATCTGATCTGTGATCACTTCCCCCTGGTGATGTGGCCTTCCCAGGCCAGGGAGGAGGAACATCTAGGCAGTCCTGAATGAGAATCAATAAGCAAGGGTCAGATGGCAGGGAGGAGAGCTCCCCCTTTTAGTGGACTAAGGAAAGGGGATAGGAAGGGAGGGTGGGACTGGGAAGAGATGAGGGTGGGGGCTATAATCGGGATATAAACTGAATATATTGTAACAAATTTAAAAAATTAAAAACAATGAAAAAATAAAAATAAAATAACATATTAGTATGCTGAGATTGGACACAGCTTCTTCCAGATTTATGACAAATATAAAATTCACAATAACTGGTAAGCTCAAATATACATAAAGCTGTTTGAGGAATAGACACCTTCTTTTATTAATAAAGTCCATTGGGCCTAGATAAGGAGCCAACCAAATTAAAAGACCATGAGAAACTCTTTCTAGTGTTTTCTCGTGTGAACAAATTCCTGTTCTCCTGTAACCTAAGCACAGCTGAATCAATTTGTTCATTGAATAGATTATTATTTTCCACAGAAAGTCAACTATGGAATATTTTAAAGGAAGGTTTACCTGAAGGAGATGATACCAAATCATGAAAGAAGCGTGTAAGTTATAAGTAAATATTTCAGTGCTAGCCAGCTTTCACACCTGCAATAGGAACAAAATTAAAACAAAACAAACAAACAAACAAACAAACAAAACAGCTCATCTCTGAAACTGATAGAGGGCAGGACAGAAAAAGCAAGCTGGGCAGTGGGGTCAGGCTGTACTTGAAAGCAGGCTATGCCAAGCCATTTCCAGCAATCAGAGAACAAGAACAGAAAGGGCTCTGCCCTATGCTACAAGCTCTTGAGGCTGCCTAATAATGGACATGAGGAGAAATTAATCATTAATTTCCCAAACATAACCACATAAATGGAAACTGAACCTATTATTGTCATCCTACAATTATCAAACATACATTATTAAAGCATCAAAAATAAGGACATTGACCTGAGAGTTCTGTTAGACACCAAAAGCACTCAAGGCTTATTTTTCAAATAGAATTCTAGCTTGATTGAGTATTGAGCCATCTCTTAGTAATTCCCAAAATAGCCTGTGTCAACCTTAAGTACCCTATCTATTGAACAGAAGTTGTGAAGACATAATCAGAAAAAAAGAAAAAAAAACAGATATAATGACAAACAAGAGTGTATTTTTCTTAAAATTTATGTGACATAAATCAGGTCAAATAATTGATTCAAAATATAGTTCTTGTATTGTTCTCTTTAATGTTAAAGCAACTGTGCTGTAGAACTTGACACTTATAAATTAGTTTTAAAAAAAGAAACAAACATACAAGCACAGCAAATATTATGAAAATATTATTATGTATATAAATGATGCATAGACAAAGCAAGTTTTATGAAAAGTTAAATTGTCTAAATTCAGGTCACACTGACACAGCAAAGTTCACTAGAAATATAAATTTAACTACTTACCAATCAATTTTTTTAAAGATATGACTTAATGTTAGTAATGGAGTGCTGTCCCTTCAGGGTTGCCATTAAAATACTATGATTCATTAAAGGCTGACTTTTATTTTTCAATGTTGCAACATCATAAGAATATCAACAAATACTGAAATTTGCAATTGTAAGCTACTTGACCATCCTAACTTAGAACCAATATGAAAACTTCAGTTTGGCATGGAAAATAAGACAAATTATTTTATTATTTCTGAATCAGGTCATCCAAAATAAAAATAGGAGTGATGATGAATAAGACCTCACATTCTCCATTCCTGCCACTCAATGAGCAGAAATAGCTCTGACAGAGCCACAGAAGAAGACTAAGAGGAAATTTTTTAAATTCCTTTCAGCACTTTCTTCCTATTTCAAGTTTTAAGCTTTTCTCTATGCATGAATTGGTTTGGGTATAAAACAACCAGATTGTTTCAGAAGGGCTTATGATTAGAATCTAAGTGTAAAGTCTGTGTTTATACACATTTTCTGTTGCTGTTGTGACTGTTTCTCAGCAGGCATATGTCATCCTATTTAGAACATACATGGACTAATAAAATGTGATAAGAGGACATTGTTTATGCTTAACAAATAAAGCAGTGATTATATGTCCCTAATGTACATTAATATACAGATGGCTCAAAACTGTAGATCAAAAGAGTTAGCTGTAAAGTCTAATTTGTCAGGTAATTTTAATGTTCTTTCTGACTTGTTATTCAATTTTTCATTTATCTGCTATTTGTACCAATTAATTTGATCATTGTTAAAGATAAATAAATGCTAGTCAACATATTTATGTTTTCCTAGATATAAAATTAGAACTACATCTTAATTTAAAATATTGAAACGTTCTCATAATATTGACATCAACTCTCAGTATTTAAAATAATAAAAATATGATGAAAAAGAACATTGGTAAATTTTTAATATTTTGCTATTTTTTTATTCCTGACTTAAATTAACAACCCCCCCACACATATACAAACAAACATGTCTGTGTTCACTCATGAACATATAACCATGAATTACACTTTCAGAACTCATAAAAAGTTAATATTCTCAAATTACCCTGTTGGAAAATATAGATTTTTTAAATATGGGGAGAAAATTAGCATACATGTAACTCATATAGAAAATTAACACTGCATTCAACAAAGTGAATTCAATGACTGTTTGAATGTTGACAGCCTAGTGACAGCAAATAAATTCCTTCTCATTTCATCATTCAAATGAAAATAGAAAATGCCCAGGCCGCACAGGGGTCTTTTCTGAGACTGTTTCTCCAACCAAGGACCATGTACAGATATAACCTAGAACCACTGCTCGGATGTAACCCATGGCAGCTCAGTATCCAAGTGGGTAGTCTAGTAAGGGGAATAGGGACTGTCTCTGACATGAGCTCAACAGCTGGCTCTTTGACCTCTCCCCCGCCTCCCGCCTCCCGCCTCCCAAGGGAGGAACAGCCTTGCTAGAAGGACATTGCAGCCAGTCCTGATGAGACCTGATAAACTAGGGTCAGATGGAAGGGAAGAGGTCCTCCCATTTCAGTGGACTTAGAGAGGGGCAGGGAGAAGATGAGGGAGAGTGGGATTGGGAGGGAATGAGGAAGGGGGCTATGGCTGGGATACAAAGTAAATAACCTGCAATTAATATAAAAAATAAAAATTTAATTAAAAAAGAAAATGCCCAGACCATACTAACACATGGGAAAAATGAGATGTTTAATCTGATGTCTTTATATTCAGTATTATATAAACCACTTCTTTAGAAAAAAATACAACTACCTACATAATGATAAGAGTTTCAAAAATATTGTTTGGCTAATATTAACATTTACCTTCTGCCATTTGTATCTCATGTAATTATAGAAAGCTTAAAACTCCAAAGAGATGAAAATACACTGATAATGTAAACATCTATAACTTACTAAAATAGTAAGTCTTTTTTGTTATTCTTAACCAATTAAAAAATAACAACCATATTCTTTATATTGAACAATTGTTTTTTGAAATTAAACTTATCAAATTAAATTGATTTGAATACCATGGATTGATCTAGAATGATATTTCTGTTCAGTGTGTTCTGAATGTAAATAAAACAAATATTTATATAAAGGTTGCTAAATTTTTAATTACACATACTTAATCCTTAAACAGGGTCCAAAACTATAGCTTCTGTTCAGGTACAATAGGGAAAAGAAATTGAAAAGAGATGGTAATTATTTAGGTACAGTAACACCTAAAACTTTCTCCAAACTTTTTCTTCTATGTTACTTATATTATTACTTAAATATATATATTTATATAATTATTTTAAAATATTATGTACAATGAAACAATTCTAGTCAGAAGGACAATGATCACTTAAACTATGTGGAAGAAAAGGTACACCACCTTCAATAAAAAAATCATTTTATTTTTTTTACATTTTTTCACTTCAAAAAATTTATTATTATCATTTATTACAATTTATTCAATTTATACCCTGGCTGTGGCCCCTCCCCAATCTCCACCAATCCCACCTTCCTTCCCTCTTCTCCCCCTATGTCCCTCCAATAATCCACTGATAGAGGAGGTCCTCCTCCCTTCTATTTGACCCTAGCCTATCAGGTCTCATCTAGGCTGGTTGCATTTTCTTCCTCTATGGCAAGGTAAGGCTGCACACTACCCCCCCAACCTTGAGGGGGGAGTGATCAGAGAGCCTTACAATGAGCTCATGCCAGAAAGAGTCCCTGCTCCCCTTACTGGGGACCCCACCTGGAGACTGAGTCTATGGGTTACATCTGAGTTGGGGTTTAAGGTCCTTTCCATGCATGGTCCTTGCTTGGGGTATCATTCTCTTCAGGGCCCCCAGGGCTCAGTTTTTATGGCTCTGTTGGTCTCCTTTTGGAGCTCCTATCCCCTCCAAGTCTGTATATTTCCCCATACTTTCATAAGATTCCCTGCAATCTGCCCAAAGTTTGGCTATGAGTCTCAGCCTCTGCTTAGATACCTTGATCAATAGAGTCTTTCAGAGGACATCTGTGGTAGGTTCCTGTCCTATTCTTTGTCTTTTCCTACTTCTGATGTCTATCGCTTTTGTCCTCCTGAATGAGGATTAAGCATCTTCCCTAGGGTCTTCCTTGTTATTTAGCTTCTTTAGGAATTAGTTTTAGTATATTTATCCTGTATTATATGGCTAATATCCATTTATGAGTGAGTATATACCGTATGTGTCTTTCTGCTTCTATGTTACCGCACTCAAGATGATCTTTTCTAGTTCCCACCATTTGCCTGCAAATTTCATGATTTCCTTGTTTTTAATTGCTGGGTGGTATTCCATTGTATAAATATATCACAATTTCTGTATCCATTCCTCGGTTGAGGGACATCAAGGTTGTTTTCATTCCTAGCTATTATAAATAAAGCTGCTACAAACATGGTTGAGCAAATGTCCTTGTTGTATATTTGAGCATATTTTGGATATATGCTTAGGAGTGGTATACCTGGATCGTGAGGTAGAACTATTCCTAATTTTCTGAGAAAGCGCCAGATTGATTTTTAAAGTGGTTGTACAAGGTTACATTTCCACCAGCAAGGGAGGAGGGTTCCCCTTTCTCCACATCCTCTCCAGCATGTGTTGTCACCTGAGGTTTTTTTTTTTTTTATCTTAGCCATTCTGATGGTTGTAAAGTGAAATAATCCTGTACAATAACAGATCTTCTCGAGGTATCTCCATCCCTGATCTCAAGCTGTACTATAAAACAACAGTAATAAAAACAGCATGGTACTGGTATAGAAACAGACTGGTGGATCAATGGAATCGAATAGAAGACCCAGAAACAAACCAACACACCTATGGATACTTGATTTTAACAAAGAAGCCAAAACAATACAATAGAAAAAAGATAGCATCTTCAACAAATGGTACTGGTCTAACTGGATGTCTAAATGTAGAAAAATGAAAATATATCCATATTTATCACCCTGTACAAAACTAAAATCCAAGCGGATCAAAGACCTCAACATAAAACCAGACACACTAAACCTGTTAGAAGAAAAAGTGAAGAGCCTTGAACTCATTGGCACAGGAAACAACTTCCTAAACAGAATACCAACAGCACAGGCTCTAAGATCAACAATCAATAAATGGGACCTCCTGAAACTGAAAACCTTCTGCAATACAAAGGACACTGTCATTAGAACAAAATGACAGCCTACAGACTAGGAAAGGATCTTCATCCACCATATGTTGGACAGAGGGCTAATATCCAGAATATATAAAGAACTGAAAGAGTTAAACACCAACAAACCAAGCAATCCAATTTAAAAAATGGTGTACAGCACTAAACAGAAAATTCACAATAGAGGAATACTGAATGGCAGAGAAACACTTAAAGAAATGTTCAATGTCCTTAGTCATCAAGGAGATGCAAATCAAAACATGTTTTTTAATTTATTACAATTTATTGACTTTGTATCCCAGCTGCAGCCCCCTCCATCTCTTCCCAGTTCTACCCACCCTCCCTCTTCTCTCCCTAGTATCCCAATAGGGAGGACCTCCTCCCCTTCTGTCTGACCCTAGCCTATCAAGTTTCACCAGGGCTGGCTGCATCATCTTCCTCTGTGGCCTGGTAAAGCTGAACCCCCACAGGGTGAGGTGATTAAAGAGCCAGCCACTGAGTTCATGTCAGAGACATCCCCTGTACCCCTTACTAGGGAACCCCAAGTGGAAACTGAGCAACCTATGGGCTTCCTTTGAACATGGGGTCTAGGTCATCTCCATACATGATCACTGGTTAGAGTATCAATTTCTGCAGACCCCACTGGGCCCAGATGTTTTGGCTCTGTTGCTCTCCTTCTCCTCTCTCGGTCTTTCTATCTCCCTCTTCTCCCATAAGGATTCCTGCACTAAAATCTATAGTCCTAAAGAAGCTAAACGACAAAGAGGACCCTAGGGAAGGGCCTGAAACCTCACTCAGAAGGGCAAACAGGATAGACATCAGAAGTAAGAGAAATCATTTTATTTTTTACTTACAAGAATATAATTTATTTTTATAATTGTCATGTGGTGAACATTCATGAAAATTATTTTGCTTTATGTCAAAGGAGAAGTGAGTAGGCTCAAGTGAAAAAATATTGTTATATGAAGATATTTTTTGTTAAATTAGCTTGCAGATTTAAGCATATTGTCACATATTTGGAACCAGGGGCAAAAAGAATCTAGTAAGATATCCAGGCAAAACAAGTATAAAAAATTTGAGATTTAAAAGAATTCTGAGAGCCTGGTTATATGAGCAACAGAGTAACTAAAACTGCATTATTTTCAAAACAGTTGAAAATGTTCAAATTCACCAAAGTACAGAATATTTAAAAACAATGTCCAAAAGATTGATGCATTCTGTGTGTGATAATAAGCCCTCATAAATCACTGGGGATGAAAACTGTCATTTAGAAATAAACATTGAGATAATCATCTCAGAAAATGACTTTAGAACTCCATTTTTCATTTTATGCGCAAACTAAACCCTACAATATTAATACAAACAGTACTGAAGAAAATTAAAAGTAAATGTTTCTACTACATTATATTAGAAGTAACTTAAATAGATATTTATGTTATCACAACTAAATAATAAAATATTATTTAACTACTATAATGTCTAAACACCTCATTGGTATGAAATGCAGCTGCATATTTTAAAACAAAAACAAGGCTCTGGCTTTCTTTACTAAGAACTATGCAGAGATAAGTGCTAGTGCAGCATTTTTTATACATAGGAATTGTTAGCTTTTTGCATTTTTAAAGATTTCTATTTACATCAAAAAACCTAGATATTAACAAGTTGGTGTCATGATTATTGCATACTAAATAAATTACTAAGTTAATCTATCCAATCAATTTTCCCTAGTCTTTGTTAACTTTTATTCCTCTGCTCCCACGAACTCCCAAGTTGAAAATGATATTTTTCATATTCTCACAGATAAATATAACCATTTTTGCAACAGTCAGACTCACCATTATAAGCAGATGGAAGATTAGTGCAGCTGTTGACTATTGGTATTAGTTTTTAAATAGTATGAACTATGTGCCTCACAAGCAGAGAAAACACAAATTGATTTCTCTTCTTCTCAGACCATTTTGGGTAATACTAATGATGACCCTAATCCCCCAATGCACAAATACACAGACTGAGAAGGCTATATTTATGTATTTAAGAGTATTGCCATACACAAAAAGAGGCCATGGATTTGAAAGAGGGTTTGAGCACAAAGGCACATTGGAAAATCTGAAAGGAGAAAAGGAAAGGGAATTGAAAACTGGTGTAATTCTATTTTAATATCAAACAAACAATTAAAATATACCCATCTACTTAACAAATCCTTGAAATCCTGACAGAAGTAAGAAACCTCTTCCACACAGACTTCTCTGGAACCAAAAAACAGCTTTGGGAAATACTATTTGTTAAGGATATGAGCGGGCTGAGTACAGTTCTCAGAATAAGAGAACTGAGAATAAGTTGTGAGCCTGGGGGGAAAGGGCAGATTAACAAGCAGTAACCATCTCTGTGGAAAATAAGATAGGTCATCCCAGCTGATCGAAAATATCTGTGTGAGCAGATGAGGGCAAAACCAGGCAATGATCTTTTTCCTGATGATCACCTTTGTGTGCTTTGCATCTACCTAGAATTAAAGATGGGGGTCTAAAGTAATGAAAAACTTGTGCCTGGGCTGAATATGTAGAGACTCGCCTAAATTGTGCAATGTCCTGGACTGGATCTGGACCTCTAGTACTGAAGGAAAAAAAATTCACCCACCAAAATTCCTGTGCCTGATGCTGACTGGAAATGTGCTAGCATGTACAAACCTCACTGAGATGATGCTGGTAAACATTTTAAAACCTGAGCTATTTTTAAGTGTGAGTGGAGAGAGATAGATTAGATAGGTCAATAGATAGATAGATAGATAGATAGATAGATAGATAGATAGATAGATAGATAGATAGATAGATAGATGGATGGATGGATGGATGGATGGATGGATGGATGGATGGATGGATGGATGGATGGATGGACGGACAGAGAGAGAGAGATGAGACAGATAGGTAGGTACACAGGAAGGCAGGCAGGCAGACAGACAGACCCTGCTCTGGAAAACAAGAGTGAAAATGAGAGTAAACAGGACCACAACTTTCCCAATGATGCAATTGAGGCCTACAGGAGCTAAGTGCCACACAAGTGTCACACAGCTGTTAAAGGAGTATGGCTTTTAAAATCAAGCAGTTTCCTACCACAGCCAACACTCTTACCCCAATTATCCAACTTATTTCATCAGTACATGTTCCTATTTCCTTCTTTGCAGTGATTCTATGCTTAGACTTCATAGAGTAGAAAGAAATGATTCTCTTCTCTTTTGATTCTGTCCTTCATCCTCATCAGTTTCAGACCTGGAATCATCCAGGTGGATGTCAGCAGACACCATGTCTGGTGTGTTAATTTTAGTATACTGAGAGCATTCTCCTAGCTTGCTCCTCACTGTGGTTCCTTCCCTACCGCTAAGCACAGTGATTCACGGGTCAGTACATTCCGCTGCCTTACAAATATCTCTCAGGCTTTCTTTTTCAACTTTCCTCTTCACTGATGCTACCTCACACAGAGACAATATAATGTTGCCTGTCTTTCACAGAGCCTCTTCTTATCTCAGTGCGTTCTCCTTTCAGCCATGCTCCATGATGCTGACAAAGTTATCACAAAAGTCCTGCAGAAAATCCTTCAATGCTCACTCCAATTCCTTTAGGATAAGTCTGTATTAAGATTTATAAGCCCCTTCAATAGATTACATTACACAGTGAGATCAAGTATATGAGAAGATATGAGTAAAACTCAGTTTGGGGTACTTTTCCAAAATTCTACACCAAAGTTCAGAAAAATACAGGGGTGGGGCTTGTGGGAGGAAGAACAGTTTTGTGATTTTTTTCATTTTTTTAATTCTTTGTGAATTTCCAATCATGTGCCCCAATCCCACTTATTTCTCTATCCCTCCATGCCTGCCCTCTGCCCTTGCACCCTCACCTGAAAGAAAGGAAAGGAAAGGAAAGGAAAGGAAAGGAAAGGAAAGGAAAGGAAAGGAAAGGAAAGGAAAGGAAAGGAAAGGAAAGGAAAGGAAAAAGATAAAGGAAAATATCTTGCCCTGGAAGCTGCAGTGTGCCACAGGGTTTGAGACAGTATACCCTTTGTCCAAACAGCTTTACTTGCAAAGTGTTCATTGCAATGAGTCATGGGTCTAGTTCAAGTCCTCTGGTTTCTGCTACACTATCAATACTGGATCCTCTTGGGACTCTTCTTGGATATCCTGTTGTTGCCCTGTGTCATGGAGATCTTGTAGCTTTGGATCTGCAGAAATGACCCCTTCCTATGACCCTGCAGTTCATAGATGGGCCAACTCAAAGCCCTGGATCTGGGCCTGGGTGGTGGCTGAGTTGGTCAGCTTGCTGGCTCTCCTGTGCCTGTGCCACCAGGGCCAGCTCCCCTGCTTTGCCCAAGTGAGGGGTGGGCCCTGCTCTCCCTCCTGCTACAGGTGGTAAGGGAAATGACAGGCATTCCCACCCCCATCCCCGTGAAGAGTAGGGCCAGCTCTCTTGCACCCACTCCACAAGGACAGCCCTCCTCTGATGCCCATATTGTAGTGGGGTGAACCAGCCCCCTCACCCACACCACCTCACAGCTGGTGAGGGGTGAGGCCAGCCCTCAGTGGCCTTCACACTTGTGCCCACACCACCAGGCCAGCCCTACTGTGATGCACAGGCAAGGTGTGAAGCCAGCTCTCCTACTCATATCCTCACGGCCAGCTCTCCTGTCTGCTGTAGGCTAGGAGGGCAGGGGAGGCATCTCTCCTGTACCCAGTCTATCCCATAGCTGGTTGGGGGTGAGGTCAGCTCTCCCAGGCTGCCCAGGTGAGGGACAGGACCAGCTCTATACCAGGAAATCAACATAGCCCAAGGCGGCAGGCACATGGTCTTCGGTGGTAACATGGACCACAGACATTGACAGGGCCACAGACCTAGACTTGGCCCCTGGCAGAGCACGGGCCTGGATGTCACTATGGACTCAGTGGCAGCTCAGGTTATTCACATTAGTCTGTTCCTCGATACCCTCACATCTCCAGTTCTGTCTCTTTTCATAGTGCACAAACCATTCTGTTTCTCCTTTTCTCCACCACATACTTGCTCTTCATAGTGGTGCCCACACTGTCTACACAGTGTGGCAGTGGGAGGTGGCCAATATTTCACTTAAATTGAAGGTTATTATTCTTGTCTTTTTAATTGTTTGTTTCTCTTTGTGTTCTTTTTTTTTTAACTTTCTTTTGTTGTTGTTTCTGTTTGTCTATTATTTGGTTTTCCGAGACAGTACTTCTCTGTGTAGCCTTGGCTATCCAGAACTCACTTTGTAGACCAGGCTGGCCTTGAACTCACAGAGATCTGCCTGCCTCTGCCTCCCAGAGTGCTGGGGTTACAGCCATGTGCCACCATGCCCGGCTCCCTCTGTTCTTCTTAAAAATACTCACTACCTCATCAGCCTTATTCCTCTCTTCTTACAGCCTAGCAATACTTCCTCATACTTTGAAAAACCTATTCATAGTTTAGACTACATCTGGTCTTACAGGAATTTGTAGTTTAATACATCTACCTAAATGACTAAAACGTTCCAATCTCGCTTGTTCCAAGAAAACGTCTACTAACTTGTTAAACGTGGTTCAGTGATCAAGTTTCCAAAAGGATGACTTTGGTTGAGACCTTAAAATATACTTTGTTTCTTCAATTGGTGTATTGAGGGTAACAGTGGAACCTAACTTCTTAGGGCTTCCAGGACGCAGGAATTGATCCTAGCATCTGCAGTGCAGTGATGGGAGTGCAGAGCCGCACTAGCAAGCTGGCTACATGGAAGTGTATATAGTTTTTATTTGAGAGCAGAATTAAATGTGCATATTCAATACAAATATTCAAAAGTATATTGTCCAAACAGCTTTACTTGCAAAAAGTAAAAGTATTCAAAAGTATATTGAATATTTTTAATATTGGGTATTCAAAAATATTCAATATATTCAGTAAAAATATATAATACTGCTGGCAATAGTTATCTATCTATACTCTCCCATACAGAGTATGGTACTTACAGCTTCCAGTAACTTTCCTCACTGGAAATTCAATTCAGCATTTAATATACCCTTACAGTTACTTGAAATAAGGTTTTAATACATGTGATGGCTAGTTTTTTGTCAATTTGACACCAATGATAACCATCTTAAAAGCAGAGACATCAATTGAGAAATTGTTTCTATCATATTGACCTGTACTCAAATCTATAGGGGCATTTTGTTGATTAATGATTGGCATGGGAGTGTCTATCCCACTATGAGTGATGCCAGTCCTGGACAGGTGACCTTGGGTGGTATGCACAGAATGAGCAAACCATAGGGGCAAGCAAGAATAAAGAATTCATTCATGATCTCTGCTTTAGTTACAGCCTCCAGACTTCTGCCTTGATTTCCTGTTCTGACATTTCTTCATGATGGACTGGTAGCTTTCAGATGAAATCAATCCTTTTTCCCACAAGTTTCTTTTAGCATAGTATTTATCAGAGCAATTGGAAGCAAAGTAACACAATATAATCTGTTATAAGAGCTAGTACAATTACCACTGGAAGAAGCTGGTGGAAGCTCAGCACTAACATCCTGGGACACTGAGAAAAACCCTGATGCCTCTTAGGACCACATCATTTCTGGAACTTTTTCACAAGTCCACAATCCTAGGTTGCCAAGTTATATCAAGAATGTTTTGCTAGAAATTGAGTACTTCTTTTAATTCTGAATATCCAGTAGTTTGTGTCCAGATAAAAATTGTAACCAATCTTCCCAAATTACTACAAAATATAAAACAAAAACAAAAAATAAAACAAAACAAAACAAAAACGCTACAAAGCCTGAGTTAAATCCTAACAAAGTAATGCAGATTTTTAGTTGAAATGTGCTGAAGATAATTTCAAAATACACAAAACTCTTGAAAAAATAAATGGAAAAGAGACATCCATGCCTCTTGATATTGTTTAGTTCTTTCAAACAATCAAGTGGGAAGCCTCTAGAAGGACTGCTTCCACAAAGTTTTCAACCAAAAAATAAGGTTTCTGCAGTCATGTAAATCATGATAAGCTTCAAATTAGGAGCCCAAAAAAATCTGTGTGAACCAGACAAGAAAGTTAGACCCTGAGCATATGACCTCTGCAGTATGAAAACACCTTGCCTATTGTTAAGGCTGTTACAGAGGCCCATCATCATGATTCAGAATACATCTCCATGATGGGCGTGTTAGATGTTAGTTTCCAGATGTGCAAGCAGAGAGTTCAAAGTAATTTTTACCTATATTTTAATTCGAGAAGATAATATTCTATACATTATATTTAAATTAACCTATTTTATGATAATAAACATGGAACAGAAACTTAGTTCTATTTTCAATGAAATTTCATTTTGAAATAAAGTTGCATTAATCCTGTACAAAATTTTAAAATACTGTATTGCACTATTATTATTCCCTCTATAAATAAGGCCACAGAAAGTTAGATTTTAGTTTCTAAAGTGCAGAGGTCTTTTTGTAATACATAAATAAATAACTTTCCATAGTGATAAACATTGATAAATTTTGAAAACCTGATACAAAAAACTTATTTTTATTTTCCTAAAAAGTAAATTTTTATAAACTATAAAATCTTGTCCTTTTTCTAACCACTGAAGCACTAAAGTGAGTTCAATTTTGTGTGTGTGTATAGATGGAGTCACCTAAATGATAATATATGAAAAGAGGATCAAAAAAAAATAAAATGTTCATCCCTTTAATCTCAACCCATTTCTCCAGGTTTAAATAACTTTCTAAAACTTGTACCAACACTATGGAAATCTTCTCCTTGAGATGGTTTCTCAGTTAATCAGTAATCTATCTACCTCAGATCCAGCTATACCACACTTTTGGCCATATACCTAAAGGACACTCACCCTACCACAGAGACACCTGCTAATCCATGTTCTTTACTGCTCTGTTCATAATACTCAGAAAATGAAAACAACCTAGATGTCCCTCAACAGAATAATATATAAAGAAAATGTGGCACGTTTACACAATTGCGTATTACTCAGTTAATAAAAAAATAAAATTATGGGATTTGCAGGAAAATGGTTAGGATTAGAAAAAAAAAAGCCCATCCTGTGTGAGATAAATTAGACAAAGGAAGACAAATGTGGTACGAATTTGCTCATATGTTGATATTAGCTATGAAGTCAATGCTAGCTAAGCTACAATCTATAGAACCACAGAGGTTAGATACCCAGTAAGAGATAGGGCCTTGGGGGTGTAGATAGCTCTCTCTAGGAGAGGAAAGCAGGATAGGGTGGGGAGTTGGACTGTAACAGGAGAATCAAATGGAAGGGATGGAAGAGGGAAACAAGGAAAGATGGCTACAATTAAAAAGGGCCATTTGAGGAAACCTACTACAGTAGAAGTTTCCTAAAATATATACATATATGAAAGCGATCTAAATGAAATAGCCAAACAATGGGGTAGAGCCGCACCAGGATTGCTCTTGTCATCAAATGAAGCTTCTAGTAATGTGAATGGGTTACATCTCAAGAATGTTGTTGGGCAAAGAGATCCCATGGAAACCCCACAACAACCCAGGTTGTTGCTATAGGTTGTTTTCTACAAATTGACAGAAAGTCCGCATTGCTGAAGAAAACACCTACACAACTTATTGAACATGGAGAAATAGAGCTAGGTGTCCACCTAGAGCTTTCACACCTATGTGCTAGCCTATTTGGTATAGTGGAAGGTACTCTGTAGGCCACCAAAGGAGAAATACATAAATAAACACCAACCAGACATAAAAACTTTGTTCTGTAATGCTTTTCTGCCTGCAAGATGTACGTGAGAAATGTTGGAACAAAGCTCACGGTAATAACCAACCAGTATCTGATTTGATTTAAGGTTCGTCCCATGAGATGGACCCATACCTTCAATGCTTGTGTGACCAAGAACCTGAGACTAAATAGCTCAGGGGCCTAGGGGAAAACCAAATACTATTTCTACTAAAAGAACATGGCGATAAAATGGTTCCTGATGACATTCTAATGTACTCATAATGAGTGCCTTACTCAGTCACTCTCAGAGAAGCTTCCTCCTGCAGCAGTTGAGAATACCCACAGCATGACAGTAGGCAGAAAGTGAGAGACCTTGGACTACTCAGCCCTAAGAGATATCTCCATCAAATCTCTTCCCTCAGGGATCAAGAAACCCTGCAGAAGAGGAGGCAAAAAGAGTGTAAGACCCAGAGTTGTTGGAGGACATGAAGGAAACAAAGCACTCTAAATCAACAGGATTGATGTACATATGAACTCACAGAGACTAGATAGCATACACACGACCTGCCTGGTTTTGCACCAGATGGGGTCCTAAAGCTGGAAGAAATAGGACCATGCCCCATCCCTAGCCCAGAAGAGATCACCAACTGATAACTACTTGAAAATGAAAACTTAGTTTTCTCCAAGACAGTCTCACTTGGGAAGCAAACTACTCTTAAGGGCAGGCTACAGCCTAGCAGTGGATGACCAACAGAAAACAAACTCACAGCATCTTTGGAAAGTACCTCTGTTTATTATTTTAATTTTATCTTTTCTATGTTTTATATTATTTTATTTTTAACCTCGTAGGTCCTTTGTGTAGAGATTATGGTTTCCAGTTTTGTGTCTTTATGTGACTTCTGACTGTGAAAACTGGTGGATCTCTATCTATTTCTTGTGCCTTTTCTTGGGCTCTTTTCCTTCTGTGTGTTTGTTTTGTCTTATTCCAATGTGTTACTTTTTTATCTTATTATTTTATTTTACTTTATTATAATCCCTTAGAATGAGGGTGGATCCAGATGAAAAAGGAGGTAGAAACAAACAGGCAGGAGTAGAAGGAAGGAAAACCGTTTTCAGGATATAGTATATAAGAAAAAAATATTTCCAATAAAAGAAAGAAGAAAAGAAAAGAACTTGTTTCTCAATATCTAACTGGTAAATAACACTCCTTTTGAAGTATATCATAGGTGTGATGAGGTGAAGGTAGGTAAGGCAAATAGAATCATACTTTCTCTAGCCAACCAAAGAAAATGAACTTTTCCCTAGTACTTTGCCGCTCAGTTAGAGCTTATGAGAAATGAATCCCTGATTCTGAGAATTGTTGTATGAGAATAGTGCAATCGTAAAAATCAGAACTGAAGAGACTGTGAGTGCAACATCCCCTAATCAGCTGCTAATCTGTATGAAATGAGGCAGCTTCTTGAGAAGGACCTGTGCCATCGTTTCCTCTTGATGCTTCCATCACATACTGATACAGATGGCCGTATATTTTATTGAGATAAATGTTCAAACAATTTTACACTTTGAAAATCAAGTCCAGATTGTTTCAATCATGGCAGGAGTATTCTTGCATTTCTGTAAGTAAGCTATTCAATTGTGTTTCCAAGTCCTTTCAAAGCATTGCCATGGCTGTTTTCTTTTTATCATATTTAAATAAATTTAGTTCAATATACCTCAAAAAACCTGAATTTTCCTCTTGTTATTTCCCTAAGTTACTCTGAAATTATCAATTGGCCAAGAATATGAAAACATTATTCTCAAATTTCTTTTTATTTGCTTTTTTCTCATTTATTTATTTTATTCACTGTACATCCTTGTAGTCCCTTTCCTCATCCCCTCCCAGATCTAACCTGTATCCCTTCTCTCTCCCACCTCCTCTTTTCTGAGGAAAAGGGAAGCTCTCTTTCCCATCTACCCTAGCTCATCAAAATTGCATCAGGACTGAATTTTCCTCTGTTCCTGTGGCCTGTCAAGGCAGGCCCACCAATGGAAAGTGATCTAAAAGCTAGTGATTGAGTCCCTGTCCAGTGCAGTCTCCACTTCCCTTACTAGAGACTCACTTGAAGCCTAAGCTGCCCACCTTCTACAACTTTTTAGGGGGCCTAGGTTTCAGTTCATGCAGGGTCCTTGGTTGATACTCCAGTCTCAGGAAACCCCTCTGGTCCTGGTTAGTGGAATCTGTTGGTCTTCTTGTGGAGCTCCCGTCACTTCCAGGTCCATTTCAATTTCTTCCCACTGTTCCCCAAGACTCCCTACGCAAATGTTAAAACTTTCAGCTTATGAAATGGATGCCATATATAAACATGCTGAGTTAGGTATGTGAATTCCAGAGTGATGGTGGCCTGTTTAATATGCTTTGTGAGTACTCACACAAATCTGCCCTGAGGAAAACGGCCTCTTCATGATCGGAAAGAAAGAATTTTCATTTTGGTCCTAAAAGCTTTTTAATCTAGAGTGATTCTCCACTAATCTTGAAACTCCTTGAATTCAGAACACCTTTAACTGAGGTCCCTTACTAAAAAACAGCACAGAACTGACACACACTTGAAAGTAAAGACTAATGAGGCCGAGCAAATACTGACAATAAAAATAACGTCAAGCAAAGAGGGGAAGAGAAAAAGCTTCAGACATTGGATTTTCCTCATTTACCACCAAGCCTTTAACAAACACAAAACATTTATCACAAATCTTCTGGCAGAGTCAACATCACAAGCTAATGTTCTACATTCTCTTTTGGGAAATCAGTTACCTAAGGCCAGAGCATTCCAGCCCCAAATTCTCTGCTTGTGAGTCTCTATGTTAATCATTGGCCTTCCTGGAGAATTCCCATAAATAGGACACCTATATCATAGAGCTTCCTCCCAAAGATCAGGTAGCATTGCAAAAGAGGATGGAAAGATGTAAGAGCCAGAGGTAGTGGATGGCTATAAGAGAACAGTGTTTTCTGATCATATAAGGTTTGTGAGTATGAATTCATAGCAGTTGTGACTGCATGCATAAGACCTGTGTAAGCTCAAGGCAGGCAAAAATCTCAGCATGCAAAGAGGAAATAGGCATGAGGTTCTCTCTCTAAATGAGGAGCTATTGGACACTGAAAGAGAAGGAGAAAGGGAGACTCGAGTTTTTAATAAAGCTATGACTCCTGGTAGATGGACCACACTGCTATCGGAGGCCACAGAACCAAGGAATAGAATTGAGAGGTTAACAGAAAATATCCCCTCCAAAGAGGCTCCAAAACTGGAAGGGCATGGGAGGAGAGTAGATCTTGATGGAGTCAGGGATGGTACAGTGAATATGATCAAAATACAGAACTCTCAAAGAACTATTACAAAAGAGAGAAAACAATGTCACATTTTGAGGGACACCAATGGTATGAACGTACCTGAACATGGACTTTTAAAAGATTGTTTTCCAGATGTGTGTGGTAATCCCAGCACTCAGGGAGGCAGAGGCGGATGGCTGTCAATTTGAGGCCAGCATGGTCTACAAAATGAGCCCAGTACAGCCAAGACTACACAGAGAAACCGGGTCTCATAAAAACAAAACAAAAAAAAAAAAAAAAAAGAAAAAAAGAAAAAGAAAGGAAGAAAATTGTCTTTTTTATGAATACATGTCCTTGTTGAAATGTATGCCACACCTTTAAACCAAAAGAAAATCAATATTTTGTAGTTCATATTTTTGAAAATCAAAATATTACAGCATCTATAAAATGAAACAAAGATTAAATGAATGAATAAATATTTGAAGTAAAGATATATTATGCCTGAGATATTTTCATTTTAAGCTTTTTGTAACTTCACAGGTATCTAAAATTCTGTGTTAATTGTACATTCAATTAAGTTGTAAGAAAGAAAATGAATATATCACATGTACATTTTATCCAGTTTCAATCAATGGCAATCACTTGCACAAGTATGCTACAATATTAAATCAGGTCACTGACATTAATCCAGGACATTTATAGGATTTCAAGGACCCTTCTTTTTATTTTCATAAACATATGCACTTCTTCCTGCCGCCTCCCTTTGAAAGCCTTCACACCCACTAATTAGCCTTCTTTTTCTATAATTTGTCTTTTCATGTATGATTTACAGATGGAAGGAGTCAGTCTGCAAATTTTGGGGACTGGCTTTTATTCACTCTGCATGATTCCCTGGAGATTCATGGGAACTGTTGTGCGTGTAACAGTGAGTTGTTGTTTCTGAGTGTTTCATGATATGGATGCACAAGAGTTTTTCAAAACGACTATCTAACAAATGTCAGACAAAAATTTCCTGTTGAGGGACATCATTTTCAGTTTCAGGCTGTTGAAAACTATTGCTCTAAATATGTACACGTGTTTATATAGATATAAGTCTAAATTTTAGAAGCTAAAGCTTAGGAGTACAACTGCTGGATGATATATAAGTTACACAGAGTTTTGTAAGAAAAAAAAATTACATTTTTCTTCCATGTTATTATAGTCCAGTAGCTGGGGCTTTTTTTTTAATGTCTCTGTGTAGTGATTAGAGCTTTCTTGTGATTTTTCTGGTTTGGACTTTGATTTTTGTGACTTGGATTGTTCTCATCTTCTAGTTTTGGAAAATACTGCATTGAACAGTTTTGAATTCCCTCTCAAACATTTGGTAGAAGTTTCCAACAAATTCACATTCTTTCTACAGTATTCACTGGAGTGCTGTAGCTGTTAGTTCACCAGAACAGTGGACTAGAACCACAGCCCTGAATTGTTCTACCAGCCCTGAGACTCTGACCCCTGTGAGGATTACTTACCATCCTAACAGTTTCTTTATTCTTCAAGTGAGATAACACTGTGAACAACTAAATGTAGTTCAGAAAATAAAAATATATCAAACATTTGAAGAATTAGGACCAGTGTCTTTGAAGAGATGACTAACTCTGACAATGATAACTTTACTGCGCCTATGATGAACATGAGCCTGTAATTTGTACAACACGACATTGCTTCGAGTATAGCAGAATCGATTGGGAACAAAAACAATCTAAGTGCACAGGCCTAGTTTTACTTTGTGTGTGCCATGTGAAAAATCTTTATTTTTACAGGTTGTAAATGCTTACTCTGAAATTGTTTTGTTTTGTTTCACTATTGTGCTTTACAAGTCAGGATCAGAGAATACAAAGATGAATCTCCTCTCAGAGAAACTGGTCTGGAAAAATGGAGAATACTGAAAATCTTCCCTCCAAAATTCATTTCATTTTTCCTACAAACCAACTTGGAATGTCCCTTTCCCTTCTCTCTACCTCTCTAGCACCCTCTTTCTCTCTGTCTTCCCTTCCCCTTCCCTTTTCCTTCTCTCCAATATCACACTGAAAAGTAAGCAAAAGAGAATGGGGAGGCAGCTATTTTATAGTACTATCAGTACACTGAAAATAGAGTGCGCGTGGCTACTAAAAATGCTTCCAAGATCCAGGTCATGTTTAATGTGGGGTTTTTCATTTTCACTGTAACCCAGTCTTCATAGGATGTTCTTCAGGTTCAAATACTTTCTAGCTTCAATTTCAAGCTTTGGTTCATTCTTTACCAAACCAAACTCTATTTAAAAAAATGGTTAGCTGGAATAATTGTGTAGAAGTTTACCATTATGACAAGAAAAAGTGCATCAAGCAGGAAAAATTAACAATATCCATTGTGCAAATAGGATTCAGAAAGAACCAGAGCACTTTGGCTTTTCTAATTGGGTATTTAGAGAATAGGGTCACTTGGGACCAGTATAGCTAATTAATGGAACATAGGCAGATCGTTAAATGGCTTTCACAGTTTCAGCTCAATTAGTATAATCTTGAATAAAATGTAGCATCCCCTTCATTTTCAACACGCACAATCTTCACATTTTCTCCTCTGGTAGAGTGAGCATTATAAGAGCAGATGGCAAAAGGAAGTGTCAAAGTAAAAGATGGAGCTATTTGCATTGATAGGTATTACAATTTACAACTGTGAATGCTAAGTAGCAACTGTAGTGCGTAGTGCTTTCACTGCAATGATAAAAAACTGACTTAACTGTGCAGTGTTGATGGAATATGACAATTAGCTCGAAGAGTTCAGAAGTGGGTGC
The DNA here is from genome assembly GCA_028658305.1 of Pachyuromys duprasi. Taxonomy (NCBI): domain Eukaryota; kingdom Metazoa; phylum Chordata; class Mammalia; order Rodentia; family Muridae; genus Pachyuromys; species Pachyuromys duprasi. The sequence continues at coordinate 50,373,782 of CM053763.1, read as the reverse complement.
TTAGGGAATTATTCTTTGTTCTCGGATGGCACAACTAAAATCATTAACAAAATTTTTATAATTAAACTTCCAAATGTTTCTTTATCTTCCTAATTAAAATCTCATATATGCTACAGTTACTTTTTTTCTGTGGCAAAGAGGATGAAATATATTGATTTAATCAGTGACTAAAACATTGGATGTGCCAGGAAGGTCACTTAAGTTCAGAGCAGCTGAACCCAAAAGGAGGATCAAGCGTGGCTTCCTGGTTTGTTTCCCTGCAGAATGCTGGAAAGCAACAAGGACACTCTGGCTTTGTATGATTACACCTTGGGCTTCAGATCTAGCCCTTGAAGAAATATATTTCAGTTTGAGTCATTTCAAAAACATGATATTAAGTGACCCTTTCTAAGAAAGGTTTTCTCAGTTTTGCACAGAATTGAAATCACAAAAGATTGCCAAGGTCCTGTTCCAACACAGTTAATATTCTTATATGAAAGAGGCAATGAGTAAGATGTTTAGTATGTGAGAGTGTGTGAGCGTATGTGTCTGTGAGAGAGAGAGAGATCAAATTTCAATCAGATGCAGTTAAGAGAACAATGAAATAATGACAAGCTGTATTGAGAACTCAATGTTTGATCCAAAGGTTACATAAAAATCCTCTGTCTTTTGTACTCTACCAGAAAGACATACACAGTGTAGTTTCATTATTTGATATCCTGTTATTGTTCATCATATGGATTAAACTTATCCTTTCAATAGAGCACCTTGTCTTTTGGCTTTTCTATATTACTAAGAGAGGTAGTGCTAAGGACTTCAGCAAAAGGCTTCACACAAGCTAGCCACACTCTTTCTCACTGACATGGAATCCCACTTTTTAAATGTAATTATTAACACCTAAGGGAATGAATAATGCTGAAAAAAAAAAAAAAGCAAAATTTAACTTCCAGTTTCCTTTACTGTGAAACCAGTAACAGACTGTCTCGTTGAGTGCCTAAATTCCGTGTTTTAACTTATTGTATTTTAAAATGTTTTTTTCAGATTAACTACTGTTATATTTTGATGCCAAATAACATGTTAAAACCAAGCTAAAATAGTATCCTCAGATGGAGGAATGAGGATATATCAGAGAAGATAAATTTCAAGATATATTCAAAACAGGAGTTGAGTTACTAAAGGTTACTTATAATAAAAAAATCACATGTTATTCAATAAATATAAATGAGTCAATATGGAATCAGACTCAAGTAATTTTTGTAGCACAGGAAACATTACTCGCATTCCTAAAATGAACACTGACTAAAAAACATCTGCCTCACTCATGGATTAATCTCAAGATATATTTACATGAGACTTTGCTCTAATCTTTCTGACTAAACAGTAATGTTCTATTCACAATAGAATTTACATTAGTCATATTTTTAAAAACTCATATAATATCACTTATATGATTCACTTATAAAGTGAAGTGGTGAAAACTCCCAAGAGTGGGAAGGGCTCCAACAAAAGAACGTCCACACCCACATGTATGACATGTGCAATTCACTGAATAAAAATTGTTGTACATTTATACAATGGAATACTACTCAGCTATTCAAAACAAGAACATCTTGAAATTTGCAAGAAAATGGATGGAACTAGAAAAAAATCATTCTGAGTGAGGTAACCCAAGTCTGAAAAGATACATGTGGTATGTACTCACAAGTGGATATTAGCTATAAATTACAAGAAAACCATACTGCAATATACAGACCCAAAAAAGCTACGTTACAAGGAGGACCCAAGAGAGACTGCTTGAATCTCACTCAGAAGGGGAAATAAAATAGGTATCAGAGGTGGATGGAGGGAGGGAACTGGGTAGTAGAAAAGATGGGGAGGGAAGCAAGGATAGGGATTAGGAATAGGAAGTGCAGGGAGAAAGGGCCTGGTGAGAAGTGTGGCAGGGATAGGATGGAGTGGGGTATATCTAGGGTTTGTCAGAAACCTGGGATAGGGGAGGTCCCAGGAAGTCTACCTTAGCTGAGACTCCTAACAGTGGGAGATTTGGAGCCTGAAATGGCCACCTCCTGTAGCCAAGCCTGGACTTCCAGTGGAGAGATAAGGACACCAACCAAAGACTGGCCCTACTTGAGAGCCATCATATGGGAGAGAACCAATTCCTGACACTATTAATGTCACTATGCTATGCTTGTAGACAGGAGCCTAGCATAACCCCTCTGAGAGGCTTTACCCAGCAGCTGATGGAAACAGATGCAGAGAACCACAGCCAAATGTTAGGCAGAAATCAGGAGTCCTATGTAAGAACTGGGGAAAGGATTGTGGGAGCTGAAGGGATTAAAGACTCACACAAAGACCTACAGTGTATTACCTGGGCCCATGGGGGCTCACAGAGACTGAACCACCAACCAAAGAACATTCACAGACTAGCCCTAGGCCCATTGCACACGTGTAGCTGATGTGTAGCTTGTAGTCATGTGAATCCCAGAACAAATGGAGCAGGTGCCCTCTGACCCTGTGACTCCCTTTGGATCCTGTTCCCCTAACCCAGCTGCCTCAGCTGGCCTCAGTGGGAGAGGATGTGCCTAGTTCTGCAGCGACAGTGCACTAGGGTGGATTAGTACCCATGGGAGACCTCACCCTTCTTTGAGGAGAAGGAGAGGAGAGAATGGGGGACAGGGATGTGTGACAGGGCATGGTCAGGGGTTGGGGGAGGACTGAAAGGACAGTCCGGGAGGGACTTGCAATCAGAATGTAAATAAATTAATTTTAAAAAGAAAAATTTATTTTAATTTTTTCAGAGAAAATGTATTAAAGATAATTCTACTTTGTATCCAGTATCTGAAGGTTAGGTTTATGTAATAATATATAAATGTCTATTAGTAATAAGTTAAGGTTTATATGTTGTACTTTACCTAAAACATACATATGAAATGAACTAGAACTGAAATACAACCTTAGGAACCAAAGAGAATTTGAGTATCTATTTTATTTTAAATCTTAAAAGCAAATGTTAAAATGACTTTGAAAGTGTATTTAATCTATAAAATCAAAATCTTCTTTCTTAATATCTGTATATACTAAGATTCAGCTAATTTCAGCATAAACTGAAGTAAATAAATGTAGTTAATGAGTAAATAAATAAAGTAAATTTCTGGGTGTTGGTCTGATTCTTGTGTTTTTATGATAATTACTGGCCCTCACGATCTGGTTACTGCCTGGATACCCCTATCCTTGTTGTGTAAACCTGCCTAAGACATTATACCTGATTGGTTGATTAAAAGGTCTAATAACTGGGCAGGGCAGAATGGAATAGCTGTGGCTAAGATTCCCTAGCTTTTAGGTTCAGCAGAATCATAGAAAGATAGCCAACTGGAAGAGAGGAGGAAAAAGAATGCCAGGGTGAGTTAAGCATGAAGAAAGAATCTAATGGGCCCAACGTAAGGACTCCAATAAGGGTGTAGAAAGGCCCAAGTGAAGAATACAAGCAAGTATTTGTAAGATTATGGATGGACAGTAGCCCAAATGAGCATGGTGAAAGCTGATGGCTTGGATGGGGCTAGGTGGTAGGTGGTGAGGTTATTTAGATAACGTATGTAGAATTATTTGCTCAGCCCAAGGTGTTTTAAGGCATTTACAAAATCTAACAGGGTCAGTGTCTTCTTAATTCTGACAGCAATTTAAATAATACTGCTGTAATAAATATAGGGCAAATAATGACATTACACCATTTTATTTTCAACAACAATTAACAGACCAAAGATTTGAAAATTGTTTTGGAGGGTATTAGTTTGGGGTCTGGAGCATGGGCCAGAGTAAAGGCCAGCCAGGTGGAGGCATGTGCAGTCACCTGGAGAAAGGAACTAGCTTTACTGCATTGTTTTCCTGCCCACTAGAGATACATTTGCTAGGAAACTGGCCCAAATGGCCAGGCCAGAACCATTTATGGTCTTGGGCACCTAAAGTAAACTAATCCTTTCAAAAGTCAATTTCCCTTACCCAATCATGTAATGCCAAGACATGTAATTCCCTGCTTGTGTTTTTTTTTTTTTTTTTTTTTTTTCCCCTTTAAAAACTTTGTTCCCCTAGACCACGGGGCCTCATTCCTCTCCTGCTTAAACAGGAAGTTTTGTGACCCAGGCTGGAGCTTCTAATAAAAGGTCCTCATGTGTTTTGCAGCAGAGTTGATTCCTAGTGGGTTTTGGGGGGTCTCATGAACTGGGCATAACATAGTAAATAAATAAACCAATTTAGCTGACATCACCTAATATGACTTAGCCATCAAGAAATAAGGTTTATAAGACTTACGAGCAACTAAATGCATTTGTGTGTTTTATGGACAGCAGCTTTGAAAGACTAAATTTGTTAATATCAGGATCATACTCCCCAAAGAGATTTAAATCTTTTAGTAGGCTTAATGTTCTCCCCTGAGGAAAGCTACCTAGGATGAGCAGAGAATGTCACTGCTTCTTTCTATGACTCAGATACAAAAGAACAAAGCAGTTTGAAAGAAGCTGACTAGGGTCTCTGCAATAATTCAAAGACTGCAATTGGTACTTTAGGAACTGAGACATTCTTTTGTTAGACTTGAACATTGTTTTGTGGCTTATAAATTAAACCTCAGCACATTTTGTTAGTATTTATATAAAAATGCCATGCACACAACCAATCTTAAATCCAATGAGGTTTACTTGCTGGAGATGGAGATGGAAAGAGAGAGGGAGATAGAGAAAGAAAAAGAGAGAGACATAGTGGGGGGAGGGGTGGCCCAACAGAGAGGGGAAGAGTAAGAGAGTGACAAAGTGGCACATTTTTCCTTTTCTGGAGCAATTGAACCAAGCCTGCCAGATGCAACTACCTGGCTAGAGATACATCCTGCCATCAATGGTTGCTAGGCAACCCAGAAGCAGGCTGCCTAAATACTTTTCTAATCACTAAAAGTGAACAATTATTTACTGCTAAGTACTCATTATAGAGTCTCTCCTATAACTCATGTATGAAATGAACAGCATTTCTTGCAGATGAAAACTAAGATTAATTTTTCCCGTCAGCCTCATCATTTATTAATTAACATACCAAAAGGGACATGTTTCATATTATTATTAAAATATGGTAACTGCATATAAATGTATAAATATGATTATATGGCTTTCTTCATAAACTTGATGTGTTTATTGAAATCTGCTCTTTCATGGGATCTGGTACATATATTTACAATTTCTAAGCCTGATTATTAGGAACATCATTTTGCTACCCTGAGAAAATAACAACTAAACATCAGAAATACTTTTGATGTGATGAATAGAAAAGCACGGATACTCACTTTGCTAGACATAAAACCATGTGATTAATATTTTACCACTGTTGAAAACTATTTTTGGATTTAGTATCTGTTGTTCTGTTCCAGGCCTTTTTAATAATGTTAGGTATATACAAATTGAAAAAAAAAAAACTTTGACTAATTTTTATGTTTATGAGGATAAGTCATCACAGCAAAAACTCTTGTTTAAAAAAAAGTTATTCAACTTTTGGATAAAAGATAAAATGATATAAGAGAAATTATACTAATTGTCTGGTTCCTTGAGAAAGCTCTTTTCAAGGCCAGGCATTTAGACAAAAAAAAAAAAAAAAGCCCCCATTCCCTCTGGGGCTTGAAGAAAGTTGCTGCTTTCTAAAAAGGAAGTTTTTGTCCTTGTCTCTGGCAAGAGAAACAACTAGTTTTAACATTAACATATGACTGTGGTACCTATTAACTTGTCAAGGTCAATGCTAGCCTCTAGGCTCCCTCAATCTCTGCTCACAAGCCCCACCCTAGCTCACAATCCCACTTTCTCTTGGTCCATTTAACCCTGAAAATCTTTCCCCTTGAGCTTTCTCCTTGCTTTCCCAGAGACAGCCTTGGCAGTTTGAAACAATCTTTTTTTTTTTCCTCCTTTTTTCACTTGAAGAGTATTTTGGTTTCTTTACTGTACCCATGTTTATTCACTGACAAAAGATAAAAGTTAAATATTACTTGGATTTGAAAACAAACAAAATGTTTTCCAAGGGCGTATCTGTATTACCTACTAACCACTCTGCCAGAATTGCCTTGATGTCTCCCTCTCTTCACACAGTTTGGTCCTCCCAATGGTTCTTTGCTAAATGATCTTATGTAGGAGAAGCTTTGATGAGTCACACTATTCCATAGGATTTATTCATTTACTTTTGCCTGTCTGTCTCCCAGATGAGAAGCAATAGGACAGTTTCTATATCATAAGGGTCTAAAAGAGGCAGGCTGATTAAATGAATGTATGTAAAACATAATTTTTTATTTCTCACACAACTCAAGTTACTGGGAACTCTTATGTCTTTAAATTAGTAATTTTCTGTTTTTAACCATGATTTCTTCTGAGAAACATAGAGAATTCATCAGAACTTAATGAAGGAGCTAAATGCTTAGTGCCCAGAATTCAAAAATTACATACCAAAAATTTGATATGGAAAGACTTACAGAAATCATCTCCTTAATGTTTAATCTGGTAGCAAACCTTCTTCCTCTTATATGTTTTAAAGAAGAAAGAAAGAAAGAAAGAAAGAAAGAAAGAAAGAAAGAAAGAAAGAAAGAAAGAAAGAAAGAAAGAAAGAAACCTATGTACAACTCACTGTTTATTCCAAGTTTGTAAGATGTAGAATTATGAGAGTGCATTCTCTTAATCTACCTGTGTTTAACATGGCAAAGGAAGCCTGGATTTCTTTTTTCTTTTTCTTTTTTAATTTCATTTAAAATTCAGTCGGCTTCTAATTTTCACAACTTATAGTAGACACTTCAGTCAGTTTACTTTTATCATTATCAAATTATCACAGGAAACAATATTTTCTTAAATCACACTGCCCAATAAATACCAAGAAAAAAACAATTCATGAAAACATCAAGAAACAAGAAAACTGTCCTCAACGTCTTTGCAATTTTTGTTATATAATCGCAATCTGTCTTATTATACTAATATGTCAAACATTTTTTATAAAGGAAATCTCACTTCACTCAAAGATATTTACCTAATGGTTTACATTCTTCTGAGTTCACAAAAATAGAACACCGTAGTCAGCTTATGAGAAGTAGATACATTATGAAGAAGCATAGAATAGGGAAGGAGAGAAGTAATACCTGAGATGAATTTGAACAAGCACTGGATGAGAACACATTAAGAACATATAGAGAAGCATAAAGTATTAAAAGTGCATACCTCCCAGAAAGCATTAAGTATGGTCTTAAATGAAGAAATAAAACGACTTAAGAGATCCAGTATACTATGATAAACAGGAGGTTTTTGGAAGATGAAACTTGAAGTTCTGGGTTTTCTCAAATAAGCTATTAAATGTTGACTACAGTAGCAAATATAATAGTGGATATAGAAGATTCAACTCTCAGGAAAGGAGGAGATGACAGAATGGGGGCATCTTTAGCTTGAAGACTTTAGAGGTAAAAGACACCACTTCTGCAGTGTAAAGGTGAGGGGGGAGTGGTATGTCACCTCTCTTTCAGGTGGGAGACACAGGAAAAAGTCAACCAACCCTAATGCATGGGGGATACGAAGTGTCAGTGCAGCATGTCACAGGGAATGTTTCCTGAACGGTGCAATTTATGAAGCTGGAGGCAAAGAAAAGTACTTAGGAATATGAAAATGAGGATTCCAATATTTAATAACACTGTTTCTCCAGACAGTGTTGCCAATGCCTATACAGGAAGAGTAAGGTGATGAGCCTATCCTTCGAGACTCACTCTGAAGTCATAATTCATTTTATTTTCTCTGATTCCAAAATGTTTCCTGAGGGTCATCATGCATTAGAGCAATACACCATAGACTAGCTGGAACACACTGCCTTCCTGAAGATTTTCCGCAGGGCAGTGACTCGCTCTATGCTTTACAAGGGGCCAATAAATGGTGGGACTAGATTTGAATCCAGCTTAAATTCAAGTTTCTGAGTCTTTGACTATCGTGCTATATTGTTTTAGAAATTGTATACAAGGTTTAAACTATTCAATATAACAGTAAAGAATCATAGGAAAACAACTAAGGCTACAGAAGATAAGCTTTTGTGAGATGAACAAATAGTCAAAGTATATATGTATATACTGCATTCTGAACAATGTTGCTTAACTAATTAAGAAGTTTTCCTTCATCTGTTTTGTTCCTGTTTTTAAACATGCATGGTTTTACTACACATGGTGTGATAACTAAAGAAAAACTGTTTCCTATAATGGCAAAACATTTCAGAAACATAGCTCTACCTCAGCATTTCCCAATGAGTGTCTTCTAGAAAAATGAATTCTACCAAATAAAATTTTAAAATGTGATACACTTGATTAAATATTGTTGTTGTAAGACAACAGATAGTAGTAAGTAACTTATGTGTATACAATTCATGTCCATTAATGGGATTAAACTAGAAACATTTTCAAACTTCACTAATCTAGAAGCATGTATTTTCACATCTCATTGGACTATACATCAATAAAGTACATTTTTTGATAAAGATAAAAAGTAGTTATAATCTAGTCATCAAGCACACTATTTGATTGTATTGGGAATTTTAATAAATACTAGTAAATATGTATAAATTGTATTTCATTACCATGAGAACATTGTGCTTTCAGTGGCTTTGTGTCTGATCAGTGAATGAGTGAATGAAATTTTGAAATAGAGAATTTCATTCAAAAAACATCTTAAAACATGATCATTTGCATGTTTTGCATAGTTCAGTTGGCACAGCCCTTTTCAATGTTGTAAGTCCATTATATGGGACACATGATATTATGTAATATTTACATAATCAATTTTGCATGAATGCATTTTTATGAAGAGTGTTATTTTTCTTGCACTCTGGCATTGTTTTATGTAGATGTGTTAAACAATAAATATATGGCAGGAAATCGATATTAGGAGACCAGTGTCATGATGACTGAGAAAACAGCCAAAATTATGAGCAGGAATTCTTGCTGTTTACCCAGTGAAAAGACATGTTGTTGACAGAGTCCTTCCATGCAGTGTGGTTCAGATCAAGCACTCCTATTTTAGCAGACACAAAAGAAAACTGCTAGAGTATCACTCTGAGGTGATAAAGGAAATATGAATGCAATATGTTGAAAACATCATTCCACCCCTAGACTTATGAAAGTAATCTGGAACTAGGTAGAGAGCATAAAAGTTATTTGAAATAGTTGAAAAGTACTGAAAGTGAATATAAGTTCAGGATTTAAAAAGAAAACGTATGGGTTTGTTTTATCCTATTCTGGGTTGCTTAATCGTTATTAATATTTATTAACAGTTGTTATTATTTTAGATGTCTGTTAGTATTCTGATTAGAGAAAGGCAGGGTGTGGATTTGGATGGGGGAGGAAGCGAGGAGTTGCTGAGGGGAGCTGTGGGAGTTGAGCCATAATCATAGTATATTAGAGGGAGAATACATTTTCAATTTAAGAAAAGATAACCTTTACTGTCATCACTGGCCCATGACTTCCATCAACTACTAAATTATTAATATTAGTACTATTAAAAAAACCTGGAAAGGCTTCAAATAAAAATTGCTTCCTTCTGTGATTGGTTAAATAAAAAGACATGCCTCCTCACAGTTTATTGTGATTCTTCCTCATGACATATAATATACAACAGAGTAACAAAATTTTTCAAGTGTTGCATGATACCCTAGGAAGAGCTCTGAGGCTGTATTTATTCCCATGGGCAATCAATCTCATATGTGGGTCACCTCTTGCTTCCTTCTGCTTGCTTTGGTGCTCCTCTCAGTACAGCTTACATCTCAATGTTGAGAAAGCAGACATGATTCAACACTCTACATGTTAATGCAGACTACTAGATATGCCATTTCCCTAGTAATCCCTCTAGTTCACAATGAATAATTTTTTAGTATTTAGATTCCTCACTACTTCCTAGGATACTTTTTATTACCTAAATGTAAATTATGCATAAATTCATACAGACACATAAATATATATATATATATATGTGTGTGTGTGTGTGTGTGTACCTCTATATATACACATGTATGTAAGCATTCCAACATTAATTACATATTAAGGCAAAGTACTATATTTCAAATACTTACATGGAAACACACTACTGTCTTTCTTCAACTATAATAAAATACAAAACTGTCACTTACATTATATTATAAGCACTACAGACTTCCATATTTAGAATACATCTCTCAAACATAATGAGGCAAGAGAATATACAGTGAATCTTTCAGAATGTATTTTCTGTCTGAGTAGTACTTGTTTGAATGTAAGACCATGAACCTCATAACTTTTGATACTTAATTTTGTTTGTATTTTTAAAGAGGAGGGATTTTTAATGAACATAAAATAATGTAGAAAAAAAATAATGTAGAAAAGGAAATTTTTAGTACTGAATCAAGCCATTATCCACCAGCCACAAGTATATCAGTTATTTTCCATGAGCCTAATTTTTCACTAACATAGGAACTGAAGTAGTTAAGACTCAAACAGAAGAACAAGAGAGTGTATTCAAATTCACTCTCAGCTCTAAGCTAAACAACTGAACTCAATCAAAAACAATGTACTTTCATTTTTATCAGTCTTCTACACTACAGCTCTGTATTTCATTTTATTTGAAAAAGAATTTGTAAATAAATGTACACTGAAGTTCATAATAATGTCCTATATATGGCAATGTATATAAGCAATGCAAGACCCTGACTTCTCATTACCTTGGCAATTTCTCAGGCTTATGTTTGCAGCCGGCATCCATAAGGCAGAAATCTATCCCTATGGTACCAGAGTAAGCTAGCTTTCTCCTTGAAGTAAAAGTGTCAATTTGAAAAACAGAGTGTTCTTCACAGTTTACCCAAACCCACTATATTGATGCCATCATCCTAGCTCCACATTGCCCCAGTGGGATATAAAACAGTCATCATTTTCACTGGTATGAATATCAGATTTCTTCCAATTTAAACAAATATACTTCATACTCTCCCATTCAGTTGTTGTAAAAGCAGAGCCATGATTTTATCATCTTCTCAAATGCTTTCACCTCTCAATGCTCATTCCTTTCCTAGAAAGAGAAACCATACAATGTACTGGACAATTTTATCTCAAATTGACCCAAGCTAGTCATTAGAGAGGAAGGAACCTAAACTGAAAAAAAAAAAAAAAAAAAAAAAAAAAGGAAAGCAAGGAAAAAGAAAAAAAAAAAGGAAAGATCCTCTTATAGGCAAGCCTTTAAGGCATTTTCTTAATTAGTGATTGATATGAGAGGGTCAAGGCCATTGTGGGTAGTGGTACCCCTGGACTAATGGTGCTAAGGAAGCAGGCTGAGCAAAGCAGCATGAGCAAGCCAGTGAGGAGCACCCAGCCATGACCACTGCATCAGTTCCTGCCTGCAGGTTCCTGTCCTGTTTGATTTTCTGCCCTGACTTGCTTTAATGATGAATTGTGATATAGAAATGTAAGCCAAATAAACCTTTCCATTCCAAACTTGCTGTTTATCCTGGTGTTTATCACAGCGATGGAAATCCTGACTGAGACACACAGTGATGTTGGCTTCTATCTTTCTGAGCCCCCAAAGCCACTCCATCCTTATAAACACAACCATGCAACATAGGCACATTGTTCCATGGAAACCAATATTTACTTGCCTCCGATATTTATACATCTGTAGGAGTTAAAATCCTAGTAATTGCCAATTGATGTATGAGCAAGCAAGAGAGCATAGAACAGGTGCTATTTGTTCTCTAGTTCCATGGGTTATTTAAACAAGTAAAGACAATATTGACTTGGCTCCTAAAGTAAATCTTTGTTGTTTGATAATTGCATGTCTTTCTTTCTCGTTTTAATTCCTAAAATAAGGCTTAAATGATAACATGAAGTAGGGTGAAAAGTAGGTAGCACAGTGTCTCTTCTATTCAAACACCTGTTCCTTGAGAGTAATGAAGAAAGGGGGTATGGTTGATATCAGTTGTCATTTCACACAATGTCTACACAACATTTTCTTTTTTATATTTTTTTAATTTTTTTAATATTAGTTACACTTTATTAACTTTGTATCCCAGCTGTATCCCACTCCCTCATTCCCTCCCAATCCCACCCTCCCTCCCTCATCTTCTCCCTGCCCCTTTCCAAGTCCACTGATAGGAGAGGACCTCCTCCCCTTCCATCTGACCCTGGTTTATCAGGTATATTCAGGACTGGCTGCAAAGTCCTCCTCTGTGGCCTAGCAGGGCTGCTCCTCCCTTGCAGGGTGGGGAGGTCAATGAGCCCACCATTGAGTTCATGTCAGAAATAGTCCCTGTTCCCCTTATTAGGATACCCACTTGGATACTGAGCTACCATAGGCTACATCCGAGCAGAGGTTCTAGGTTATATCCATACATGGTGCTTGGTTGGAGAAACAGTCTCATAAAAGACCTCTGTGCCCTGATATATTTGATCCCTGTGGAGCTCCTGTCCTCTCCAGGTCATACTAACTCCCCCTTCTTTCATATGATTCCCTGCATTCTGCCCAAGGTTTTGGTTATGAGTCTTAGTATCTGCTTTGATACACTGCTAGGTAGAGTCTTTCACAGGCCCTCTGTGGTAGGCTCCTGTCCTGTTACTTGTTTTCTCCTACATCCAATGAGCATCCCATCCCTAAGTGAGGATTTATCATCTTACCCCGGGTCCTCTTTCTTGTTTATCTTCTTTAGGTGTATATAGTTTAGTAGGTTTATCATATCTTATAGGTCTATATAAGTGAGTATATAACATGTGTGTCTTTCTCCTTCTGGGATACCTCACTCAGAATGATCTTTTCTAGATCCCACCATTCCCTGAAAATTTCATGATTTCTTGTTTTTAATTGCTGAGTAGTATTCCATTGTCTACACAACATTTTCATTGGACTACACTTTAACTCACCTTACATTTAAAGTATTGAATAAAAACAATCTAATAAGAAAAGAAATACTAGCCAAAACACACAATTTTAAAACATATTTAGACTTGCAGATGGCTAAATACGGTTTAAAATTATATCAAAGTTCAGAGTCTATATGAGAAAGAGTTCTCTATGAGCCATATTTCTGCACTCTCTTTCATGAAAGCTCATTATTTCATTTGTGTTTAGTTTATAGAATAAAAGGGAAATATCTTTTAATAAATTCTCAAATAAAAATTATTCTGGATTAAATGAAAAGAAATCCCACACATGAGTGGTAGACATGCTGTCTGCTTTCATATCTCCCAAGATAGTTTTAATACTCTATGATCCTCATTCTTGATGTTCTATAAACAAGTTCTCCTTAGGAAACATTCCAAATATAAAAACTTATGTATAAAAATCCTGCTTGTTTAAAATAAAATGATAACCTAAATCCCTAATAAGAGATAATATATATATAATGAAATGTAAATCCACATCATTGAGTCATGCTTATTCATTTAGATGACACTAAAGGTGTTTACTGACAAAGTGTTACATGCTCACTGAGGTACAGAGCTACCATACCGATAAGAATATGAGCTACTTTTAAATGCATTTGTAATGAGGGTTAGTAGGGATAAATGATTTCTTTAAAACAGTTTGGGCAAAACATCTCAATTTTAAATCCATATTTGACTACTTTAAATAAATGTATTCAATAAAAAATCAAATTTATCCTGAATTTGAATATATTTAACATTTATAAGCACATTATAAGCATTTTTACTATAAAAATCATATAAGGAATTTCTCTGTGACAAAAGTCAGAATGTCCACCAGATTGCAGAACACATCATGTGATTCATCTGGAACTGATTATGAGTAGAGCCCTTTATTTATAGCTGATCTGGAATAATTTAGCTTTTAATTTCTTGTTTACGCTTGTACCCCATAGACATGTTTTAAACAATTTTAAAATGTGATACATATGCTTTTACAGTATTAAGTAATGTTCATTAAAGTAAAAGAAAGACACTATGCAGTTGAAGCTAACGTAGTCCATCTCTACGAGGCCAGCTGTTAGTGATGCAGAATGCAGAAGCCACCACAGCTGAAGAAGAAAGAACTAAAAGGCTCTGTCTCAACACTGGGTCTTAATCAGCTGGAAAGGCTCATTTGTTGCCTAGTGACAAATATATGCTAGCTAGTTCTACACCATTTAGGCCATACAAAATCATCTTGCTAAGAAAGTAAAATTATGACTCTAGGACTTCATTCAGAATGAAAAACTATATATTCATGTCTTGTTTTCATGGTGAAAAGTTACTTCAGAAAAGAGTGGCAAAAACAATAAACAATAAATACTCACAATAGGTCACTCTAGCATCTTTTGCGTTTGAACTAAATGGTAATTCCTGAAATTCAGTAGACAAAGCCACTGACAACCTAGGGTGTTACTCTTGGCAACCTTCCAGGTTCATTAATTAAAGTTCTTTCAGAAAGCTATGCTGCCACTTTTAAAACTACTTCTAAGCCAAGCCAGAACTTCATGGACAAAAATTAGGTCTGAAAGAATGGCATCTTGTTACTAGGGGTTAATTGGTTATTGCACCGTTTATATAAACTGGCCACCACATAGTTAAATAGTAAATCAGGTTAGACACTAGGTACATCCCAGGGCCCACCAGAAGCCTTTGGCACTCCTCAAGTGCAGTGAAAGATAACATGCAAGGGAGACAGGAAGCAACCTTAGAAAGAGCTAAATTTAGCCAAGAGGTGGGAGATGGGGTACTGTCTGTAGCTCTTAACTCATGACAGTCTACAGTGAATCCCTTTTCACTACCAGAGGAACAAAAGCAAAAAGAGGTGTGTCAGGAAGGCAGTATGGTACCTCTCGGGAAAACATCTGCCTCAGGGACTAGCATAAGAGAAACGGGGCCTTACAGCAAAGCTAAATATGCTAGAAAATAAATGGGAGCCACAGACTTTATATTAAGTTCAGGACAGCCAAGGCTACACATAGAAACTTTGTCTTGAAAACAAACAAACAAAATAATAAGTATAAATATTCTGAGAATATTGTTTCTGAACAAATAGAACAGTAACACAACCAGTGAAAAAACAGAAACTAAATAAATATTAGAATGAAAATACAAGAAAATTATTTAGTATAAACAGTGGGATCATGATGTAAATTAAGCTTGAAATATTTTTATTTATTTGGACACATATTAAACTGTTAGTATACATACACATATGTATATAAGGTCACATACGTGCAGGACATATAGGCATGTAAATGCACACACACAAGCAAACACATTGTTACACCATCTTTTTACGCTAACCCATCTGCCATTCCCCTGAGGTCTTAAAGGCAGCAATTATATGAACTACTTGAACATAAACTAAGTCAACAAACTTTCACTCACTTCTTTAATACTAAACTAGTCAATAGACTTTACCAACAGCAGAGGTAAGTCTGCCAACTGAGTGAGACCTTTACCATGGTCAAGGTCAAGAACACTAGTTACATTTGCTATATCAAATTTTCTTCTCCCCTGAACACAGTCTTCTAAACTCAAGAAATTACTGCAGAGCACAATCATCTGAAAAGTGACAGATATTCTATATCCTACTGGGTCATATTCAAAATGGGACCTTACTTAAACTATCTTAAAATTTTGGACAACTTACACCTTCAAATTATTCAAAACTTAAATTCCCCTACATGATGGTTAATTCTAATTTATTCAAGTAAGCTCCTTTCCAAATGATGACCTTCAAGGCAGAATTAACCACCACACAACCTGTCAGAGATTTTCACAGAAGATTTACTGACTCTGTACTCAAGGGACTCTCATTTTATTATTGCAAACTCTGACAAAATTTTAATAATCATGATGGGTCAATTGTTGTATACACACATTACAGTACAAGCAAATATATACACATACATCTATATATGTAGCATTGTGTCTACATCATAGACTTTAGTCCTTCCCTTGAACTATAAACATGTTTATGTTAAGAAAATATAGAAATTATTACTTTGTTTTCAGTACTTGTTTGTTTTACAGCTATTTCAAGAAACGCTTTGGTTGACACTATAAGGCTCTTCCTTACATTGTACTTTTTTGGGGTTTTTTTTGTCTTGTTTTGTTTTGTTTTTGTTTTCATTTTTAATAGCTTGAATAAATGCAGCTGTACTGGGAAAACAAAAATTGACCCTCGTGGTGAATACACAAACAAACAACCGCCCTTCTAAAACTGTGAAGAAACTCAATTCCGTTTTGTCTTTTCTACTTATGCTGAAGGTAATTCGTAGCAATGAGAATAGTTAACACCCATGAAACAGTAAGTGGATGCAATATGTAGCCACCTTTCAAAATGAGTGTTAGTAAATATGGGTCATCACAGCTGAAAACAAAACAAACAAAAACCCTACATAATTTTGCATTGAAAGTACTGTCACAGGGTCCTAGCAATGTCATGCAACCCTCTGTGTTTTTAAAGTGAACGACAAAAGCTTTTTATGCTTGTTCTTTAAAAAATAGTCTTTCCAAATCTATCCATTTGCCCGGGATATGGAAAGGGTTGGAGCCAGGATACCTAGACCTGAGGATTAGGGGGATGGAGAGAGGGAAGAGAAAGGCGAAATAGGGAAATTCTATTTATATTAAAATGTACCTTTGAAATTAGTGCCCAAATATTAAAACAAACCTTAAGATTTCTCTGACATAAGTTTCACCCAGACTTCATCAGCTCTGCCTAAGGGGCTCACAAAAACAGACAATGAACTGAAAAACTAAATAGTTTCATTTGTGTAAAAGTTTAGGGCAGTTATTTTAAGTTTCAAAATCTTATTTACCTAAGACACTAGTGATCATTTAACCCTTGAGTGGCCTATATCCAAGTATTTTAATAGCCTTAGTATAATACTAATGCTTATCCATCCATCCTTATACAAATGTATTATTAGGTATAAAGTCACTGACTGCATTTTGGTTATTTACATTGTGCAGAAAGTGTTCTTGCATCTCTTTATAGTGTCTCTTCATTAGTAACAGATAAATATTTGTCTTCTACAGCTCCCAGAAATGTACTCTACTATATCATCAGACAACATTACCAACAGACATGTAGAAATCTAAATACATCATATGTGAACCACTAATTTTACCAGGCAATATTTTTAACTTACACAACACTTTTAACCATTAATATTCATATTGTAGATGAATCTAATCAACTAAAATTCTCTTTGAAGATGTATCAAAGACCATGGTATGGTAGCACATGCCCAAATCTCAGAACCTGGGATGCTCAGAGAGAATCCCGAGTTCCTTGCCAGCCTGGGTTACACAGCAAGACCATGAATCACAAGTAAAGTAATATAATCTTAAACAATACACTATATTTAAGACAAAAGAATTATGGAAATGAGAACTACGTATTACAACTTTCATGTGGACTTTCTATATGAAAACTAAAGAACCTTCCAGGCTTGGGTCTTTAATTTAGAAAAGACTGGTGTCAGCAGCACTTTAACTTTCTAATGCAGTCCATCTCTTACTTTCAGTATAATAACCCACAAATGCATTAAAAAAAAAAAACAACCAAGAACTCACAATAATGTATGGATGAAATAATTATAACCTCTTCTTTTCTACCAATACTCAGTACAAACACATTTTATTGCTTAGAAATGTGAGGATATCCTCAAATACTCAGGATAAAGTGATATAAATTCTTATCCATAAGTAATGTAGGTGTCGCTTACCTCAGTCAAGTGGGGTGTTGGGTTAAATCCACAGAGATTGCACACTTGATTCTTGCACTCCGTGCAGGTGTTGAAGTTGGGAGGATCCTGAGAACCTGTGTTGAGTTCAGTTTTGCAGAGAGGACAGGTTGGTTTGGGTTTGGTGGTCTTGTCTGGCTTGTGTGTGAGGACAGCCTTTTCAGGCTCAGAAGGTGGTTTGGAGACCTTCCCAGTTGGTGGTTTCATTTCTTTCTCTGTCCTCTTCACTGTTGTAGCTTGCTCAGGTTTGGACTCTAATTTTTCAGCTGCTGGGGCTTTTGCGTCCTTCTTCACAGGTGTTACTTTGGCAGGCGCTGGTGGGAGCTGACCTGTGGACTTGGGTGGTCCCTGAGCAGCAGGAGTCTGAGATGCAGTAGGGCCTTGCTTTGCTGGGGCACCAGGCCCAGTCTGTGGATGAGCTCCTGGCTGGCCTGCTGTGGAAATTAAATTTGACGCTTGGCTAAAGATGGATGCTCCAAACCCAAATAGTTTGCCGGTCACAGTTTCTTGAGGAGTTGTGGGTTGTGATTTTGGGGCATCGGTGATACTACCCAGATTCAAACTGAACCGTCTTGACTGCTCCTGAGGCTTTTGGAGCGGCTGGGATGAGGGTGCAGCTTGGCCAGTGGTAAGTCGTGGACCAGATGGTGTTGATGACTCTTTTGGCACTGGTTTCACATCTGGTTTAGGACTCATCTTGGGTTGTGCTTTCTTAGGCTCTTCCTTCTTCTGAACTGGATCAACATGTTTGGGATCCTTGCTCTCAGAACTGGGCCCAGGATGTGAAATGATTTTTGAATCTGATGCAGGCCTGGGAATGGCTTTAGAATCAAATGGGGTGATTTTTTCTCCTGTTGGTGGGAAGCTCTGTGAGGGTTTGGCAGAGTCTGTTTTCAAAGGAGGGGCTGTTTTTGCCTGAGCCTGTGACTGCACTTGAGAGCTCAGACTCTCAGGTTTTGTTGTTGCTGCTGATGCAGATTGGGTGTCTGCTTGTGGCTCTGCTATCTTGGGCTGCTTTGGTTTAACATCTGCAGCAGGAACCTTGGCTTGTTCAGGTAGAGGTACAGAAGGCTCCTTGGGAGGGGCTGGCTCAGGTAAGGCCTCTGCCACCGGAGGCTGTGGGGCTAGAGTGGGAGCAGGTCCATGAAGAGTTGGCTGTTTCTGCAGTAGCGGTGGCTTTTTTGATGCCTTTGGGCTGTCCTGTTTGGGTGGAGGCTCTTTCTTTGGGGAAGCTGGCTGTGATGGTCCGGGTGGTTTGCTGGCTGTGGCTGTAGGTACAGGTGCAGCCTTTGGACTCGGCTGTGGTGAGGATGGGATCGCAGCTAGTTCACCTCCTAGAGCTCTCTGCATCTGACAGTTTAAACAGAGCCACTCTTTGATCTGGAAATAACATATAACCATCATTAGTAAGGTAACACTATAAATCCGCCCCCCCCAGACTGTTTTAAAAGCATGCCTGCTTCCATTTATAACTCTCATTGTTCCAGGAATCAATTTAGTCATTACTTTAATCAATAGATTAAAACATGCAAAATTTAACTTTGTGGAAGATAATGAACCTCATAGACTAAAGCATACAGTATTATTTAAGGAAAATAAACAGGAAACAAACAACATGGTTCTATTCTACTTCCATATTTTCATTCCTCATTCATGATTTACTAAGGTGGGTTAGTTCCGGAAATGGAAGGTAATATATAATAAAAACATGACCTTTAACTAATTAAAGTCCACTAATATGATATGCTATATGTTGCTATGTATTTTTTTTCTGCTGTTGGCTCATCACCAGGTTTTAGTTATGCATCCCAGGGCAGGCTTGTCAAACTATGAAAACATTGCTGATTTCATAAATTAGAGGAGTATCATTTCCACTTCCAAGTCAACGTATTCACACATCTGAGAATAAAATTTAAGCAAGCTAAATTAGAAAGAGACTATTTACTAAGGCTAACTTTCTAGTTATCCTAAATAGCATGATTTAACCAAGTAAACACTGTTTCCTTGTAAACTTCATCAAGATGTTTAGAAGGTAAGTGTTTGGGAGTAGATAATGCTATGAATATGTTTATGCTATAGAAGAAGAAAGGGGGAGAGAGTGAACAAGAGGAAGGTACATAGTTGAAATACAAACACATACACATATATACAATTACACCTGTATTTCACATTTCATTGATTTTGAACAAGTGTGAATATTATTAATATAATAATTTATAAACTAATTTAAAAACATACCTTTTAAACATTTTATATGATTCCAAAAATATTAACCAGACAATATTTTAAATATTCTGTGTCTGAAAAAGAACCAAAATTCCACACCTATGGGTGGCTGTAGCTACAATGAGGTGAAAAGTCAGAAAAAGGCATATTTGGACATAAGTTAATGTTAAGAGTTTAGGCATAGAAAAGAGGCAACTGACAATAGTACGATGATAATTCGTTCTCTCCTGCTAGTTTCTGCCTCATGCTGGTCCCTGTAGAACATTTTGAGTAGATGAGCTTGAACTTATGAGTAAAACTGTAAGTTCTTCTGCAGTGTGCTCATTAGGGCTTCTACCCATCAATGGTCCTTAAGTGCATCTTTGCCCAACTCTGAAATTATTATACTACCAGAGCATATAAAATGTCTGATGTACATAAACTCAGAGCAATGTATTTTATATGGCCAAAATTAAGTGACTGGTTGTATTTTTAAAGTGTATACCTATTTAAATACAGAACAGAGTTAGGGAAAATGAGATCGGATACATGTATGGCTCTCTATTCAGAGAATTCTTTTAGCACACTCTTTCCATGAACACATGTCACTGTCTTATCTTTTATCTCTTTAATGCATTGCTTTACTTTTATAAAAAATACATGAGACATTTCATCCTTCTATATTCTGCTTCATTGCTAGAATAAAAGTTGAAGCCACTGCTTACAGTTATGATAATTCAAACAGCTTTTTATCCTTTTAGAAAGAGGCTCTTTTTAATTTAATTCTACTGGCCATATCTCATGAATACCTAAATGAATGCCAGCATTTTATAATCTACACACACACACACACACACACATACACACACACACACACACACAAACACATGGGTGCATGTGTGCTTTAATACTGAGCAAATGAGTAAGCTCACAGCCAGCTTCAATATTCACATAATTATCCAAGAAAATTGTAAGCCAACTGTGACTTTTGTGCCAGTTACATTCTCTACAAAGTACACAGAGATAAAAGTGCATACAGTAGAAATGTTACTGTCCTCAGTCATCCGAGCTAAAAATGTTGTCATATGTTTACTACAGTTACTATACAAATACTCTGCATTGGGTGTAAAAAATAATTTCCTATTTATTCTATTCCTTTTCCAAAGCTACACACACACTCTCTCTCTTATTGGCCCTCACAACTCAAATAATATATACTTCCATAAGATAATATTTAAAATGAACAAGGGAAGTGGTTATCTCCAGCTTTTACTATCAAAATATGCTCTTGATGTTCTTATGCTAATAATTACATAGTTACACTATGGCAAGATCTATGCCCAAACTCCCAAAGATATTAACCAACCAATGGGAAGGACTTCCTTATGTTTCTCTTGATCCCCAAAGTGTATTTGACCTTCTCAGTATCATGAACACAAAACAATTTAGCTGATATAAATTTCAAGAATTAAAAATAATGTCTAACTTTGCTTACTGTAGCATCTCATTTTATGCTGTGGATTTCCCTTGTTAACACAGCCAGCACAGAAGCTTTAGTATTGATCATGTGGTTCCATACAATTCTCACTAGAATCCCTGTCTGGGTTCTATCCGAAACTCTGGATGTAAACAGTCATCCTCATGTGTACTGAAACTGAAAAGAATGTGCTATAATTGCATGGCCACAGATATTTCTGTATCTGGGAATAGTAACTTCCTTTTTTTCCCATTCACAGTTAAACCCTTGTCTCTAATGCTGGCTTCAGAGGTCCCTGCTGTACCAGCATCATCAGCTGAAACACTTGCTGCCAGTTGCACTTGTAGCCATGTCTCTGACAATTGCCCCTTCCTTGCTTATGACTGTATCTTCATTCTGTGATAGCCATGAGTGGAAAATGTTAGCCCCTACTAGACACTGAATGTTAAACATAAAAATCCCAGTATTTGGAATGGGCTAACTCTTCAATTTTTAAAAGAAACAGGGGTCTTTCCTGAGACTGATACTCCAACGAAGTACCATACAAAGAGAAAACCTAGAAACTCTGCATAGATGTAGCCCATGGCAGTTCAGTGTCCAAGTGGGTTCCATAGTAATGGGAAGAGGGACTGCCTCTGACATGAACCGATTGGCCTCCTCTTTGATCACCTCACCCTGATGTGGGAGCAGCCTTATCAGGCCACAGAGGAAGACAATGCAGCAACTCCTGATGAGAGCCGATAAACTAGGATCAGAAAGGAGAGGAAGACCTCCCTTATCAGTAGACTTGGGGAGGGGCATGCGTGGAGAAGGGGGAGGGAAGATGGGATTGGGAGGGGAGGGGGGTTTATGGGAGGATACAAAATGAATAAAGTGCAATTAATAAAAAAGATAAATAAATAAATAAATAAATAAATAAATAAAATAATGCAATCACATAAAAAGAAAAAAAAAAGAAACATATTAGTCCTCATCACTTCTTCCTGCTTTCAGAGACACGTCATAATCAACTCCCCAGTTTCCTTGTCACAAGCAGTACCCCTCCCTGACAGCATATTTTAATAATTTACATCCATTGGATAAAATGGAAAGTAAAACAAAATAATGAATAGTGGTACTAGAGGAGCTTTCAACTGTCATGTCCTGGAAGTACTCTTACTTTTAATATGTTAGTATTTGAAAAAGAATATAACATGATTAAATAGAGCTCAAGTTGAAATGTCCTAAATTCTAGATTATATGAGACAAACAACAAAATAGTCAACTTTAAGTTCCTGACAGGCTATTTTATAGAAAAATCCATAATGAACGCCAAGATATAGAAACATGTTTATTTAATGAACTAATTCAATTAGCTCTCTGGAATGGGAGGCCTAAAGAAAAAAACAGCATAATAGTGTCCATTCATTTAGTCTCCTGACTTAATATGCTTCATAAGTATGGGTAAGGTAGAGGTCAGAAAGTGCTTCTGCTCATTCTTGAATCTCTGTGTGTATTAATATAGATCTACACATAATAATCTAATATCTCCCTGATTAATACAAGCTCAAGATTTCCTTTCTGCTAAGCCCTTGTAGAAGATCTCAAATACACACAAAAATGTACTTTCATTAGCTAAGGCTGTAGGGAAATAATCAATGTCTTATTCAGATCACTCAAGAGATTTAATTGTGGCTATCACATATAGAATTTCAATTAATGGATGCCAATCTAAAAATTGTACCAAAACTACTGATTGCCAAAAATTATACTATGACTTTCATGCCCACAATAGTAAAGATACTCAACTTGATACATCTAGTTAATAACAAATTTAGATATCAAGAGACTCAGAAGAAAACCACATTCGTATTCAGAAGTATTTTTAAATTTTTCTTCAAAAGGCAATTTTTATTTATAATTCTTTGAGGTTTTGTAAACACATGTGTTTAGCTTCACAGTAGAATGAAAACCTCTCAAAGAATAATGGTTAAAACAAACAAACAAAAATACTTCCACTAAAACAAGATTTAAATTCACCTAAAATTTATAATGGAGTCTTTGCTCAACTTAGCAACTGTACTTGAAATAATAGAACATCAAAAGAACAATGTCAGGAAATGATAGCTGGTGGTGTTCATATTAGTTACTGGTCTGTTTTCCCTCAATCATACTTTCACCATGACTTTGTAGAATCTCTTGGGGTTTTATTCTTGACTCCTACAACTAATCATTCTGCAAATCATAACTCCTAACTGGACTATTCACTCCATCAAGTTGGTGCTGTCATCTTTCACAGGAGCTTGTTGTTCTGCTCACTGTGAGGTCATGTCTTCACCTAAAAGCAACCCAGCTTTCTACAACATCATCTCATGTCTTCTTTTACCACTACTATTGCAGCAACTACAGTCTGCCACATCTTAACTACCAATGTGAAAATTTGCATTTTAGTTAAAATACATAACAGCTTTATGTATTTTCTAATTATCACTCCCCCCGCCTTTCTTTCCACTTTAAAAGGACTGGCCGTTTACCAGGTATACTCATATCTCTGTGTTGGGTAACACGTAAATCTGGGGTACTTTTAACGATAAACTATTACAAAGTTTTCTCCTGTATCTCATTAATTTACTTCAAAATATGTATTGAAAACATGACATAATTTTGAATGACACAGAAAGATATAATAAACCCAGACAACACGTCTGAAAAGACAGCATTACAAAAAAAAAAAGAATCCAAGCTCGGGCTTCATAGCGGGTTATGGCTGCGGCCAGTCAAGGACTGCTGAGAGCTCATGACACGTGTGACTGACAAAGACAGTCACACCCAGCAGCACTCAAGGCGTAATTTGTTTCAATCAAAAGGCAGATAATGGGATTCCTCAGAACTGTGATATTATTCTTTGTAACGGTAAAAATCTTTATTTAGCACTTAAAGTAGCTGGATGTTGCTTCTCTTAAACTCTGGGGTTTTTTTTTTGTAATGTCTTTTTTAATTTTTTGTTGATTATTAATTACAATTTATTCACTTTGCATCCCCACCGCAGCCCCCTCACTTATCTCCTCCCAGTCCCACCTTCCTTCCTTCTTCTTTCGCTATGCTCCTCCCGCAGTTCGCTGATAGAGAAGGTCCTCCTCCCCTTCTATTTGACCATAGATTATCAGGTCTCATCAGGGCTGCCTGCATCATCTTCTTCTGTGGCCTAACAGAGCTACCATCCTCCCCAGAGGGAGGTGAAAAAAAAAACGGCCACTGAGGCCATGTCAGAGACAGCCCTTGCTCCCCTCACATGGAGATTGACCTGCCCTGGACTGCAGTTTTCAGCTGAATAATTTAACAACTATGACCACCATTTGTAATAAGTATTCTAAATGGGCAAATTTGTATGAATGGACCAAAACAACATTCACCAGTGGCTAACAATACCATTCTCAATCCTTTCAAGTGATAGAAGTATGTTTCAATGTTTGCCACAGTTGCCTAAAAGACAGAAAACTGACACTAAAGCACATTTTACAATATCTAAGTATATGGCTGTCAGAACATGGTCCAGAATGGAGACAGATGAAGGGAATCTGAGAAAACTCAAAAAACAAAACAACATCAAAAAAGACAAGTCTTGTGACCTCAGTTTCTTCAAAACATGGAATCATTCTTGGGTTATGCATTTGTGCCCCTCTCAGGTGTAGAAGCTAGGAATGAGTTTATCTCAGATTATTCATCATTGCTTGCAATTGTTATTCAATTAAGTATTTCCACTACTATCTTTTATATATCTCTGTGGAAAACCTCTTTTTACCACATGCATCTTGTCCTTGTGATTATATACAGCTTGAACTCATGAAATGTTACTCAGGAGACCTTTCTCAACACTTGATATAAATTTCCTGATGCTCTGAATGAAGTTGGCTATTGTATGAGACTTTGGTCACCTCACTTTTAGGTTCTACTGCCTCTAGAGCAGCAAATACAAGGCTAGGAAAGAAAGCCCATGTTTGCTACAGTTACACAGGAAAAGAGGATGTCTTATCAGTAACTGCATTTACATACATTATAACTAAAACTTCTAAGCAGCTTCTCAAGCTTCTGCGCTTCAGCAGATCTACAAACAGAAGCCTCGGGCTCTCAGTTTTGCAGCTTATGGCTGCAATGACTCCAATTAAACAATGTTTGTGCAAGTCTAGCTTATTGTATTATTTTATAATTATTTGATTTAAAAATTAAATAAAAGATAAGCCATGCTAGTCAAATATACCAAAAGTTTTATTGGCTAAATTAAAAAAAAAAGTATGATTTCAGCATGTGCTAAGAGTTAAGGGAAATTAGCAGTCAGTCACCCTGTATGCATTGCCTTAGGAAAGAAAAACACAGTTTATAAAATGCCAGAAATGCTAAAATATATTAAATCTTATGTAAAAATGCATGTTTTTCTAGGGGAACTTTCTATTATTTTAAGTTTTTGAATGGAACTTCTTTCAAGTTGTAAATGATTCGAATGTTGCACAGCTTCATATAAACACACTTAACAAATATAAATCAGGGAAATGGGGTTTAAAATTATGACTCATCAGCATTACATTATTCTGACATTGTTTTAAACAAATTTAATCTAAATTTTCATTATCACTCATTTTCTTCTGATAATGTTTTGAAATCATTCTTCCTCTGACAGTACAACAAAACAAGAGGAAACCTGGACTGAAGCTTAATTTTGTTTTCAGTCAATCCAAACAGAGAATTCCTATCATCATGTTCACATATGGAGAAACTTGTCAACTAAATTGTTTTTTATTTTAATTTTTATATTAATTACATTGATTAATTATATTAATTATTTTAATTACAGTTTATTCATTTTGTAACCCAGCTATAGCCTCTCTTTATTCCCTCCCAATCCCACCCTCATCTCCCTCATACCCCTTATCTCCCTCGTCTCCTCCCATACCCCTCCCCAAGTTTCCTGATAGGGGAGGTCCTCCTCCCCTTCCAACTGACCCTCGCCTATCAGGTCTGATCAGGACTGGCTGCACTGTCTTCCTCTGTGGCCTGGTAAGGCTGCTCATCCCTCAGGGGGAGGTGATCAAAGAGCCAGCCATTGAGTTCTTGTTAGAGACAGTTTCTGTTCCCCTTACTAGGACACCCATTTGGACACTGAACTGCCATGGGCTACATCTGTGCAGGGGTTCTAGGTTATCTCCATGCATGGTCCTTCATGCATGGTCCATGCATGGTCTCAGAAAAGACCCTGTGCCCAGATTTTTTGGTTCTGTTGCTCTCCATGTAGAGCTCCTGTCTATCTCCCCCTTTAAATTGTTTATTTTAAATGAGTTGAATGTGTTGCAAAAATTCATTTTATTATAGAACTAAAACTTCTAACTAATAAATTAATTATATAGTCATATTTTTATGAAATATATTTTATAGTTAGTGCTATTTAAAAACACAATAGTGGTAAGTTGTTTTATATTTAGGTAGTCTCTCTCCCCACCTCTCTCTTGCCTCTGTTTCCTCTGCCTTTCCACATACATTCTACTTTACAAACAAATTTGCATCTTAAATTGCTAATTTATTGTCTGTCCTTCTAAATTCCAAATGTTATGCCTAGGGATAGCAACTATGGAATTCCTAATCTCTACTGTGGAATGCTGGTAAAGTGGCCAGCTCAGATTAGGAGCTCTCAGCTTTCCTAGAGAACAAAATGTAGTCATCGATGTAAGGCTTTCAGCAAGGGTAATCAGGAAGATAGGAAACCATGTTCCTTCTTCAAGATCTTTGGTTTTTACACCAATTGCTTTTCAGAAACTAAATGGACAATAAGTTAAATATCTTTGAACTCTTGAGGATGTGTAAAATAAACATATACATATACTTTCAGTAACTTAGAAATTTAGTGACTGCCTAGTAAATCTAATGTCCAGTTAAGGACAATGTGCTCTTCTATAAATCAATATTAACTTTAGGGTTCAGTAAATTTGGATTATTGTGGGACCTTTTGCTAGCAAATTATATGCCTCTATAAAATTTAAATTCTTGCCATCATTTTTTAACCTATAAATGAAGGTAACAAAAATGATACTAATCCCCTACTGACATAGAGAATATTACACCAATTTACAACAGCAATAATATGATGAAGATATAATATCAATTTAAGAACAATACCAGCTTTATATCCTACATGCAATATGTTCAGTCATTTAGCAGATAAAAACAACAAAAAACAATTCCAGTTTTAATTATGACCACTATCTCAATAAAAGAATGAAACCAACCACTCAGAAAAAAAAAATAGCTTGAACAAATCAATGTTAAAGAAGACTTCAAATCTGTGATGTCCCAATCTAGAAACCCATATTTTCCACTTTTCCAGAATTATCTTATCACTAATTAATAAGCAAATGTTGCACATTTCAAACTGCTTTTGAATTTGAATTCTGGTATAATTAGATTAGAAAAATGAATACATCAATAAGAAAGTACTAAATATCAAAATTAAAATAAGTTGAGAAGTAAATCATTTAAAGTAAAAATCTTCAAATTACTGTTTCCCAAGTTGTGACAAAAGCTAGCATCTTTTTTTAAGAAAAAGACAATAAACATTGTTTATTGTAACATTGTTTGTTAGGAAACTCAAAACATTTCTAGTAAAGGTATACTACCATCAACAAGCTTGGAGGCAGAGCTGAAGCAAGACCTCAGATCACCAGATGTTATCTATATATTTGATGTTATTATTTATGGAAATTTATAACATTGTTATATTCTATACGCTTGTCTTCAGTGAAACAGTCGTGAAATATCTGTAAGTAATGGGTCACCGTGTCAAAGGGCAATTAATATTTGACATGAGTCAAAATGTTACATATGCATGCTTTCTCAAAGGACAGGAGGTAGCAGGTGTTACTATTACTCACCACAGTAAGCTTTTTTTATTGATTCAATAAGTGGCCTCATTAGCTTCAGTTATCTGCTTTCACAGAACAGCACCTGCCATTACTAAACTATATGGACCATAATACTAGTTGTAATAATACATAACAAGCAGTGTAAGCATAATAAAAACCAACTCTTCAGAAAGACATCCAAAATGTTCAGTCATTTAGCAGACAAAAATAACAAAGTATAATGGCTTAAGTTCTAGTGGCTAAGTACAACCTGAAGTTGTGTATAAACAGCACAGCCAAGGAATAAAAGAATCAGAGAGACAGCTTAAAAGATTGGGATTCAATGTAATATTTTGAACATATTTACACATATTTTTAAGTACTTATGTCTTTCTGGTATGTTAACATCATTAAAACACTAGTTTTAATGGTAAACTTTTGTTAAAATCAAGATATTCTACTTTTAATAGTAAAAGATGTAGGAATTTCTAGATCATTTCAACAAAACATATGCCTTCTATCTTCCAAAAATCTTATGCTTAAAATTATGAAATGTTATTTCTCTTAAAGACTTCATAGGAACCTGATACCAGTTAGAGGATATATAATCTTGATGAAAACATGAAGATGCTGATTGACCAGCATCATAAATATATTATTTCAAAATATTATAAAATATCATTATATGCATAATCACAAATTCTTCTAATTTCATCAACTAAATTGTTATTACAACTGCCATCAGTAATGTCTCCCAGAGACCCTTGTGTTAGAAGCCTGGTCCCCACATGAGTACTATTGAGAGGTGAAGAAAACCAGAGATGGGTCTATTGGTCTAAGCACTAAGACCATTCCCATGAAGGAGATAACTGAAAACTGGTTCCTTCTTCCTGTTGTCTTCTACTATCCAAACATGGGGTGAGTAGTCCTGGTCCTTCAACTGTCCCTGCCATGATGTCCTGCTTCCCCACAGGCCCAACATCAATAGGCCACTGACCACAAGAAAAAACTGCAGGACTGTAAACCACAACAAAACTCTTCTCTTCACAAACTATCCAGGTATGTACTGTAGTAATAAATAGAAAGCTGACCAGCACAAATACCAGGGCTAAAGAATTTTTAATATAATAAGTTTAAATAATTTGTCAAGACTTTAACATCATACATGATTTTTAAGCTAGCAATGTAGACAGTTCAGATCACTCCAGTGTTGATTTTAGTTTGGACATGAATCTGTAAGTTTATAAAAAGTAGTACAAAAGATGCACCATTTACAGTAAGAGCCTCCTTCTTGGGCCCTGAGGCTGGCAGTGTAGAGCCAACACCAAGACCATAGATTTTACATTTTGTAGTGGATATTGCTATAACTTCATGAGTTCTGGTTTTATGTTTGAGTTATAAATTTACAATGCTCTGTATTTTTCTCTTGCTACATAAAGTTAATTTTACCAAAAGACAACTTAATATCAGTTACTTCTAGGGATAAAAATGCATCTCTACAGTGGGGGTTTTATGAATCAGCTGATCTCAGAATTACACATTACTAGATGCATTTCTACATTAATTACTTTCACCTTTAACATTCAACTACACTCAGCAATTTAGAACTTCCGTTAAAATCTACTTAATTTTTTTTTCATTTATTGATTTTGTGAATGGAGGCGCATGCATTCCATGGACCCCATGTAGAAGTCAGGAAACAGCTTTTGGGTACTCTCCCTTCATGGTGTGAGTTCCAGAAATTAGATTCCAGCTGTCATGCTTGGTGCCAAGCACATTTACCCACTGAGATATCTCATCTATTTCATTAAGACTTTTATTCCCAAATCATCCACTACCCCTAGTCCTAAAACACTAGCCTTCCACTGAAAGAGAGAAACAAAACCACAGTGCTCAGTCCCTATCCTTCTCCTGCACAATATCCTCCAGTATTTCATTTTCTTTATAACACTTTTACCATCTGCCATACCATATGTTTCAGTTATTTGTGATGCTGACTAGAATACCCTCCTCTAGCCTAATTTGTTCATGTCTGAATGCTCAGAATCTAGAACATCCATTAAACTTAGTGGATGCTAAGCAAGTGGTTGAAGAACTTTGGATTTTTTTTTGGTTCTGTAATCTGGAGCAATTATGGGTTTTTGTTTTCCAGGTCATTAAACAAGTCCATTTTTATCTTCAATCAGCCCATTGAAATTTGAGTATGGTAATCATTAATGAGGTATTCTTTTAAATCTTTTGCAGAAAGCACATAAATCCTGTTATTTATGTTACCTGAATGAACCCACTACATTTTCACATTTGGTGATTCAAAGAAACTCCAAGATGCCTT
This sequence comes from Pachyuromys duprasi, assembly GCA_028658305.1. Taxonomy (NCBI): domain Eukaryota; kingdom Metazoa; phylum Chordata; class Mammalia; order Rodentia; family Muridae; genus Pachyuromys; species Pachyuromys duprasi. The sequence goes on along the minus strand of CM053763.1, from coordinate 50,343,211 downwards.
TGTGAACTTTTCCTCAGCTCGTCCTCAACCGCTTGCATTTTCCAACTATTTCTACAAATGCTTCACCTTATCAACTTATGTTACCAGTCCTTTTTCACATGTTCTGCAGGTACTACACCCTTAATACTTCAAAAGATGGAGGTGCTCAACATTTGTGAGTTGCTCTTCTTTTTTAAAGGGAATTGTGTAGCAATTTTACTTAGAATTGGAGATTAAAAAAAAATCTGTGCTAAAAACAGCAAGCAATTGAAAAAGAAAATTTCCTCTTTTGTAAAAGTTCTTTCAGCTATTCCAACAGAAGAAAGCTATCCTAGTTTTCTTTCACCAGAGGTGCCTGCAGTCTCTTCTTTTTTGCCGTAACCTTTCTGCTCTTCTCTTTCCAGGTCTTCTTAACGATCCCTGGCACACATACACACAAATACAAATATACAAACACATACAGACAAATACACACATACAAACATATACACATGCACACATATATACACACACATACACAAACACAGAATTTCTCTTAAATCAGAAGTAGTGACGGGCCTATTGCTGTAGGGTAACTAGTGAAACCACTTTCCCCAACTAAAATATATGAAACATGTTTTATTTCATCTTTTAAATAAGGTTTACATGCAAATCTATATATGAAAGTCTAGTTTCATTTTGTTACTGCTTTGATCTTGAAAGGTAGTTATGCTTTTGTTTAATTAAATATCTAGTTTTGACCAAAAGTCATGCATAATTACTAAAAAAATAATAATAATTAAACAGATTCAATTTCATCACTAACATTTAGTTCATTATTAATGTTCTGAAAATGGCAAGTCATTTTCTTATATTGTATAATTTCAGGAGAGTTGATAGAATGAACCAGCATTAAGGACAAGCCTTTAAATCTGTCTACAAATGTGTCTTGCCTGAGGCTATTCACTGATAGTGATAAAGTAAATTTATAAAAACAACAGCAAAAATCCTTTGTCACTAATTAGAAAGTAAATGTTCAGTTTGTATCAGAAAGCAGACTCAAGGAAAGCCTGCACTGTAGTGATTAATTCCAGACCAGAATGAAGAACTAGACTTCCTCTCCCTATCAGAGCAGCCAGGGGGTCCTTGAGATGTATTTGGAACAGTTCCCATCTCAACAGTCTCCAGAGAGGGCAGGTAACTTAAAGGCCTTCTTCTCCACATGGAGAACTAAGTTGAATTACAAAAGAGTACCCAGAGTGCACATACGGAAATCAGAGGGAAACTTTTAGGTATAGGTCATCCGGGGATCCTGCTCAGAGCTCCAGGCCTATACAGCAGGTATGCTTAGTGCCTTTATACACCGAGCCATCTCACCATTCCAGACATATGCTCAATACCCTAAGTATGCTCTAAATTATTCTATGTCCAGGTTTTGCTCAACTCCTAACCTGTTGCATGCTCTCTAGTATTTAGAATACTATAAATATATGATAGTATTTATTCTGATACTTTTTTGGGAAAGACACTTTTTCCATGAAGCTTTCCCCAGTCTTATCCACTGGAAATGCATTCTTCATTCTCAAGAGGTCATCAAATTTGCTTTTGTCTTTCATCTTTTATCACCTGAATCAATATAATATTTGCTGGTGTATACATAAATGCAGTATATCTTAATTATGATAAGTTCATCACTTATGCTTTAGTCACATGTCTGTCCCATAACCATGTAGTGGAATGCCTTCTATTTATTAAACATTTAAATAATATGTGTCTTTCAAAAGCTGGGGATATAAAAAATACATGATGCATATATTTCTAACCGCATTTTTTGCTTTGTGACTTGCCACTGAAGCATAATAAATGCAAATATTCAGTGAAAATACCATCTGTCTTTCAAACCATTGCCTTGCATCATTATCAAAACAGTATATTGTGGGCCAAAATACAACTTTACTAAAATTTTGAAAGTTACACACACACAGACACATACACACACAGCTAAACCTCTAATTACAATGTAATTCTGGCCATCATTTATAAGAACACATAATAGTGTGTTTTTAGTAATTGTAATTTTATAAGTAAGCAATGGCTCACTTAAACGGTTTTACAAAACGCAGTAAAATCTTTGGCTATAAAACTAAAATCCTTCAGAAAACAAAGAGGGCTTGCCAAGTTTTGAAACTATATTTTTCTCATATGTTATAATTTAGTGACCAGATAAACATAACAACTATCAATCCTCATCACTGACGGTGACTTAATTTCATTTATAAATAGAGTATACAACCCCCATTCTTTAGATTTTCTAGATTAGAAACAGATACTAAAAGTTCTATATTCACACCAAATCCACACACTTATTATGATGTTGACTTCAGATGAAAAAGATTCATTTTCCCAATTATATATTGTGTTCTCCCCCACTTAAAGCTTACAGAAGCAGCCAGAATGAAGAATACAAATGTTCATACCTACCACCATGCACAAAACTCAACTACAAGGGGATCAAAGATCTGAACATAAAACCAGGTACACTGAACCTGGCAGAAAAGAAAGTGGGGGACAGTCTTTAACTCATTGATACAGAAAAAAAGACTTTCTGAACACAATACCATTAGCCCAAGCAATAAGCTCAATAGCAAATAAATGGAACCTCATGAAACTGAAAAGGATACTGCTCTTTGGGCAATGCAACAGCCTACAGAATAGATAAAGATTTTTTTCCAGTTATACATCCAATAGAGGGATAATATACAAAATATATAAAGAATTCAAAAAAGTCAAGAAAACAAATGATTTTTAAAATGGGTGCAGATCTAAATAAGGACTCTCAAACAAGGAAACTCATGGCTGAAAAGCACTTAAAGAACTGTTCCACATTCTTATCCTGCAGGGAAATGCAAGCCAAAACTACTTTGGGATTTCTGTTCAAATGGCTAAGAGCAGTAAAGCAAATAACAGTTCATGCTGTCAAGGGCATGGAATAAGGGAACACACACCGTTGCTGATGGGAGTGCAAACTTGTACAGCCATGATGGAAATCAGTATAGTGGTTCCTCAGAAAGATGGGAATTCATCTACTTCAAGACTCTGCTATAGCACTCCTGGGCATATATCCAAAGAATGTGGCATCCTACCAGAGACACTTGCTCAACATTAATTTCTGCTCTATTCATAATAGGCAGAAACTGAAAACAACCTTGATGACCCTCAACAGATGAATGGATAAAGAAATGTGGTACATTTACACAATGAAGTATTATTTAGGTAGAAAGAAAGAAAGAATGAAAGAAAGAAAAATTTACAGACAAAATAATGGAAGTAGAAAAAAATCATCTCAAATGAGATAATCTAGACCCTTAAAGACAATCATGTCATTATTTTTTATTTTGGAGAATTTCCTAGTTTTTCTACTGCAATGTGACATTTAGTCTCTTCCCTTTAAACTGTCCCCAATATCAATCTATTAAAATACTACTTTACCCCAAGCCTTTAAGTGCTAAGCTAATACTTACTGACTACCTGAGAATTATTCTATCAACACTAAGAACAAACAACCTGTAGTCATGCACCTTGCTCTTGGTCCCTTTTGATTCAAGGGTTAAGCAGGTTATCTAGGTAATTCATATTCTGAGAATACAAACATCAGTGATATGTCCATTTCAATAACTTCATGTTGCCTATTCATCCACATTGTTATAGGTGACTCTCAGCTAATGAAAGAAGTATGTCATCTTTGGATATTAAGGAATCACTGACGGGGGTGATCATATACAAATTGAAAACCGAATTTCAGCTAATATTAAACATATATTTTAAAATTGAAAATTATTATTGATCTTCTGAAATGCAAATTTATCTCAGTTAATAGTATCAAAATGTGAGCTGGAAGTGAGTGAGCATGCTTGTTATTCCAAAATTTGGAAGGCTCTAGAAGGAAGATTACAAGTTGGAAGCAACTTTAAATGCATAATTCTAAGTCAGCTTGGCCTACATGGCAAACCCTGTCTTAAAAGAGAGAGAGGAAAAAAAAATGAAACTAAAACTAAAACAAACCATACAATAATAATATCAAAATATGGGAACTAGAAGCATCAATTTAAAAATTAAACCAATATCAGTTCACGCTAAGTAACAAACAATGTAGATACAAACAGTTTAATATGTGTTTAATTAATATTAATTAACACACCAGGGAGTTCAGTTCCTTCCTTCAATTAATACTTGTATAATATACCACATTTTCAGAAATTGTGGCAATATGTTAGGATTTTCATTTGAGAGAATGCTTTATAAAAATAAATTTACAGTTGACAGGGGAAAGAAAGGACAAAGGGGAGGGAGGGGTGAGGAAAGAGGGAGAGAGAATGGGACAACCCCTCCCTGTCCTATGTGACAAAGCAGGCATCACGTGTGGACTGTCAGCTCGCTGACAGAGCTTGGACTGGTATATCAACTCACTCACCTCAGTTAAATGAGGATTAGGGTTAAAACCACAGAGGCTACAGACGGTGGTTTGACACTCAGTGCAAGTGTTAAAATTGGCCTTTTCTGGAATGTGCAACAGAAGTTCAGTGGTGTTGCAAAGAGGACAGATGGTTTTAGAGAGGCCTTGTACGGGAGTCTGTGCTGCAGAAGTTGGTGGTGGTTGCAGAGGTCTTCCAGTCACCGTTTGGCTTATTGGTTTCGTGGGCTGCAGAGCTGAGGGTTTAGCCATGCTTGGCTGCTGAGGCTGGGGCTTTGCCGGGGTGGGCTGCTGAGGCTGGGGTTTTGCTGGGGTGGGCTGCTGAGGCTGGGGCTTTGCCGGGGTGGGCTGCTGAGGCTGGGGCTTTGCCGGGGTGGGCTGCTGAGGCTGGGGCTTTGCCGGGGTGGGCTGCTGAGGCTGGGGCTTTGCCGGGGTGGGCTGCTGAGGCTGGGGCTTTGC
>CM053763.1:50306273-50338223 GCA_028658305.1 Pachyuromys duprasi | reverse complement strand
CTGCTGAGGCTGGGGCTTTGCCGGGGTGGGCTGCTGAGGCTGGGGCTTTGCCGGGGTGGGTTGCTGGGGTGAAGGCTTTGCTGAGCCTGGCTGTTGAGCTGGTATCTTTCCAGGTCCAGACTGCTGAGCTAGAGTCTTTGTTGGCCCAGGTACCTTTGGAGGAGTCTGTGGCCCTGGCTGTTGAGCTGGGACTTTTGCTGTCCCTGGCTGCTGGGCCGGGGACTTTGCTGGCCCGGCTGGAATCTTTCCAAGCCCAGGAGTCTGAGCTAGAGTCTTTGGCCCAGGTTGCTGTGTGGAGGTCTTCTCTAATCCAGCCTGCTGAGCTGGGGGCTTGGCTGTCACTGGAGGTTGAGCCGGAGGCTTCACTGTCCCAGAGGGCTGCGCTGAGGACTTTGCTGGCCCTGGTTGCTGGACTGTGGACTTTGCAGGCCCAGGCTGTTGGGCTACAGGTTTCCCAGGACTTGCTTGCTGAGCTGGTATTTGGGCTGGACTCTTCTGGGAAGGCTTTCCTGTGCCGGGGGCTTGTGGTTTTATTTTTTCTGCTTGCTGGGAAGATGTCGACTTGGGAGAAGTATCTTGCTGTATCACCTCTTTCTGGGGTCCTTGCTGTTTAGGAACGGGCTTCGGTGATGGTTGCGGTAAGGGGGGTTTTGAGATACCTTCAGATTTCCCCTGGTCCTTCTGAGCAACTTTTTGTTTCTTTGTAGTTTCCTCCTGGGATGCCTCAGAGTCTGATATCAAATCAAACGGGTTGAATTTATTTACAACAGAGGAGACAGCACTTAATGGGTTAACATCTGCCAGGAAACCAGGCATCATACTAGACTTGTACTCTTCCTTAAAATCAGTTCTAGACTTTGATTCTTTCAAGCTAATAGTGGATGGACTCCTCCCAGGCAATTTCTGTTCTGACCTAAACGTGTCAGTAGTTCTACTTTTACTGAGGCCGGGCTGAGTCGGGCGTCCAGGATCTGGTGGCTTTCCTGGTTGCTGCGGAGACTGACTACTATCCAACTCTTGTTTCCTGGAAAATTAAAATAGTGGAAGTTACTTCAAAACTAACCAACATTTAAAGCTATTGTTTTTTGATCTGTTTTGTTTTGTAACTCGAATGTAGATACAATTTGTGTTGTAACCTATATTGATCATAAAACTTTCCTTGTCTCTTATTTTTGAATGGATAAAATTTTTCAACAAGAAGTCTCACAAAAGATACTTGTGGGTGATGATAATTTAGTTGTTAAATAATAAAAACTTATGTAAATATACTTACTAGAATATAACATATAGGTTTAAAAAGATAAAACTGCAAAAATACAATGTAATGTCACATTGTAACACATACATGATTACCTGTACTGCCTTTTTGGTTAAAATTTATGGTCAAGAGAAACCAAAGAGAACTGAGAAGAAAAAGTATTATTTTACATATAACAGCTTTCTGGATTAGTTTTTACTTAATTTTGACAACTCATATTAGTTACATAAGGTACACAGTGTGACATTTAGGTGAATTTGTGGTAATGGAGCTTACATGACACTTTTTTTAGTATGCTGAGAAATCTAATGCTTTACTCAATTTTGCCTTGTTCTACCTAGAATGGTAACACCCATCAGGCACTATTCTTATTAAACTTTATAAAGATCTGTATGTTAATTACTAACCTTGTTTGAGAAACAAATTTTCTTGTGCAAGGCCAATATTACTTGACCTTTTCTAATACTTAATTATTAATCTGAGGGTTTTACTGCAATATATCAGCTAAGGTTTACAGTAGTTTGAGATACTTAAACTATCTTGGCCTGATAGCCAAGCAGCATAAAACTAGCTATGGTTCCATTTCTGGAAAATGCTATTACTTTCCTCAGTGGACAAAAACATGTTACAACTTCATTCAGTGTTTGCGACATTATTTATTGTTACCATTGTACTTATATCTATTATCACTGACATTGCTAGGAGGCTATGACAAGAAGCTTTAAAAGACAATTACTTCTTTTAAAAGCATTATGTAGATATGCTAAACCTTAAGTAACATGAGTTGAATAATTAAAGTTATATATGTTAAATTTTGAATAAGCCATTTTTGTCAACAATCAAAGCATAACTAACTGCATTCTATACTGTAACTCTGGGGAAAGCGAGATAAATAGTTTTGTTTCATTTATGTCATTTCATATTTGGAGAATATATGTTTCTTTTTTTTTAAAGACTTATTTATTATGCATACAATTTTCTGTCTGTATGTACACCCGCATACCAGAAGAAGGCACCATATTTCATTACAGATGTTTGTGAGCCACCATGTGGTTGCTGGGAATTGAACTCAGGACCTCTGGAAGAGCAGCCAGTGCTCCTAACCTCTGAGTCATCTCCCCAGCCCAATATATGTTTCTTTTTGAAAAAAACAGAAAAAAATAGTTAATAATTTGGGAACACCTGAAATATGGTCACAATATAGTTTACATCTTTTATCCAGTCCAAAATTGGCTAGTTAGGGGCACAGCCACATATTTTCAACTTTGTGTTATTTAATTATTTTCTTCAGAACTTCCTTAATCCTTACAGCCTAAATCGGGATCTAAGAGAAAGTTGAAAGAAATGGAAAAGTATAACTTGTAGCAAAGGCTCAGAAAGGAAATGATTTTCACTGACATATATGCATAAAATGATATAACAAAATGAGTGGCTATGGTAGGTTGTAGCTCACTGGTACTGTATCTGTCTGGTATGTGGAAGGTGATATAACTGATCCCAGCAGTATATAATATTATACTAACAATAATAGAAAAATTTAGGCAGTTTCTTCCAGGAAGTTGTTTTTTTTTTTAAAGTAGATATTTTACTATGTTTCCAAAGCTTTCACTTAAAAAGAGACTTAAACTATTTCCTGGGTTATTTCCAAAAGGCCGGTGATATTATTTTTTAATCATTGCTACACATTTACATTTGGACATATTGCAAATGCTTCTTTACAGGACTCCCTGCCTGTGCATGGGAAGGAATAAGAGCTACAATACATAACTGAAAATAGGTTATTTCCAAAGAGATACATTATATAGATTTTGGCATTATTCTGCAAATGTTTCACATTCAATTAATACAATGCAAAACTCTACTGAAAGGAGTATCCCCAAAATCTAACTTGGTTTTAGGTGTATTGGTATGTAAATTCAAGTTAAAAAAAATCACAGGAATCAGGTTAACACCAAACAGAAATGTAAAATTGCCTGGGTAAATATGAGATTTTGAATTGTGTTTGCCATAACAACCATTCTGCTAAAACAAAACAAACAAACAAACAAACAAAAAACACTAAAATGCAATACCTTACAGATGTGCCTATCTTATAAGTAATTATTTGGGGATTTTGCTAACCTGCCCTTTTGTATGTGGCCCTTGAAAATTATCTTTAAACAAAGGGCAAAGAAATCTATTCTTGGTTTATTAAATTGTCATTTTCTGGAAATACTATTAAACTTATATTAATCTGTGTCTTGTGATACACTTTCTTCACTCTACCCTATATATGTGTAATAACAAGTAAAAAACAAACAAAAAAGAATTTCACAAGTTGTGGTGACAGAAAATGCAACTGAAAACAAAGCTGCATGTGGCACACATTATAATTTTATAAACATCCCACAAAAATTAAGGTGTGCTGTATTAAAGAAGCTTCTTGCCTGAAAAGACTTACATAAACACAAAGAGTGTTCATAAAATCTAACTTGGTTTTAGTTGCTATCACTATGTAAATTCAAGTTTAAAAAAAAATCACAGGATCAGCTTGACACCAAACAGAAATGTAAAGGCGCCTGGATAAATATGAGCTTTTGAGCTGTGTTTGCTGTAACAACCATTCTGCTAAAAAAAACAAAACAAAACAAAAAAAATATATATATATATATAAACTAAAATGCAGTCTGTGTCTTATACACAAAACTGTGTACTAGAAGACATTTCACTCATCTTTTCGTTGTTAGAATTAAACCTGGCAACTAGGAGAAAAGCATTAATGTTTGATGAATCAATGGATAAATGGATGGTTTGCAATATGAAAACCAATGAATGAACGTATCAGGTTTTTGCTTCACTCTAGATTAAAGTTTCTTGAGTTCTTCTCACCTCAACGTCTTCTAAAGGTTTTCTAAGTTTTCAATGGATACTTTCCATGTTCACTTAAGAACCTGGCCTTGACCTATTGTTCTATATTTAAAGCAAACAACCAGTGGAGCAGATGGTCACTCAGTAGGGGAGGCTCAAAGGAGCACTAAAGGAAATCAGCAATTCACAATTCTTATCTTCCATCACAAAAGTTTTTCAGTGAGCCATCTCATATCCCATGTTCACGAATAGACTGGATAGTAGTAGCAAAATTGTCTTTTCCCGAGTCTACCAAGAATCAACATTTTGAAGAATTTTGTTTGTCACCTCATTCTGATTTCAGCTTGTTATTTGAGTTTAATTCCACATCCTTTTTTCATTTTACTATTGCCATTCCCAGATTAGAACTTTTCTGTCATAAATTAGAGGAGAAACTGTTTTAGATAAAATGATATCTCAGGTAAATGCAAACATTATCATGTGGAAGGAGCTGAAATGATGAAATGATTTTAAATGTAACTCAACAGTAAATGACAATTTGATAGTGCTGAGTCACATAAAATATTCTACACCAGAAATAATAATAACTTTAGAACTATTTATTCACTTTTATAGCAGAGAGGATACGGGATTTAAACCACTAAGAGAATAATTCAAAGTCATAAACTTAATTCAAGAAGTCTGATCTTCAGCCTAAGGAGAGTTCTGCTGGGAGAAGTCACACTTACTTATCCACCTGTAAAGGAATCAGAAGTATTTCTGACAATGAATAACACAACACACAGCTTGTCTGTGGCCATTACTGAGAGTTCTCCATTGCTGACGTTGAGATTTCAGTGCTTTATATTTGTCGTGCTTTATATTTGTCATACTCCTTAATATTAAAAATCCAACTCCCATCCCCCTCAAAAAAATTGCTGTGAACTTTTGAGTCATACTCAAAATGACTTCCTGAGACAGGTGAGGCAGGTCTTATTATCTTCCTTAGCAGCAAGGAACATGAGACATGCATGGGTCTAGAAAGGAATGTTAATTTGCTATGAGTCACATAAAATCAATAAGATAAGAACCTGAGTCTTGGAGCTGAAAAATCCTTACTTCTCAAAAAATAAAATACAAAAAGAGGTAGAATAAAGAAATTCTTCCATATCTTAAATGCACATCTCTTAACTTCTTAAATTTTGAAATAATTTGAACCCTTTATATACATATATTTAGTGACTATGAGCCTGAAAGTTTAAATGACAAGGTCAAGTGACTCTCTCATTATCATACATATGTATATTTTTCCCAAAGTATCCTTTCTAGAAAGACTTTAGCAAATGACAAATATGTTGCTAAAATCAGAAATTCTGTGTGCATATATTTTCAAACTGTTACTTACTGTAATTTAGGGCACAAATAGCCTAATAATAACAATCCCAACGTGTCCAGTTGCTAATAGGAAATTGGGAAAGTACTCTGCACTATACATGCAACATAAAGTAAGAGTTATATAGACAGAAATATTTCTCCAGCGTCTGTTGTACAAAAGCAAAAGTACAAATATAAACACCAATGATCTCACTTGTATTTGCAACCAGGCTAGACCTGTTGCATGTACCCCTCTGGAAAAATTCTAGATCTGGCTCATGATACCACTGCATCTCACTGTTATTCTATGACACAGTAAATGCACATTTGATTCTTTCTTTCAGGATTCCAGCAAGCAGAGAAAAACAACTCATTTTGTAAACTATTTTAGAAGCCAAAACAATACTAGTTTCAAAACAAAAGGCACATTTTGGGGCCTAATTTCCATGCTATTGTGGTTTCTTTCTAATTAAATGGGGACTTTTACCTGACAGATTTCTAGCATTTCAGATGTTACATGAAAACAAAATCACTGTCTTTCAGCAACTTAACTGCTCCTGTGTTCAGTTTATTATGACATTTGGCAAGACTATGCATTCGTATTTGCATGCTGGTAACTAAGTGAAAAATATTTTAAGTTTATGAAGTATAGTGTTCTACAGCTATACTTACAGATGTTTCGTACTTTCAGTATCTCAAGTAAAGATTGAGGAAGTCCTGTCAATCCCTATAAAGGCTGTTTCAGGACCATGGATAGATATTTCTCCTACTGAAGGATGTAAAGTTAAAGGGTTTGTTTACAATAACAAAGGCTGACAAGCATGATTATACCCTCTTGGTGTTCTAATTAGACAACAACTTATTCATTAGGAAAGGGCAAAATAGATAGCTAGTGAGGAAATGAGTATGTTAATATTACGAATCAGCTTTTATAATTGCCTGTACAAATAGTCATGGGTTTATTTTGTTTTTAAGTGTGAATTGAAACCTAATCTTAAGGTAATACAAATTCACATGTTCTATAAACCAAGATTTTTTTTTGCATTAAAAAAAGCGCAACGGTTTAAAAACTAGCATATGCTAATTCAGAAATACATGTACAGCACCTGCTCTGCTGTGACCGAACCATCTGTTTAATGTCACGGAATATCTTAGGGCCTCTGGCTGAGCAGAAAAGGTAGATTTATTCTATGCCTTTTTACCTAGGCAGCTCCTGTTCTCTGGGGACAGGCTGGGAAGGGAGGACCAGTCACCTCCAGGGGGTTAAGGGTATTGTTACAGGAATATTTACACATCATTCTCAGAGAAAAAGACCTCAGAACACTGAAGAGATTTAAGCGTTCAGGTAAACAGCCAACCCAGCTCTATCCATTTTTTTTCAACACGTCTGTGTTGTATTAATGGAAGATTTCCAGATTAGTAAAACACTGTAGGGCGTCTCTCTACACCTCCCTAGAGGAAAAAGGTTCCAAAAGGCCAAAAGGGGTGAGGGGATCACAACCTAAAATCACAATTCCAAGAATGCAGCCCATGACTATCCCACCAGAAACTCTACCCTGCATCATTTTTATTCCGCCCATCCAGAAGCTCCTGATCGCCTTATCGCCACCCCAATAGAGAGAATAAAATGAAGGGAGGAGACATATATGTACCACCGTGCGGGCACATACACATACGTGCACGGGAAGCGGTATATATATGCCTGGACCTCTCCATCATGCTGTGCGTGCCTGTGCATGGAAGGCGACTCCGCAGCGGCCGCGGGGACGCTTCCCTTGGGCAGCCCCTGCGCCCTTGACATGACAGCAGCGATCTGTCTCCTCTCCTCCTCGCTCAGCTGGCTCAGGTCCGCCTCCATGCCGGCTGGGATCCCGGGGTGCAGGGCGCTCCCCGAGCCGCCAGCCCCGCCTGCGGCCGCCGCCAGACCTTCGGGGAGCCCTTCCCCTTCCAAGCTCGCCTCGTTGCCCATGGCTCGGCGGGACACGTCCCGGTGCAGAAGCCCGCGGCCGCCCTAGCCCCGCCAGCCGGGGTCCGCCCCGGGGCGTGCACGCTGCCCAGCTCTGCGGGCTCCGCGCCCTCCCGGCTGCCCGGAGGACCGGCGCGGGCTCAGCGCTGTCCGCAGGCGTTGCCCGCGGCCGGCCGCTCCTCCATGTTGGACAGCGCCAGGCGAGCTCCGCACACGCTGCCTCCGGGTGGCCGCCTCAGCGCCGGAGCAGCCCAGAAGCGCCAGAGCTCGGCCAGCCCGGCGCCGTCGGCCCCGCCCCGCGCCCCGCCCCCTCGCCGCGACTGCAGTGCGCGTGCGCCGCCCCGAACAGGTGATGTCCGCCACGCCCACCCGCTCTGCGTCGCGTCGCGCGTCGGCGCCCAGGCACCGGCTTAAAGGCAACGGGTGACCCCGCGGTAAAAGGCGGGACGAACTGCGGACGCTTCCTTCAGGCACGGAACTGGGTGCCTCAGCCTGAGTTTTCCCGAACTCAGTTTAAGGGAGAGGGAGGGGTGATGGCTGCAGCTTTGCCTCCTGGGATCTGTAGTTTAGGGGACGCCCCCCCAACCCCCCAAGAGACTGTGGAAGGATTTTTGTTTGTTTGTTTGTTTGTTTAAATCTACTAGGAAAGGTTCAGGTAACTAAAGATAAGAAAAAAGAATCTGTGTAGGTTTTGAGGTAAATTTCCTAATACGAGATAAAATGGTCCTTATGGTGGAGAACTTTCCTAGAACCATTAAATTAAGACTTTGCAAAGTGATATATTAGTAGGTAGGTATGAATTCTGAATGTTTGTACCTTGTGCTTGTTCCTCAATGGACTACACCAAGGTAAAGGATTATGAGAAACTGTTCACCAAGAGAACAGCAGATTTTTAAATGTTACAATAATGTGAAACTTCGGAGTCATAGTTTCAAACCCTGGACCCCCTCTATTATTTTTAATTTTACAAATGTGAAGAGGAAAGCCGAATAGATAAATCTCATCACACAGCTGCTTAGCAACAGAGATGCCTATATTTTCAGAAGTGCACCACCACACACACACTCCCTACTCTTCTTCGTAAAGATTATTTTAGTTACTGCTGGATCTGAAACTCCAAATTTGCTCTTTAATGTTCTCTTATAAAGTGTATTTACTGTGTCAATTTTTGATCTTAAAGAGGCCAAAACTAAGGAGTTAGATTAATACACCGATACGAACAGGCTCTCAGAAATTTCCAAATTTTGGCAAAAAACCAAACAAAACATATCACTATGTAGTAGTTACCAATCTTCCACTTCTTTTAATTCTGAAAATTGGCACAATTTCAACAAACTGTGACTAAATTTGCTGTATTTAAAGATGGCTACTCAACAGGAAATTGCGTTATTTCTTGTGTCATTAGAAACCAATTAAGTTTTGATTCTTTGATAATATATTAGGGATGTGACTTCCAAAGTCAGAACTCCAAGAGTCATTCTTTGAGATAAAGAGAAAGTTTTCACAAGTTAAGCCTAGAGGCAATCAGACTTTCTGATAGGCCCATTTAGAGGCAAATAGAATATGCTAATACTTCTTAAAGGGAATTTATTCCACACACAATTAGGCGCAAATCCTGCATCATACAGTATTTCTCTTTGAGAACTAGCAACTGTTCCATGGTGGTCGTTGCATGGAAATTGAGATCATCTCTAGACCAATGGGAAAAAGGAAGATTCACATTTTAATTGTTTTCTCAAGCTTTGAGAGAATAAAACATTATTTGATGTATGTACAGCCGCAAATCACAAGCTTAAAAACTGCAGTTTTAGAGTAACGGTTAAGCTGAGAAAGTACCATATGAATTTTTATATTCTCTTGCAGATGGAAAGGAACTTGGGCAGTAGTAAGAAAGAAGTCAATGATGATCTGTATGCAGACTAAGAAAATTAGTAGTTTGTAAGATAGGAATTAATATATGGCCTGTTTTTGAAAAGTGTACATTCCCTTTCTTCTTTCCACCCTTCCCCCAGAAGCAGACTCCACCAGAAAATGAAAATAGGCTGCATGGTAGGAAAATAAATGAACTGTTAAATGAGCTCTAAGGACCAGAGAGCTGAGGGTATGTTCAAAGCGCAGACTTTCAAAATTGGCTCTGTCATCAGGACCTTTTTGTAAAGCTATTTTCCTTTCCAGTTGACTCTCTGGGCTAGTTTGCTAGTTCTTGGGAGGCGAGTTGTTTATGTTGTTTTTGAGACAGGGTCTTACATAGCCCAGACTGACCTCAGACTGGTGCTATAGCTAACAAGGCCTTTGAATAGCTTACTCCTGCGTTCTGTGTGGTGCTTGGGCTATTAAATCTGGGTCTTCATGCCTACTAGGCAAACACTCTACCAACTTTGATATAAACAGAAACAATAAAGCATAGTCTAAAAGTGCTTTCTGTATGTGTGAATCATCAGAAATCTGAGGTACAACTCAAGTAGTGTAATGGGTAGAACTCAAGTGGTGGATTATGTCATGAAAATTCTTTCTTTTTTTTTTTTTCCAGAAAAAGAAACCAGTTGGATTTCTCAGAAGAATAAAAAGGAGACAATTTGAACTAGGGATTGCTATAGATTATAGATTAAATTGGGCAGATTGGTGTGGTCAGAAGGGAACTTCATGCCACTTATGTTGGACAGGAAAAATGTCTTCAGTGCTACAACCAGTGGCAGTGTTGCGCTTCATAGGACCTGGTATGTCATTGGTACCTCAAGGCAGAGTAAGCAGTCTGGTGACGCCCTACTTAAAATAGTTGTTGCCCAGAGTGTAGGGAGTCATATGAAAGAAAGGGGAGTTAGTAAGACCTGGAGAGGACAGGAGCTCTGCAAGGACCAAATATACTTGGGCACAGGGATCTTTTCTGAGACTGATTCTCCAGCCAAGGACCATGCATGGAGATAACCTAGAACCCCTGCTCAGACATAGCCCATGGCAGCTCAGTCTCCAAGTGGGTGTCCTAGTAAGGGGAACAGGGACTGTCTCTGACATGAACTCAGTGGCTGGCTCTTTGACCTCCTTCCCACTCCCCTAGGGAGGAGCAGCCTTGCTAGGCCACAGAGGAGGACATTGCAGCCAGTTCTGATGTGACCTGATAAGCTAGGGTCGTCAGATGGAAGGGGAGGAGGACCTCCCATATCAGTGGATTTAGAGAAGGGCAGGGAGGAGACAAGGGAGGGAGGGAAGGATGGGAAGGGAATGAGGGAGGGAGCTACAGCTGGAATACAAAGTAAATAAACTAATTAATATAAAAATAAAAATTTAATAAAAAAAATTTGTTGCCTTGTGCTCCTCATAGAGGCAAACTACTGACTTCTTAATAAATTTATATTTAATTGAAGATAATTTGGATCTAATTCATTCATCATGATACAATGATCAGGAAACAGTCAATTTATAAAATTTTCTATGATACAAGCCTTATATCGACCTAAATTGGTAGCTTCGGATAGGAAATCTTTTCATTTACTTCTATATATGGATGGTATCTAATGTAGTGTATAATATGAGTTAGAAACTAAGCATGACTGGGAAATACCTTGAAAAGCAGTTATCCCATTTTACCCATGTCCTTGCAGTTATTCATGCTAAGACATTTTTAAAAAATAGGATGGAGGAGGGACAGATAAGGAAGAGCACATGTGGATGGCAGGTTGTTCCACTTGTGTACGATGAGATACACTAAAGATGTATTGAACGGTTCGCTGGGTTGATGAAGTATTGGTTTTAAAAGAGTCAGAACTCATAAAATCTAACGCCCTTCACAGTGGGACTTCCAAATTGCTCCAATCAAAAACCTAGGTGGGAATGTTATATAACTCCAAGTTCAGCTTAACAGCTTTGCCTTCCTTATATCCTAATATCTCAGTGTTCCTAAAGGAGCCCAAGGTGTTAAGATTACATGGAGAAAACTGTAGTTCCCTAAAATACAAGTTCACTGTTAAGGTTACCTCAGCAACCCTTAAGCCCCATGAAGAAGGTGGACCCCCTTCTGGTTACAATTGCATCAGTGACCTGGGTGTAAATGGCAGAACTAAGCAGTCAACATAGCATCACAAAAGGATCCTGATGGTGGTGATGATGCTGTTAATAGTAATGAGGTAGTAATACAAGAAAATGCTGCTCTAAGTCACATGATTTGTGGTTTCAGTTGAACTATATAACTGAGAGTGACAGATTTTGCATCCTGTAATTATATACAATGCTTTAGAGTTCCCTTTTACCATGTTTTATATATTTACTGTTTATTGTACTTCTAATTCCCTTTGTGTGAAACTGAGATTGACCCATTTATTCAAATCTTCCAGATCTATTCTTCTAAATTATGAAATAGAGAAGTCCAATTATCTTGAACATATACATGTCTATTTCGTGAAAAGCCACAATAAGAATATGTTAAAACTCTAACAACAACCAAGAACAAAGTTATATTAAACTATGCAAAACTTACCCATTAGAAGTTTTTTTTTTTGAGGTTTACTTATACATACCTACTAGGAACTGCTGAAGGAGAAGAATAACAGTCTCAACGTCCTATGCAAGATGGCTACATGAAAGGTGTATACATCCCTAGAGGAAACTTGAGGACAGAGAAATACTAGCGAGAAATTACAAACATAATGTAAACTATTATCTGTTGTATAATTTTTTATATAAAACAATTGAAGCCATTTACTATTCAGTTACTACTCAAGCCCTAAAGAAACTGAGTTGACACCATACAGGGGAGACTTGATGTTATTAAGGTTCACAATGTGTGTAAAGTCAGATATTTTCAAAATAGAAGTGTACGCCTACTTGAATTTCTCTGCAGAATAAAAAGGAGACAATATGAACTGGAGACTGCTATAGATTATTGGGCAAATTAGGTGGATCTATGTGATAATAAGGGAACTAAGTAGCACTTACTTTGGAAAGGGGAATGTCTTCAGTGTTACAACCAGTGGCTGTGTAGAGCTTTATAGGACCTGACTTGTCATTGGCACTTCAAGGCATTTTCTGTTGAAAGTACAATGTACAATCCAGATTTATCCCTCTCATAGGCATACAAACATTGTCAATATTACTGAAGTATTGTACAAATGTTATAGTTAATTTTGTGTATCGACTTGAAGGGATCACAATCTACAGGCTTAGCTAAATGGATATAGCTAAGATGCTATGCTTTTTTCTCTAGACAAAAATGCTGTCTTCTTTATTGGAAAAATAGTTCTGCTTGCAAAAACACTCCCATTGTGGCTCAGGCTACAGAATTAGGCCCTGTCCACAAAAAACTAAAATTAAAATTAAAAAAAATAAAAAAGTTATTAAATAAATGCAATGAAAAAATCTACATATTTTGATTGTATATAGTGCTTTAATAAGAAATTATCTCTATCATTTTCAGCTTGTCATGTTTTATTTCAACTAGGAATAGATTGCTTTAGTTCCAATTGTAGCACAAGAACTGTATTGCTCCCTCTTTCAGGAGCCATTTGGGGAATGTTTAATTTTATTTTAACTGAGCTCTAAATTTGCCAGGTTAATTATTGATGAGTAAGCTCAGGGTAGAAATGACATTATGTAAATCTGACTCAGGTTTCTTATATCTTTATCCATTCAGTTTTTGCTCCCATGTGACGACTCTTATCTGCTCTTGACGTAAGGTCCATAAAGTACTTATAACAATAGTGTTTACTGTGTTTAATGGTCTTCATTGCAAGGGTCTCAAACTTTTGAAAATCATCAGCCATACAATGTTGCAGTAGCTGTCACAAGTGGCTAAACTGCAGAAATCAATCAGCATACCAGTCTCCAGAACAAATTTTGAATAATTTCTTCTTGCCACTAAAGAAACCTAACTTTTCACACATCTTCTTCTCATCATTCATGTCAGGCAAACAGATTCAAAATTTCAGTGCTTCAAAGAAAAACAATTATAGTATCAATCTACTAATGATACTCAAAAATATATTACCTATCTTTCAATGATTTGCTTGCAGTTCCTTGCAGGAAGCCTGGCTACTTTTAATTACAGGTAGTAAAATATGCAGGGAGGTATTTGAAACATTTTCACAGAGGAAAATCTCCTTTGAAAATAATATACTTATACTTTCTAGTCACTCTGTATATTTCATTCCTTTCTCAAATGTGCCCTGAAGGAAGATAAACAATTTGGTACCTGGAGCATGGACGTACTTGCCAGTTTCACAACTGGTTCCAAGTGGCTGAAGAGCCCCTATGGGCTGAAGAACTTCTGTGGGACCACATTTTTTGCCTGCTTGCACTACCAGCAAATTGTGGTTCCTTTAGCTTTGCTCGCTAGGACAGGATTCCTTTATTTATCAGCCACTTCAAGCACCTATAATATACTGATGATAAACTTCCATTAGGGTACAAAAGAGACTAATCCTGTTCTTGCAGAGTGTTAATTGTGTCCAGGGAAATTCATTTCAAAGGGATTTATACTTTAGAAGATTACTTCAGCCAGGCCTCCAGGGAGAAACAAGCTGTAACTGTCTAAATCAAGATGAGGATGCAAGCCTGGGGGAAAGCTGCTGGACCATCTTCTCTATGTGCTGGTAGGAAGCAAAGTTTCTACCTGTATCTGCGAGCTCAGTTCCAAAGAAGCAGAATGGACTACCCACTGCCCTTCAGATTCTCAAGGATACACCAATTCTATTTTGGCAATATCTCTCCTTTTAATTACCCACTATGCTATGTTTGACAATGACAACCTCAATTTCTCCAAAGACATCCAGAAATTCAGACTCCAAGAGCAGACAGAACTGCATGTAACAGTTGTGAAGCAAGCATACGAAGGATCCTCCTTACTCCCCTACTTCCCTGTCGCCTTTGTGACTTGCAAAGAATTCTCTGGTTATTTCTGTGTGTTTAAAATTCATTTTGGGTATATCGGCCATAGTGATTTAAACAAGTCACCTTGAAGAACTAAGAAGTCAGAAAAATTTTTTTCAGTAATATGAAAGTACATCAAAAAGCTCATAAAGCAATGAGCCAATACTAGGACAAATCTCAAGAGACAGGAAACAGTGTGATGTTTTTGTGCTAGAAACTTTTCTGGTTTTTTTTTAAATAAACTTTTCTTTCTACATGCTTCTTGATTGAAGAGGGAATGACCAAAAGCCTGGAGTCTGTGAAGGGCAACACACCCAACATCAGAATGAACTAACATTGGAGAATTGCATGGTGAAGGTGATCACCTTTTTTTTTTTTCACTGAAGTTTTCATAGAAAACTTAATTCATCTGAAACTATGTTTCTGATACTAAATTGACCAGAACTGTTGGTGCTTCCATTTTAAAGGTTCAAAGCAAGGTTAGCCATTATCTGCAGGCAGGTGTTGTCATCCTGGTCCTCTAAGCCTGCCATTTATGGGGAATAGGTGGTGTCTGATGATTAGATTTTAGTTACTTGATGACAACTGGTGAAGTCTAGCCAATGTTTGAAATATCTCATGTTGGTATAATGTTCCTTTGGAATGTATACACCTTACTCTTGTTCATTCAAATGCTGATTTTCCCCCACCCACTCTCTGGTTTCAATCCGAATATTGTATTGTGATATTTATTCTAAGAGTCCTGTCTCAACTCTGTGTAAACAAAATAAAATAAGTAGACACAATGTTGAACTGGGAGGAGCCAGAGGGTAGGAAATGAGTGGGAGGAGAAAAGGCAAGAGAGAACTTGGAAGAGAGCTAGGAGAAAGAGCTGGAGGAGAGATCATGGAATGAGGTGGAGAGATGGACTGGACCTAATAAATCACTAAAAGTAAGTACAATGTGGGAAATCTAAATGTAAGAAAACTATGAGGACTTGGAGGTTTAGGAGGGAGTAACTATTGCCCAACATTGTGTTCTAGGTTAACTAAAATTTCAGTCTCTGTGTGGTCATTTGGTTATAGAGCTGCTTAGGACTAACAGCAGCTTTACCAGAAGATATTTCAATAGGAAATATTAATAGTCTTTTACAACAATCTCATTAAAAGAATGGGACAAGAAACCTGAGGGAATAAAGAAAACCAGTATCACGAGGAACCTGACTGATCCTTGAGTCAGAGACTATAACAATTGCCTGTGGGTTTTCTGGGCAATGTCTAGTATCTAGACCTTCTGCATTAGCACCACTTCAGAGCTTATGAGAAAACCACATTCTTAAGCCTGACCCCAGAAAAGTGGAATCAGAGTCTGTATTTTCATAGCGTCCTTACCTCCTGATAATTTCAAAATTTGAAAGAATGCATGAGAATAAGTAAGCCTGAACTAGATTAATAATAGTGTAGAAGAAGAATTGTTAGCAAAGTTGACGTACAACCTGATTTTAGAGCATGGAGTTGAAAGCAGGATGAACATTCTATATGAACGTCTGAATGATGGTGCTTTGGCATTCTTTCAAACCCCACTGGTACACACAAACCTATTAAAGGAATGGAAACAACAGTATCCAACTCTTTTTAAATGGCTTTCTGCCGTGGACCTAGAGAGTGTGGTTATTTAGACTGTATAGATTTAGTTATGGTGGAGGTGTAATTGGAATTTGGTTTGTGAATCTGGGACTTGTGCTCTTTCCATTGAATGCATCAAACCATAGTCATCTGGGTATGGTGAGCAAGGCTGACTGTGGAAAGTAATTTAACTATTTTGAAAGTCTCAAAATATTTGTACTACCCAGATGAACTCCCATGTATCTTTAGGTGTGAAACTCAGCTGTTGAAGTCTTTCACAGATTCTCGTTACCATCTGATGACAGTTTACCCTGACTTGTTTCTAAAACATTATCATGTGTAGAGCTAACATTAAAACAAGATCAAAATGAAATTAAAGATAAACAAACATATAAAGTTGAATAAATCCTTGAGGTAAATAAAGGTGGCAGATTGTGCTTAAATAAGTAAATTTGAGTAACATAATTTAGGAAAACCTCAGTAATCTTTTCAAGGTATAGAACTGAATAAAGTGATAACAGTTCAATTTCTTCCTTCAAAAGTGTAAGTGTATATACATACATATTTGCATATAACAACAATTAATGAAAGAAGAAGTCACTAATTTGAAAGAGAATAAGGAGGGATATATGGGAAGATTTGGAGAGAGGAAAGGGAAGGAAGAATTCCTCTAATTATAACCTCAAAACAATAAGAAGTAATTAGAAAAACAAAAGTAACTACAGACGACAAGCCAACTGTTAGGGGACTACACATGCCTTACATGTGTGCTGCATAGCACCTGCGAAATCGTGTTTGTAACATTATTGTATTTGGGACAGTCCTCATTAAGAATTTTGATTTCCCATTGTTTTTGAAAAATTGATAAATTAACCACAAAGACTACCATCCAGAGATAGTTTCATGCTTTAGGTGCTATGCATGTTCTGCTTCCTGTGGATCTTTGTATTTGACTACTTTATAATCTTCATATTTCACCAAGCAAGGAATAATGTCTTCCTCCAAGGAAAGAGAAAGAGATAACTACCTGGGACTTGGAAATTTCATATTTCATTTTGGACCTATCAGCTGATCTACGTTTTTTTGAAAATGAGGAGATACAATATAATTACAGATTTCAACCATGATTTCTTTTTACCACCTTTATCTTAGTCTTATTAATGTTTTTTTCTTTGAAAATACATTAGTTTTGTATGCCTGAGTGATAATTAGTGACACATTTAATTTCTTTGAGGCCTGCATGTGTCTTGGTTGCAATTAATAGCCATGTAGGTAGCATAATAGTGATAGCAATATAAGAGCAAAAATAGAAGTCTATCTGAATCCTGCCCAGGCTTCCTGGACTTTCTCAAATCTATTTCCTCATGGAACTATCCCAGATTATTATTGTCACTGGTAAAATATCAGTGTTATCTTGAGATGTCATTTCTTTTATCAAATGAATTGAATTAATAACCTTACAGATGAACTATTTTAATAATATGCTTACTAAATATATCAACTCTATTCTATATTTTCTTATTCCACAAAATTGCCTTCTATAGGAGAGATTGTACATCCTGAAAGATAAGCTAGTTATGAGTTCCAGAAGCTTAAATCAAAGATTCAATCAACAAATGGAATGTCTTTCCTATCATCAGATAAACATGAGTCTATTCCCGTTATTCTTTCTAAATACCTTTTTTGACCTCCTTTCTCTTGCAGCTATACTACATATCTCTAACCTTTATAGAAGTAATGGCTCCATCCAGGCTTACATTTTCATTTTTAGCTCATATGATTTTAAAGAGTTTTATTAAAATAAGTATACTTATCAGAGCTGGTTTCTACTCATGACACACCCCTAACAGAATTGTTTCATAGCGATGGTATTATATTCCTCAAGCTGTTGAAATTAGGTCACAGGGGTCAGTGGCTTTAGTCTCAGCACCTAGGAGGCAGGCACAGGCAGACCTCTGTAAGTTTGAACCTAGCCTCACCTACATGAGCTCCAGTACTCTCCCCTTCACTCTCATCTTTCTAGACACATGCGCCCATTTCTCCTTCAAGTGTGCCAAAGCGTACTTATAACTAAGAATCTTTGTATTTGCCATTCTTTGTGCCTAGAAAAGTCTGTCTATATAGGTTCAGAAAGATACATATTTCAGAAGCCTTCTTTAATGTCACTTTTTACAGGAGACCTTACTTTTATCTTTAGTTATCTGTACATTAATTGTCTCCATTGGCTCTTACTTCTTCACGTTTCTCTACATGATTTATCTACATTGGCTACAGCATTTATATAATTTTATTTATTCTATTATCAACCAGTATGGATACTGCATTTGAACAAGATGTCTTTTGTGTGTGGAGGTGCTTACTGATTATCTTTAATGCCAAGAATAGTGTCTGCCTAGCACATAATAGGTATTCAACTAATAGTTTCTGTCTTTGAGGGTATTTTTTATTGAGCAAATGACAGATTAACAATGTACGTATCAAAAAGATAAAATATGAGATGGAATTATATCATAATCTGATGATTTCAGAAGAAATTACCCATTGTAACTTTGAATAGTACAAACCACTTTTGTATGAAAGTAGGTACCAGATGTGTCACTTAACATTCTCTAGCCATCCATGGTTTCCATGTGCACCCACATCTTTGTAGGACATTGCACAGTAATTTTCTTGGACACACTACATTCAATATGCATAAACGTTGTCACACCCCCTTAAAACTACTTGTGCTACTGTGCTCCACCGTGCTAACTGTATCAATGATGGCAAAATTTCTTACCCAAGCCAGTTATGGGAAAGTTGTTCTAGAATTTTCTTCATCCTATCCAGGAACATATCAACACTTCTTAGATAAGAACAGCAAGCCTATCTCTACCCTCTTCTTATGTTTTGAAGTAACTGTGGTAAGATAATGCTGGAAAGAGAAATATACAGGATTATTTTCTGTGTTGTTCTCCATTCTTTTGCTCTAAGCAAGAAGATAAAATATACAGGAATCATTTTTAAACCATATGAAGTTTTGTTTGTTTTGTTGTGTTTTTGTTTTTTCAGTATTGATTATATGAGAGTGGCTTAAGTAGCAAAAGAGAAATATCAATGACAAAGACATTAAACAAGATGCATAGTATTCCATAGAAGCCTATGCACAGTACATAATTATGTTAATATACTTCAGACAGCTTCACATTTTAATCACATGACCGAGAGAGTCTAGAATCAATAGAAGACTATATGTGCTCTTCGACAGTGGTACTGAAAATTACTAGAAGTAGCCAGTTACCAAACGCCTCCCTTGAATGGTAGCAAAAACATGGAGCTTGGGATTCCAATAGAATCCCAAGGTAGCAGGTGGTGGTCCTGGAGTTCTCAAGTTCTATAGGAAATAATTACCCATTGAATTTAGGTATTTGTAGTCTAAAATTGTTATCAGTTTTTCTTTATCCCATCATTCCTTCCTCCCTACTTTGCCTTCTTCTCTTCTCTGTCTCGACGTTCACCGTTAAACAAAGTTCCTAAGATGACTAAACTTTTAGGCTAACCGTTTTATTTAAGAAAAATCCATAGGATTAGAAAGAGAAAGAAAGGCAAAGGAAAGCTTGAAGTTCTGGGGGCTACGACTTCATCATACCTATTAAGGTTAGGAGAATGCAGTCTTTATTTGTCTTTACTCAACTAACTTTCCACAGTTAGAAAAAAATCAGGTATACCTTAAATAGAATATTTTTTTAAAATAAAAAAGTTCACATCAACACCTAGAATCTTGGAGAGATTAAACAGAGCGACTAGAAACTATTAGAAGTTGTAGATGAAATGATACAAAAAGTAAATAGTAAGTTTAAAACCTGTTTATGACTCAGTCAGGTATTTTAATGCATCCAGCTGAATAAGGAGCAATTTTGGTGCACACTTAACCAGAATGTTATAGTCAAACTTTTCTTGTTCAGAATTCTAAGACCCAGAGAAGTCTCTGGTCTTACCAGAACCATGCCTCTTAACTTTCAAACTTAATGATAATTTGGAAGATACAAACCAGTAATGGAGAACAGATAGATAGGTTTGATACCAATGGATACATAAGCATTTAACTGAGACTTATTTTTTTTTAAAGAGATATACTTGGTTGACTTACTGACAGCTATACCATACTTATTGATCTCTCATGGATTTTCAGTCATTTTAAGTAAGATCTGTATATCCACTTTTCAAAGTATCCAATATTTTAATATTGAATAAGTTTACAATTTAATGAAAAACAAAATTACATTCTATTAATACTATTTTATTTTCTTATGTGAAATTCTGAGAAGTGGAAATCTCTATTGCAAGCCTCATAATTATGATGACTTTGCAAGACTAGGAACAAATACAGGACACTGAGTGGAACAGGGCTGTAAAATGTGCTATTTGTGTCTTTTGAAGTGTGCTGGTCAGCTATTTTTAAGATTATTCCTCAATTTGAGTTTGTCTGATGTGTTCTCATGATTAGATTTAGAGTATGCAGTTTTTGGCAAGAACACTACAGAAATTACATGCTTTTTCTCAGTGCCCTTTTCTTTTGGGGTCCAGACTGTATAGAACATTCTCAGCAAATATCCTCTTAGTTCAGTGAGTAAGAAACATTGTTTGATTTTTATGGCATGGCTAGAATACTCCTCACTTTCTTCCTGTATAGAGTTTGGATCCCAAAAGTACTTTATTTACAAAATTAAATATAGCTATTTATTGATAATTAAACATGTACTAACAAAATAAACATTACTAATTTTTTTCATACTCTCACATTTATGTCTCCTATCAATCTGTCATGCTATATATTACACAATGTCCTTTCTTTTCCTCTCATTCCTATTGTCTTCACCCACCCCCACACTTATCCCCACACAGCTCAAAGTTATAAATGTGACTGAAGTGCTTTAACATAACAAAGAAAATAAACAACACAGCAAATCAATAAAGACATAGTATTTGTTAACTGTACATTTGTTGAAAGACTACTATGGACAGTATGTAAGGAAATCAAGCAATCCAATACTAAACATCCACTTCAGATAGAAAAAACCCACAAGAATATGGAGTTCTGTTGATGATAAAGGATTAGGGTATACAATCAAAATTAACAGATGAGAGTTCTGATTTCTTTTTAAACCAAATTTCTCATACCAATGACTAAAATACTGAAAAAGCAGTGGAAGACATGGTGATTTTTTTTTTCTAGTGAAGCTTGCATTTTTGGGAAGTGAGAATAATTATAATTAAACAATAATTATAATTAAACAAATATAACAAAAACTATGAAGATCTTAAAAATTCCAGAAGTAATGGATAGGAAAGTAAGCTATGATAACTAAAGAAAGTGATAGAAAATTGAATAGAATCAAAGTTGGCTTCAAACCAGCTTTAGAGACCTAAATGATGTATGTGAAGACCTGATGGAAAGTAATCTATACAGAAACAGCTCTGAGATAAAAAGAATATAAAACAGCAATGAACTTAGTGAGTACAAGGAGAGCATTGTGGCTGGAAAGGAGGCCATGAAGAAAGGAGTTTGATATAATGTAGAGAGAAACGAGTAGATGCCAAATTATATTTCAATATTAAGCCACTAGAGGCTGGAAAAGAACAATATAAAAAGCAACAAGAATGGAATTATTTTATTCATCTTTTCTTTTCCACTTCCATTTATAGTATTCTGGCAAATTTGTTTACCTCAGTGGTTAATCAGTATTAAGATTCCCCAAACACGAGCAGGGCTTCTGATACTAGAGGTCACTGGACAAGCTTCGCCATTACAATAAAATGGGATGGATATCAACTGCAACAAAAAGAATGAAATACCTGGAGAAAGATACTTCCTTAGAAACAGAGCTTCATGATTTTGAAAGTGAAAGGCAGCTGGTTTCTGGAGGACAGGTGATGGTGTGATGTATCGTTGAGGATTCTTGAGTGTTCTTTCTCACCTCACTCTAGAACATTCTGTAAAACTATGAGTATGCAGTTACAATCGGAGGGAAAAAAAGGATTTTTTTTCTGGGTTCTGTGTGTTACTATCAGATTTATCTAAGGACCACTTAAAACAAAAATATATAGGAGCCTGTCACTCTTGTTCTTTCTACATTCTGCTTTCCTTAATGAAGCTGTAAGTCTCACATTTCAGAACACAGAATAAGAAATCAACGTCAATGAATGAAGCTAGGCATGAGATAGGGTAGCAAAGCCAATGAGTGGTTTTACTTATTATAATAAAGCATTCAGAATTCAGTGATTTTACTTTTGTTAAAGAATAGGAACCTGACCTACATGAAGGCTGAGAAAGAATCATTGTATTGCTACATGTTCTACTTCACTCACTTTTACCTAGGACAAAATTTTGGCTCTAAATTACCTCTCTGGAAAATTGCTAAATTTCCAGCTCCGCTTATAAAGCATAGTTGCAGACTAATGCTTTGAAGAGGTAGGCATTTTACCCTAAAAAAGAGAGCCAGCTTCTTTTGGAAATTATAGTCAAGATGCCAAAAATAATTTTCTAGCAGACTTTAGAAGGTGTTTAGTTTGGGAAATATAACTCTTTTAGAGACTGAAATTATCTATAAGTTCCTAAACCAGAGAATTCATTAGAAATTTAACATTGACAAAAAGATGGTGAAACATGGCAATAAATTCTGCCCCATTTTTCTTGTTTTTGTTTGTTTTTATTTTCTTTCACCATAAGAAGATTATTATTAATTATTACTGTTTATTATTATTAGTGTATGGTATAAACTTTCAGTGGTCTTATGAGTCCACAGATAAGTATATGGTTTGTTGTAAAGGACTATAGAATAATGAGATAGACTCATACTTTATTTTTCTGTTGATACGGTAAAATATTGACCAAAACCAACCTGAAGAGGAAAAGCTTTACACCAGCTTATAAGTTACAGTCCATCATCAAGAGCAGATTTCAGATATACTTACTAATCTCTTTACATAAGAGGTGTGAACTCCTTGTGGAGCTCCAGACCCTTCCAGGTCTTTCTGTCTACCCCTTCTTTCATAAGATTCCCTGCACTCTGCCCACAGTTTGACTGTGAGTCTCCGCATCTTCTTCGATACCCTGCAGAGTAGTCTTTCAGAGGCCCTCTGTGGTAGGCTCCTGTATTGTTCCTTATTTTCACCTTCTTCCTATGTCTATCCCATTTGCCTTTCTGAATGAAGATTGAACATCTTACCCAGGATCCCCCTTCTTGCTTAGCTTCTTTAGGTGTACATATTTTAGTATGATTAGCCTACATTGTATGTCTAATAGCGACTTATAAGTGAGTATTTACCACTCAGGATGATCTTTTCTAGTCCCCACCATTTGCCTGCAAATTTCATGATTTCCTTGTTTTTAATTGCTGAGTAATAAGTATTCCATTGTGTAAACCTACCACAATTTACAGAACCAAAAAATCTGGGCATAGGGACTTTTCTGAGACTGATACTCCAACCAAGGACCATGCATGGAGATAACCTGGATCCCCTGCACAGAGGTAGCCCATGGCAGATCAGTCTCCAAATGGGCTCCCTAATAAGGGGAGCAGGGGCTTTTTCTGACATGAACTCAGTGTCTGGCTCTTTGATCACCTCCTCCTGAGTGGGGAGCAGCCTGACCAGATCACAGAGGAAGACCATGAAAGATGAGAGGAGACCTGATAGGCTAGGGTCTGATGGAAGGGAAGGAGGTCCTCCACTATCAGTAGACAGGGGAAGGGGCATGGGAGGAGAAGAGGGAGGGAAGGAGGGCGGGACAGGGAGGGGATGAGGGTGGGATTACAGCTGGGATAGAAAATGAATAAATTGTAATAAATTTTAAAAAGTATATTTTAAAAAAGATATGTGAATTAGTAAACGTACATTTTAAAAGATTTTCAATTCAGAGTAAACGTGTGTTTTTCCCATTTTCTGTGTCCTACACAGTCAATACTGTTTTATTTTCCTTATTGAGTCGAGTTCTTTAAGGAGTTTTGAACATATTTTTCTTTGTACATTCAATATATGCTGCTCATAATGCCAGACTGCTCTGGGGCCTTTGTGATTTGATGACATTAGTGTCTTTAATAGTCTTATTTGGAGAAATAAATATGCTGCTCTTGATAATAAATATGAATTATTAAGTATATCATTTCTCATGGAAAATGACTATCCAAGTAAAATTTCTTTGTGATTGAATAATGAAATTAGAACATATTATTATAGATAGGTTATACATATAATATCACAGGCAGAACAAATATTTTACAAAATTATAACTTCTAACAAAGCTATATCAGAAACACTGATTGTACTTTTAATTAAAGAGTAAGAACACAGGAAACTTAAAATAATGAGCAAAGGTGATATCAGGCTATAATTATGTTTTTTTGAGGTATATAAGTAGACATAAGGAATATGTTTTTAAACAATACATTTGTAAGTAAATTTTATTTTAAAAGTTTGATTTGTTAATTACCTGCAGTTTGCTTTCAGGTCAATTTGAGAACAACTGTATATTAAGACATCACATTTTACATCGTGGACCTTGATATCTGCTATTTAGTTTTCACTTTATAGTCTTTTTTCAGACCTCAAGAGAGCTTTCTTAAGAAAAAAAAAGAGATTTCTTTATTCTTTTTTAAAATCTTATTTATTTTTTAAAGTATAATTATATAATTTTCTTCTCGTCTCCCTCCAAACTTTCACATGTACATGTACCTTCCCTACCTTCCCTTAGCATCCTGTCTCTCTTTCCAAATTTATTTTGCCTGACCTCCCTCTTTTCATTTAATAATGCTATACCTCTCTCTATACATATATACCTATATATACACATATATCTGAATATGTATGTGAGCTCTTCATATTTTCATGACATGAGTTTATTTATACTTGAAAGCAATAATTAAAAACTGAAAACCAAGAATTGAAATTGATTTTCTACTAAGTCAGTGTAGAGTATACCTTTAGAAAAGGAAAAGAAAAAACTGTGAACATAAGACCAGGCACCCTTTTTTATTAAGAAGATGGGACCAATTCTGCACTCAGGCAGTCCACTCCTTAAATATAGGAGGGTGCATCTTCCTTGTGGGAAGTGTGGCTTACGATGCAGTAAGAAGGGGGGAAAGCAACAAGAACAGAGCGGTCTAATCTAGTGCCTCAGACCGCTGTATCCAGCCCACTTCTGCTCTGTAGTTGGCACAGTCTTCTGAGTGAGTAGTCATAATAGCTAACCCACTTACTGTATTTACGATGGGCGAGGCACTGGTCTGCTCACACACCATTGTCATTAGGCTCCAAAACAGGTTTGAACATTATGGAATCAAGTTACTTCACCACTTCATGTCCATTTGGTAGTGGAGTTGAGATTTCATTTTAGATGGCTTATCTGTAGTACTCGTGCCTTTAATGACTATATTCCTTTAAGGTCTTGCTTATATGCAAAAGGAGGGCACGGCTGAGTAGAGCTGTGCTCTCTGCCTACTGTCATAGTAAATTTAAGTGTGGCTAAATGGATGTTGAAACCCTTTTTTATAATATGCTTCAGGTAAGTGTAGACAATTGCTAAACTGCCGGCACAGCAGCCACAGTGTCTGGAATCATAAAACAGAGGTTTCCAGACTGTCTTGTTTTCATTAAATTTAGATTGCTGAGTCAGATAAACCAGACCTAATATTAACAGGGAACATATTTTCCACGACCATTAACTTTGTTAATCAAATCAACTAATTTTGAAATATCAGCTCTGACTCTGTTTGCTATGATGCAGAATAGCAAACCTTTTTTTCAGAAAGGTTTAAGGAATAATTTAAATGCATCAAAGATTAGAAAAGTAGCTTTAAATACTGTTGAATTCAAGAATCAATTACAGTTTTTGATTGACACAGACATAATGAAATAATGTTGCGCTCCAAGTCTAAGCATGCCCTCTTTGGCTCCTGTGATGAAGGCTTGGCTGTTAGGGTGGGAGTTGGAAAAGTGGTTGGGCCGTAAATGAACTGGTTACCAAATGGACCTTTAGCAGCTGAGCCTGGTTGTAAAAAGAAGGTCACTGAAGGAAGACCTCAAAAGACTTGTAATTTTCCAGAAATCTCTTTTTCTTTTCTCTTTATTTCCTGGCTGCCATGAATGGAGCAGATTCTCACCTTGTACCTTGCCCTGCTCCTAAAAGCAATGGACTTAACTGACTGTGAGCTAAGACTTTTGAAACCATGAACCAATATATATATATTTACTAATTTAAACTGCCATGTCACAGAAATTTTGTCACATCAATAATGCTTAGTGTAGAATTACTTACAGCACACAGAAACATCATAGCCCAAATGTGTAGCATAGAATATATTTAGCAGATAGGCTTCTAACGCCCAAGTGAGGGTTTTACATACAGTTCCCAAATTCATTCATAAAATTGCTCTTGTATAAAAGTTGGTACCACACTCTTGCATACTATTTGGATCAATCTTCAGAGAAAAGTAGCCAAGAAGACCATCTACTTATCCTCTAGAATCTAGACAGTGTGCATAACTTATACAAGTTATTAAGATTGCTGTTCTTTTGCACTAGGAACATAGTGTCTTAGTTACAGAAAGAGGTCTTTAACACCTTCATATTCCAAACACAGAAACATACAGTCTAATAGACTGAAGAAGCTTCACTTTATTTTTGGTAAATATACATAGATGTGGTAAGAAAGTACAACAATTAACCATATGCCAGCTGTAAATACAGATACTGTATGTCACAGGGTTTGCTTTCAAATCTATAAATGACTATCTAGAATCCAGCATACATGAATAAAATCAATATCTTACACATCTTATTAAAACATGTGTCAGTGCTATAGTGTTTTAGCTTCAAGAACTCATCTGCTTTATCAAGACTTAGAGGAATAATATTTTTGTTTGTTTTCTTTTTTCTGATGTTTTAGAACAGACAGTCTTTTTTCTTTTTTATATTAATTACAGTTTTTTCATTTTGTATCCCAGTTATAGCTCCCTTCCTCATTCAGTCCCAATCCTACCCTACCTCCCTCATCTCTTCCCATGCCCCTCTCCAAGTCCACTGATAGGGAGGTCCTCCTATGCTCTCTGACTCTAGCCTATCAGGTCTCTTCAAAACTGGCTACATTGTCTTCCTCTGTGGCCTGGTAAGGCTGCTCCACCCTCGGGGGGAGGGGGGGAGGTGATCAAAGAGCCCGCCACTGAGTTCATGTCAGAGATAGTCCTTGTTCCCACTTGGAGACTGAACTGCCATGGGCTACATCTGTGCAAGGGTTCTAGGTCCTGGGTTAGAGTATCAGTCTCAGTAAAGAACCCTACACCCAGATTTCTTGCTTCTGTTGCTCTCCCCGTGGAGCTCCTGTCCCCTCAAGGTCTTTTTATCCCCCCCTTCTTTCTTAAGATTCCCTGCACTCTGCCCAAAATTTGACTAGGAGTCTCAGCATCTGCTTTGATACCCTGCTGGGCAGAGTCTTTCAGAAGCCCTTTGTGGTAGGCTCTGATCCTGTTCCCTATTTTCTCCCTCTTCAGAAGTCCATCCTGTTTGTCTTTCTGAGCAAGGTTTGATCATCTTACCCAGGGTCCTCCTTCTTGCTTAGCTTCTTTAGGTGTACAGATTTCAGTATGTTTATCCTATCTTATAGGTCTATATAAGTGAGTATATACCATGTGTGTCTTTCTGCTTCTGGGATACCTCACTCAGGATGATCTTTTCTTGTTTCTACCATTTGCCTGCAAATTTCATGATTTCCTTGTTTTTAATCCCATTGTGTAAATGTACCACAATTTCTGTATTCATTCCTCAGCTGAGGGACATCTGGGTTGTTTCCAACTTCTGGCTATTAGGACTAAAGCTGCTACGAACATGGTTGAGCAAATGTCCTTGTTGTGTACTTGAGCATCTTTTGGATATATGCCTGGATAACAAAAAGCCTACACACACATGGAAACTAAACAACTCTCTACTCAACTACTGCTTGGTCAGGGAAGAAATGAAAAAAGAAATTAGAAACTTCCTAAAATTCATTGAAAATGAAGGCACAACTTACTCAGACTTATGGGACAAAAGTGCTAAGAGGAAAGTTCATAGCTCTAAGTTCTTCCAGAAAGAAGTCTGAGACATCTCATACAAGGAAGTTAACGGCATACCTAAAAGCCGTAGACAAAAAAGAAGCAGACACACCCAAGAGGAGTAGACAACTGGAAATAATCAAACTGAGAGCTGAAATCAATGAATTAGCAACAGAAAACAATTCAAAGAATTAGTTTGTCTTTGTTTTCAAGGAAGATGTTACTCATTTACATTGTGTGTAGTGTCCATAGAGAGCAGTTATTTCTAGAAACTGTTTTCAAAAAAATGATTAGAATGTGGAAAATTATAATATAACTTTCAAAATGTTGTTTATATGCCTGTTTTTCAGAATATGCTTTGCAAAATTATATTAGGTATAAGATGCGGATATGGCACAATTCCCTTGAACTTAATTAAAATTAATATAAGTAAATAGTATTTTGTATATATTTTTTCTTTTGTTTTTTTTAAGACAGGGTATTTCTACATAGCCTTAGGTATCCTGAACTCACTTTGTTGGCCAGGCTGGCCTTGAACTCACTGGGATCCGCCTGCCTCTACCTCCCTGAATGCTGGAATTATAGGCATGCACCACCATGACAATTATTTTATACCACTTTGTTAATGTAAGATTTTGAGGTAATTTCTAGGAAGGATACTAAGAGGCAAAACTTTATAAAGATTGTCCAATTAAAATAACCTTGTGATTAAAATAAATGTGGAATTGGAAATGATTTTCATAATAAAAATAACGTATTCACCAGGGACATATTTTGAGTTGCAATAGTACTTGCTTAGTTAGCATTTCAAGAATCATGATTGAGCTGGATCTTCAGTAACACATAAACTGAGATTTCAGCATTCTGGTGGTGGATGGAGAAGGTTTAGAAGTTCTGTGTCATGTTTGGTTACACAGTGAGTTTGCGACAAGCCTGGGATGAAAGTGAACAAACATGTCTCAAACAGAATCACATCCATACCTCAAAATTAAGTCATTAAAAAGAAAGAAACTGTTCGTCCTTTGGAATTGAACAGGTTTACTACTTTTAACAACTTTTCTCCTCATCTCTATTCTATCTCTGCTATTGTTCTGTGCAGAAGAGGAAGACATTATTTGATCTTACCTAATAAGATTAAAAAATTAAAATAATGTTGCTAATTTATGCATATTTAGTACTTTCAAGTAAAATAAATGGAACTTGTTAAAAACAAAATAAGCTAAAATTTAATAACCAGAATAAGCCAAAATTTAGCAGCACACTATCTAACACACTGTATTATTAAAGTAATATCTCACACGTATTTATGTACTAATGATATAATATTGATATGCCTTGAATAATCTACTATTAAATCATTCACCTGTTCAACCAACCATAAATTTGCTTTTTTTACTAATTAATAAATGACAACATTGATTGATAGTGACAGATAAGTTCAACTAGAGGATGAATATTTCTAGGAATAAATTTGGATCTACATTCACAAAATAATACTTCAAATTAAAAGTCACCTGTAGTTCTTTGTCTGGAACTAAAATCCCCTCCCTCCATGTTAGGATGTCCATTAATATTACAGGTGTTCTTATTGCGTTTATGCAGCCATTCTAAGAGAGATTTAGCAAATACAATTAAAAAATAGGCTTCCAATTTAGGATGTCCTTGAGGTGCTGTAGAAGAGATTTGAAGAATGGTAGCTGGAAGAGTCTAGAATGAAGAAAGGGAGAAGTAATATAACCATTTCAAATAAAAAACATTTAGAAATGTTAAATCTTCAAATTAAAAACCATGAAAAATCATTATTAAAAGACAAGTTTACATGTTTATTTTATATTATATATTTGAGTGTTTTGCCCGCATGTATGTCTGTGGCATATAAGTCTGTATATCATATGTGTGCATGATGCCCACGGAGGTTGGAAGAGGGCATCAGATATCCTAGTACTGGAGTGGCAGACTATTGTGAGCTGACATGCAGATGCTGGGAACAGAATTCCAGGTCATCTGGAAAAGCAGACAACACACTTAATTGCAGAGCCATGTCTCCAACCCTAAAAAAATTTTTAAACCATATACACTTCTCCTTGTATACTCTTGTTTAGCCAGTAAAGTATTCCACACATAATTGTGTTCTAGACACTTGTCAAAAAATACAATTTTGTTTGGTAAAGGACTAATAAAATGTTTATACAGTGATCTAATTTTCAAATTTATTGCTTTTCTACTTCTAGGAGGTATTTTATTTAACTTATTCAGTTTACTTCTATGTTTTGTGGTAGGTCAGACTTCTTGATTTTTGCTTGATTTTTGATTTTATGTGATTACAGTCATGTCACTAAGCTTGAAAGTCTTAGGCAATTTTGGTAGAAATATCAGATTCAAGGTTGTTGTCAAAGACGTTACCTCTTGGAAAGACTTTGTTCTCAATATAAACCTCTTCTGTGGTTACTGTTGGGAAATTATCAATTTATAAACAGGACCCTGAATCTTTTTGCACACTACACTCTGTAAATTATTAGCCATACAAGCAAATGTTCGCTATATAAGAATGTCAACTAACTTTCAATAAAATAAGTCTTCTTTTATTTTTTTGATTTTTTCTTTATTAATTATTACAATTTATTCACTTTGTATTCCTGCTGTTGCCCCCTCCCTCATCTCCTTCTTGTCCCACTCTCCCTCCCTCTTCCTTCCCCTTTTCTCTTCCCCTAGTCCACTGAAAGAGGAGGTCCTCTTCCCTTAAGTGGATATTAGCCATATAATATAAAATCTATAGTCCTAAAGAAGCGAAACAACAAGGAGGACCATAGGGAAGACGCTTAGTCCTCATTCAGAAGGGTAAACAGGATAAATATTGGAAGTGGGAGAAGACAGGGAGCAGGACAGAGCGTACCACAGAGGACCTCTGAAAGACTGTACCCAACAGTGTACCAAAGCAGATGCTCAGACTCATAGCCAAACTTTGGGCAGAGTGCAGGGAATCTTATGGAATAAAGGGGAGATTGAAAGACTCACCTGGAGGGGACCAGAGCTCCACAAAGAGACCAACAGAGCAAAAAAAAAAAAATCTAGGCCCAGGAGCGTCTGCAGAGACAGATGTTCTAACCAAGGACCATGCATGGAGAGGACCTAGACCTGCTCAGATGTAGTCCATGGACAGCTCAGTCTCCAAGTGGGTTCACTAGTAAAAGGAGCAGGGGCTGTCTCTGACATGAACTCTTGGTTTAGATTTGAGGCTTGCCAGCCCACTGTCAGAAATCTGCTTATAAAGAGGATGCACCAAACATAGTATTACATTTCTTAGATCCAGACAAAAAAATGATTGGTCTTCTACAACCTTCTCCAAGTTGCACTGTCATAGCTCTTCCAAGGTTGCATATGGTAAGAGTACTCCAGAAACCATCTGATTTATTGACTGACTTTTAAATTAACCAAGCCTGTGTAGACTTTATTGAAGTTAAACAAATGAAATGTTACTGATGCTAAGACCACCATAAGCAGGAATTTGATTAACACTAGCAAGGGAACTCCATTAAATTCAATATAATGTAATATTAAGAGAAGTGAGATGTAACTAAGATTGTGGAAGGCAAAAAGCAGTGTTGTATGTCTGTGTTTAAGAAGTTATAGGAGAATATGAAAAGGATGTTTCCTTGTCATTGTTTTGTATTTAGAGATATGTTTACATATGAAAAGAGTTTGAAAAGATGCATAATTGTAGCATTAACTGAGATGACTATATGAAGTATTTATAAATAAGGAGGTACATGTATTTAGGAGGCATTTACAATAGTGCTAATAAAATAATTTATATTTCTACTGCATGAAGTTTTGCTTTTGAAAAACAGTCTTTGTAAAAAGAATACACCCAAGAGGAGCAGACAGCTGGAAATAATCAAACTCAGGGCTGAAATCAATCAATTAGAAATGAATAAAACTATTCAAAGAATCAATGAAACCAAGAGCTGGTTCTTTGAGAAAATCAACAAGATAGACAAG
>CM053763.1:50284525-50305773 GCA_028658305.1 Pachyuromys duprasi | reverse complement strand
CGGGGAAGAAGTAGATGAGGGAGGGAGTGGGAGGGTAGGAGGGAATGGGGGAGGGGCTATGCCTGGGATTCAAAGTACCCAACCTGTGATTGAGATAAAAATAAATAAATTAAAAAAAAATAAAAAAAAATAAAAATGAAAAAAAAAGAATACATTTTTGTTCTTTAGAGAAAATATAAAGACCATTGGTTTTAATAATAGAAGAGACATCTAATACAACCTTTACTTTTAGAAATAAATGTGCACATTTACTAGCAACATTACACCAGCCATTGACTACATAAATATTGTAAGTTGTAAGCTTAAAAATTATACAGTTAGTTATATAATGAACTATTTAAATCATGTATATCGTTGTTTTCTTCAAGACTTTGCCAATTGTCCAATAATTTAAAATTTATGGAAATGAATTCAAATACAAACCATTGCCCTTACAAGGAACAGCTACAGCTCATGGCCAGGAAAAATACTTAAGAAGCATAATTCAGTTATTAAATATACATATGGAACACCTGTTCCAGGGAGCCAGACAGTGATAAGAACAGTGTGTTTTAATTCTTATTTTAAAATAGATGAATGATTTTTAGGTAACTGTTATTATAAGCTAAAACTTGACACTAATTCCTGGTCTTGATGGAATTCTTACTCACAATGAAATTTCCTCCTGGGTATTATTACAATGATAAAGAAAGAATTGTGTTTGTACATATTTGGAGACATTGGCTTGTTATCTCAAAATGGGCAATACAAATATAATAGAAGTTAATGAATAGTGCTATATTACATCATCTTATAGCATAGGATAGAATAAAGGCAGCATAGCATAGAATAAATCATATGTTCCTGAAAACCATAGGTAAGGTCAACTACTCATATCAGCATGCACAATGTCTAATAATACTAACATTTTGAAAGTTTTATATGAAATACTAAAAAAAAAACAGTATTAGAATCATTTTTAACATCCTCTTTGTAATATGCTTTCCCTAAAAACTCATACTACAATGGGTCTTGAGGTAGAGCTATTCCAAATTTTCTGAGAAAGTGTCAGACTGATTTCCAAAATGGTTGTACAAGTTTGCACTCCCACCAGCAATGGAGGAGTGTTCTCCTTTCTCCACATCCTTGCCAGCATGTGCTGTCACTTGAGTTTTTGATCTTAGCCATTCTGATGGGTATGAGATGTAATCTCAGAGTTATTTTGATTTGCATTTCCCTGATGACTAAGGACTTTGTGCATTTCTTTAAGTATTTCTCTGCCGTTCGATATTCCTCTGTTGAGAAATCTCTGTTTAGCTCTGTAGCGCTATCAGGTCTCACCAGGGCTGGTTGCATTGTCTTCATCTGTGGCCTGTTTACCCCACTTTTTATTTGAAATATTTGGTTGGTTGGTGTTTAATTTATTGAGGTCTTTATATATTTTGGATATTAGCCCTCTCTTTGCTCTAGGGTTGACGAAGATCTTTTCCCAGTCTTCAGGCTGTTGTTTTGTTCTATTGACAGTGCTTCCAAAAGCTTTTCAGTTTCATGAGGTCCTATTTATTAATTGTTGTTCTTAGAACCTGAGCTGTTGGTATTCTGTTCAGGAAGTTGTCTCCTGTGCCAATGAGTTCAAGGCTCTTCTCCAATTTCCATTCTAATAGATGTAGTGTGTCTGGTTTTATGTTGAGGTCTTTGAACCACTTGGGGTTAGGTTTTGTGCAGGGTGATAGATACAGATCTATTTGCATTTTTCTACATGTAGATATCCACTTAGACCAGCACCGTTTTTGAAGATGCTTTCTTTTTTTCCATTGTATGGTTTTGGCTTCTTTGGCAAAAATCAAGTGTAGGTGTGTGGGTTTATTTCTGGGTCTGCAATTCAATTCCATTAATCAGCTAGTCTGTTTCTGTGCCAGTACCATGCGTTTTTTATTGCTATTTCTCTGTAGTACAACTTAAAAATCAGGGATGGAGATACATCCAGAAGATCTTCTATTGTATAGGATTATTTTAGCTCTTCCATTTTTGTTTTGTTTTTCTGTCCATATGGAGTTGATAATTCTTTTTAAAGGGCTATAAAGTATTGTGTTGTTATTTTGATGGGAATTGCATTGAATCTGTAGATTGCTTTTGGTAAGATGGCCATTTTTACTGTTAACCTTCCCGATCCATGAACATGGTAGATCTTTCCATCTTCTGATAGCTTCTTCAATTTCTTTCTTCAGAGACTTGAAGTTCTTGTTATACAGGTCTTTGACTTGCTTTCTTGGAGTTATACTAAGATATTTTATATTATTCATGGCTATTGCGAAGGGCATTATTTTTATAAATTCTTTCTCAGCCCTTTTTTTCTTTTGTATACAGGAGGGCTACTGATTTTTTTTTTGAGTCAACTCTGTATCCAGCCACTTTGCTGAAGGTGTTTATCACCTGTAGGAATCTCTAGTAGAATTTTTGAGGTCACTTAGGTATGCTATAATATTATCTGCAAGTAGTGATACTTTGAATTCTTCCTTTACAATTTGTATTGCCTTGAACTTCTTTTGTTGTCTTATGGCTCTGGAAGGGACTTTGAGTACTGTATCGAAGAGATAAGGAGAGAGCTGGCAGCCTTATCTACTCCCTGGTTTCAGTATAATTTCTTCAATTATCTCTTTTTAAAATGATGTTGGCAATAGACTTGCTGTAGATTGCCTTTATAATATATAGTATATGTGCTTTGTATCCCTGATCTTTCCAAGACTTTCATTATGAAGGGTGTTAAATTCTGTCAAATGTCGTTCAGCATCAAAGGAGATGATTATGTGGTTCTCTTTCTTTCTCTCTTTTTCTCTCTTTCTTTCTTTCAGTCTGTTTAAATGGTGGATTACATTGATGGATTTTCAAATATTGAACCACTTCTGCATGCCTAGGATGAAGTCTACTTGATATTGGTGGATGATATTTTTGATGTGTTCTTGGATTTGGTTTCAAGTATTTCATTAAGTATCTTTGCATTGATGCTTATATGGGAAATTCTCTTTCTTTCTTGGCTCTTTGTGTTGTTTTTATATCAAGATGACTGTGGCCTCATAAAATGAGTTTGGTAAAATTTCCTTCTGTTTCTGTTTTGTGGAACGGTTTGAGAAGTATTGGCTCCTCTCTGAAAGTCTGGTATATTCTGCACTGAAACCATCTGGACCTGGGCTTTTGTTGGATGGGAGACTTTTAATGACTGCTCCTATTTCCCTGGGGGTTGTGGGACAATTTAACTTGTTTACCTGATCTTGATTTAGCTTCAGTAAGTAGAATCTATGGAATAAACTGTCTATTTTATTAGATTATCCAATTTTGTGGAGTAAAGGCTTTTGAAGTAAGACCTAATGATTCTTTGGATTTCATCAGTGTCTGTTGATATGTCCCACTTTTCATTTCTGATTTTGTTGATTTGGATAGTGTCTCTCTGTCTTTTAGTTAGTTTAGCTAAGGGTTTGTCTATCTTGTTGATTTTCTCATTGATTCTTTGTATTCTGTTTGTTTCTAAGTTATTGATTTCAGCCATGAGTTTGGTTATTTCCTCCTTTCTACTCCTCTTAGGCCTGTTTGCTTCCTTTTTTCCTAAAGCTTCCAGATGTGCTGTTAAGATGCTAGTATGATCCCTCTCCAGTGTCTTTATAAAGGCCCTCAGTGCTGAAAGCTTTCCTCTTAGCACTGCTTTCATTGTGTCAAATAAATTTAGAAATGTTGTGTCTTCATCTTCACTGAATTTTAGGAAGTCTTTAATTTCTTTCTTCATTTCATCCCTGACCCAGTGGTAATTGAGTGGGGAGTTGTGTAGTTTCCAAGACTGTGTAGGCTTTTTTTTTCTATTTCTATTGTTGAAATACAGCTTTAATCCATGGTGATCTGCTAAGATACAATGGGTTAATTCAATTTTCTTGTATTGTTAGAGGCTTGGTTTTTGACAGACTATATGTTTGATTTTGGAGAAATTTCCACAAGGTACTAAGAAGAAGGTATATTCTTATATTTTAGGGTGAAAAAGGTTGTAGAAATCTATTATTTCCATTTGGTTCATGACATCTGTTAGTTGTGTTTGTTTGTTTGTTTTTTTACTTTGTGTAAATTTTTAAAAAATTCTTTCTTAATTACACTTTATTCACTTTGTTTCCCCCCCACCCCGTAGTTCCTTCCCTCCCTGCTCCTGTTCCAATCCCTCCCTTCCTCCCCCTTCTGCTTGCATGTCCCTCCCCAAGTCCACTGATATGGGAGGTCTTCTTTTCCTTCCATGTGATCCTAGTCTATTAGGTCTCATTAGGAGTGACTGCATTCTCTTCCTCTGTGGCCTGGTAAGGCTGCTCCCACCTCAGGGTGAGGTGATAGAAGAGCAGGCCAATCAGTTCATGTCAGAGACAGTCTCTGTTCCCATTACTATGGAACCCACTTAGGCATTGAACTGCCACGGGCTACATCTGTGCAGGGGTTATAGGTTATCTCCATGCATGGTACTTGGTTAGAATATCAGTCTCAGGAAAGACCCCTGTGCTCAGACTATTTGGTTCTGTTGCTCTCCTTGTTTAGTTCCTGTCCTCTCCAGATCTTACTATTTCACACTTCTTTCATAAGATTCACTGCACTCTGCCCAATGGTTGGCCATAAGTCTCAGCATCTGCTTTGATATTCTGCAGGGCAGAGCCTTTCAGAGGCACTCTGTGGCAGGCTCCTGACTTGTTCCCTGTTTTTTTTCTTTCTTCTGATGTCCATCCTCTTTGCCTTTCTGGATAGGGATTGAACATTTTGGACAGAGTCCTCCCTCTTGATTAGTTTCTTTAGGTGTACAGTTTCTCATAGGTTTATCCTATATTATATGTCTATATGAGTGAGTATATACTGTGTGTGTCTTTCTGCTCTTGGGATAGCTCACTCAGGATGATCCTTTCCAGTTCCCACCATTAACCTGCAAATTTCATGATATCCTTGTTTTTTATTGCTGAGTAATATTCCGTTGTGTAGATGTATCACAATTTCTGTATCCATTCCTCAGACGAGGGGCATCTGGGTTGTTTCCATTTCCTGGCTATTACAAATAAAGCTGTACTTGAGCATATTTTGGATATATGCCTAGGAGTGGTATAGCTTGATCTTGAGGAAGCACTATTCCCAGTTGTCTGAGGAAGAGCCATATTGATTTCCAAAGTGGTTGTACACGTTTACGTTCCCACTAGCAATGTAGGAGGGTTCCCTTTTCTCCACAACCTCTCCAGCATGTGTTGTCACTTGAATTTTTGATCTTGACAATTCTGATGGTTGTAAGGTGAAATCTCAGGGTTGTTTTGATTCGCATTTCCCTGATGACTAATGATGTTGAACATTTGTTTAAGTGTTTCTCTGCCATTCTATACTCCTCTGTTGAGAATTCTCTGTTTAGCTCTGTATTCCATTTTTCAATTGGATTGCTTGATTTGTTGCTGTTTAACTTCTTGAGTTCTATATATATACTGGATATTAGTCCTCTGTCAGATATAGGGTTAGTGAAGATCCTTTCCCAGTCTGTAGGCAGTAATTTTGTTCTGATGACACTGTTCTTTACTTTATGGAAGCTTTCAGTTTCATGAGGTCCCATTTATTGATTGTTGCTCTTAGATCCTGTGCTGTTGGTGTTCTGTTCAGGAAGTTGCCCCCAGTGCCAATGAGTTCAATGCTTTTCCCCACTTTTTCTTCTAAGCAGTTTACTGTGTCTTGAGGAAATAGAAGCTGTCCTCAAAAGTCTCCCATGCAAAAAAGACCAGGGCCAGATGGTTTCAGCATAGAATTCTATCAGATTTTCAAAGAAGAGCTAACACCAATACTCTTCAAACTATTCCACAAAATAGAAACAGAAGGAACATTACCAAACTCATTCTATGAAGCCACAATCACCTTGGCACCTAAACTCACAAAGACCCAACAAAGAAAGAGAATTTCAGGGCAATCTCCCTTACGAACATTGATGCAAAAATACTCAACAAAATACTTGCAAACCAAATACAACAACACATCAAAGATATCATCCACTACGACCAAGTAGGCTTCATCCGAAGCATGCAGGGATGGTTCAACATACAGAAATCCATCAATGTCATCCACCACATAAACAAACTGAAGGAG
Source organism: Pachyuromys duprasi (assembly GCA_028658305.1). Taxonomy (NCBI): domain Eukaryota; kingdom Metazoa; phylum Chordata; class Mammalia; order Rodentia; family Muridae; genus Pachyuromys; species Pachyuromys duprasi. The sequence goes on along the minus strand of CM053763.1, from coordinate 50,299,665 downwards.
AAAAACCACATGATCATCTCCTTAGATGCTGAAAAAGCATTTAACATAATCCAACATCCATTCATGTTTAAAGTCTTGGTGAGATCAGGAATACAAGGGACATATCTGAACATAGTAAAGGCAATATACAGCAAGCCTATAGCCAATATCAAACTAAATGGAGAGAAACTTAAAGCAATCCCACTGAAATCAGGGACAAGGCAAGGCTGCCCACTCTCTCCATATCTCTTCAACATAGTTCTTGAAGTCCTTGCTAGAGCAATAAGACAATTAAAGGAGATCAAGGGGATATAAATTGGAAAGGAAGAAATCAAAGCATCACTATTTGCAGACGATATGATAATATACATGAGTGATCTCAAAATTTCTACCAGAGAACTCCCACAGCTTATTAACACCTACAGCAAAGTGGCTGGATACAAAATTAACTCAAAAAAATCAGTAGCCCTCCTGTATACAAGAGACAAAAGGACTGAGCAAGAAATTAGCGAAACAACACCCTTCACCACGGTCATAAAATACCTTGGTGTGAACCTAACCAAGCAAGTCAAAGACTTGTATGAAAAAAAATTTCCATTCTCTGAAAAAAGAATTAGAAGAAGATATCAGAAGATGGAAAGATCTCCCATGCTCATGGCTTGGCAGGATTAATATAGTAAAAATGGCCATCTTACCAAAAACAATCTACAGATTCAATGCAATTCCCATCATATTACCAATACAATTCTTTACAGATCTTGAAAGAAAAATTCTCAATTTCATATGGAACACCAAGAAACCCAGAATTGCTAAAACAATCCTCTACAGTAAAAGATCTTCTGGAGGTATCTCCAACCCTGATCTCAAGCTGTACTATAGAGCAACAGTACTAAAAACTGCATGGTGCTGGCATAGAAACAAAGTGGTGGATCAATGGAATTGAACAGAAAACCCCAAAATAAATCCATATACATATGGACACCTGATTTTTACAAAGATGCCAAAACTATTCAATGGAAAAAAGCATCTTCAACAAATGGTGCTGGTCTAACTGGATGTCTACATGTAGAAAAATGCAAATAGATCCATACTTATCACACTGCACAAAACTAAGGACATCTATTAGTCTTATTATTTCTTTTTTTAGTTTCTGTCTCAGTGATCTGTCCATTGGTAATGTCTCCCAGTATTGATGAGTGGGGATAAGTGTGTGTTTTCATAATGTTTCTATTATGAATGTGGGTGTTCTTGTGTTTGGGGCATACATGTTCAGAATTGAGATGTCCTCTTTTGGCAGATTTTTCATATGATGAGAATGAAGTGATGTTTTCCATCTCTTTTGATTATTTTGTTTGGATGGCTACTCTGGCTTGTTTCTTTGGTCCATTTGCTTGAAAACCTTTTTTACAACCCTTTTTTCTGAGGGAGAGTCCATCTTTGTTGCTGAGATATTTTTCTTGTATGCAACAGAATGTTGGGTCCTGTTTATGTATTCACTGTTAGTCTGTATCTTTTTATTGGAAAGTTGAGTCCATTGACATTGAGAGAGATTAATGACCGATGCTTATTAGTTCCTTTTATTTTAATGGTAGTGGTAATGTTTGCTTGTCTTTTTTTTTTTTTTTGGTTTTGTTGCAATGAAGTTATTTATATCCTGTGTTTTGTTGGGGGGAGTGTAGTTAACTTCCTTGGATTGGAGTTTTTTTTTCTAGTATCGTCTGAAGTTTGGGGTTTGTGCATAGATATTGTTTAAATTTGGTTTCATCATGGAATATCTTATTTTCTCCATCTATGGTGATTGAAAGTTCTTCTGGGTATAGTAGTCTTGGATGGCATCTGTGTTTTCTTAGGATCTTTATGACATCTGTCCAAGCCCTTCTGGCTTTCATAGTCTCTATCAAGAAGTCAGCTCTCATTCTGATTTGTCTGCCTTTATATGCTTATATGTTTTTATGTTTAAATATGCTTATGTGTTATATATATTTATATGTTACTTGACCTTTTCCCTTGATGGTTTTAATATTTTTTTCTTTGCTCTGTACATTTAGTATTTTGATTATTAGGTGGCAGAAGGAATTTCTTTTTTTTTTTGTCTAATCTATTTGGTGTTCTATATGCCTCTTGTTTGTTTAAAGGCATACATTTCTATGTTAAAGTATTAACAACTAGTGTCCAGAATATGACTATATTTGGATACAGGTCTATAGAAATATTAAAAATGAAAATAAGGGCAAATTTGTTTGGTTTTGTCCAGGATGACTGGTGTCTTTACAAACAGGTTCAAATGCAATGACATACACAGAAGGTCTTTTGAAGATAAGTTCGAAAGAATGTAGCCACCTATAACTCAGGGAGAGAAGCCCTTAGAAAATCCAAACTTACCAAGACATTCACTTTGGACCTCTATACTCTAGAATTTAGAGAACATAAGTTGTCATTATTGAAACTGGTTTATCATTGTATTTGTGGCTAATCTGTCAGAAGAATACAAGTGCTAAGAGGTATAGTTGAAAAGTGCAGTCCTTTTAATTTAGGTTTTATTCTGCCAGTTGCTTACAGAAACACAAATTCTCAAAACAAGCTAGAATAAAAGCCAAGTAATTATAATTAAATCAAGTGACAACAATTGCCTTCCCGCTATGGCAAACCTTCAGCACAGTCAACAAGCTCGCACATCACCGCAATTATGTAATTGCTTTGACAAATACTCCCTTCAGAGAGCCACTGCAGAGACCAGCCACTGAGGTCCTAATCACAAAACTCAGACTGACACTTTGAGCATTTAAAGTTTTCAGATAAATAGAATGACAAATGGGCAGCGTGTGGTGGCTATTAAACTTAATTCACAAAGCTGTTGACATTTGAAGACTCTAGGGAATAAAATCTATTCTTTAAACCTTGAAAAGAAACTGAAAGGGCACAAATGTGAGTGGATACAAACTTTAAACTGATGGACAGGTGTAGAAACAAAGCAAGCAGTTTGCGTAAGTTCAATCAGATAGTCTGAAACATAGTAGTTTTGGTTCTAAACTCTAGTTTCCCATAGACCCATATTTTAAAAGTACTGGTTCTGGTGAGAAATTAGAAGATGGTAAAACCTTTAGGAGGCATGGCCTAATGGAAGAATTCTAGGTCATTAATGGTAGGTGCTTAAAGGATATATTGGGACTCTAGTTTTTCCAGGATACCTTTTTGATTTGTCTTCCAAGTGTTCCCTGACATGATGGTCTGCTTCATGTAGGCTGAATAAAAAGAAAAAAAAGACAAAGGAATAATGGGTAGAAAACTAAGAAACTATGAACTAAAATAAATTTTCCTCTTAGTTGATTATTGCAGACATTTTGTCACAAGTAGGGAAGGTGTCTGATATTTACACTTTGCAATGAGTACTATGAAGAATAAAAGACAATATAGGAAAAGCAGTTGATTTCCATTAGAAGGTTGAAGGCCCTTTACAAGAAGACAGGAACATATTACAGAAGGGAGAACAGGGGAAAAAAGGAGATCATAATGCGATTCAGATTTCTCATTTTATTTTATTAATTTCAATTTATTGATTTTGTATCCCAGCTGTAGCCCCGTCCCTCATCCCCTCCCAATCTCACCCTTCCTTCCTTTTCCTTTTCTTCTCCCATGTCCCTCCCTCAGTCCACTGATAGGGGAGGGTCTCCTCCCCTTCCATCTGACTCTAGCCTATCAGGTCTTCCTTGTGGCCTGGTAAAGCTATTCCCCCTTTAGGGGGAGGTGATCAAAGAGTTCAGTTATTTGATCAATTTATTTTGCTTAATTCCTGTTCTTTTACAATAGACCCCAGTATTCATTTAAAATGAGAACATTTTACAGGAGGGGCCACATTGATATGCAAAAATGGCCTCTGATAAAGCTTTTTTTTATTTGTTGGTTATATTTTTGAAGACTTAATATCCTCAGTATATGGAAATACCTTCCTCGAAACATCACACCATTTGAGAAGAAGGTGCTGGTAGGTTCCTCTATGCTTGTCTGTTTACATACGTATGGTATAATTCTTTGCAGTCTGCCCGGCAATGAGCATCTCTACTGTCATTTACTATGAAGTCTAACAATTGTAGCATTCTTTTTTTTAATATTTATTTTATTATTCATACAGTAACATTCTGCCTGCACACCAGATCTTACTATAGATGGTTGTGAGCCACCATGTGGTTGCTGGGAATTGAACTCAGGACCTTTGGAAGAACAGCAAGTGTTCTTAACCTCTGAGCCATCTCTCCAGCCCCTGTAGCATTCTGAGTGTGTTCAAAGTTCAGTGTTTCAAACTTTATGCAGTTTTTTTTCTAAAATGTAAAAGCTAACTTCTAAAATGTCTAGGAAATGATTATTTTCTTTTCTTTATGTAAATCAATTCACCAGGAACTGTTTAAATGGCTATTTTAACCTTCATATATTTCTCTCCTAAACTCTGTCAAGATTTTCTTCATCAATAACTCTTATGTAACAATCCTTTTTTATTAACAGTTCTTCCTTTCACATAAAACTAAAACTTCTATAACAAATTACAGCTATTCTATACAACAGACCTTCTTTATAGCCTCTGTAAATTTTCCTCTGTCAGTTACAGAGCTTCTTAAAACTTGTAGTCAAAGTGGATCATGTGCTACCTAAGTTAGATAATGTGGATAGAATGGTTATAAAGTAAATATCTCAATTTCATGAAAAAGGTTTGGGTGAACCTACACCTTTGCAGTTCATGGCTAAGAGAACTTGACTATATTCCATCTCTATTTCCTCTAATAAACATGTTATAATAAACACACAGCTTCAACCTCTTCCCCAGAATAAGAAGCGTGATCTAGAAAAGTGTCATATTTTCCTAACAGTCTTAAAAATAGCAACGAAACTGCTAGAGTTAAATGAGCCAGAAGTTCTTAGCGTTGCCTTGATTAAGTGTATCATTTGAGATAGGTGCATTATTATGTTATAAAATAAATCAGCTCTGTACAAAAAGGAAGGAGCACAATGTAAATATTCAAGTGACTAAAAGTTAAATCTATATATTGTTTACTATTGTGTCCAAAAGTAAAAAGACAAAGAAAAATGAGTGAGTTGAGAAAAGAAGCCATGTACTACACTAAGCACTCCCTTAAAAGGAAGCTTCTACAAGGAGCAGGACTGGCCAACAGGTGCCCTTTGTTAGATGCCAAGGGTCACTCATTCACACAGAACAGTTCCTGGGCTGACTGAATACACAGGAATTTCTGGTGGAGCTGAAGCATTTATAGGACTCTCCTCAAGAACAGTCTGTCCAGGGATTGAGGAAGACTGCTCAATGTGATGCTATTGGTATATAAGCACCCCACTTCTTTCTCTCTCACTTCCCCAGAGTGTCCTATGCCAGGCTTCATCTTGACATCTCTATTCAAAAGCTTGTCACATGTTCCTCTGTATTATTCTAATCTTTCCAGGCACCATCTACACACATATATACATGTACATACACACACACACACACAATTTGAAAGTTTAATTCTACCAACTTGGCATCTTGTTCTCAAAGGACTGAAGCTGGTACAGAAAGTAGACCCTCAGGAATGGGGGGAACAGAAGTTATTTTTCCTTAAGGAAAAAAAACATTTTTAGAGTCATTGTTCTTGCTCCTTAAGGACTATGTGTAATTTGAAAATATTTGACTTAAGTAGTCAAATAAATTTCAAAATTAGCTTTTTTTTTTAAAGCAATGCTTGCTGTGGCATTAAATTCTGTGGTAATTATGAGGTAAGTTTTCACATGCCACATAAGAGCTAAACTCATTATCAAAACTCCTTATATCTTTCATCTCTTACTTATCTTTGAATTACTATTTAGAGAAAATATATACTATTAATTACTATGATATATACCATAAAGTATAACAATATGTAAATTACAATGTAGGTACAAAGAAAACTTCTTACCTAATATCAATGATTCATGAATTGTACCTAAAAATAAAATAAGTTATTTGTAATAAAAAATGTTAGATACAGAGGTAGAGCACTTGCTAATGTAATTATGTTCTCTTTTTTGGAAACAGATTTGTTTTGATTTAGAAAGAAAAAAAAAGAGGGCACCAGGTAAAAGTTGGGGTCATATTAAATTTTATTTTTGTCTTTCTTTGTTAAGTATTATAAAGGTATTAGACTGTGTCCCCATCATTCAGGGTAGGAGGTGAGCTGGAGCAGGAAGACCACTGCCACTTAGGTTAACCTGGCTACACAGCAAGACTCTTGCACAAAACAAAAGAGCAAAACAAAGTGTTGAGACATGAGTGTGCAGTGCTTTATTTTTTCACTCTAATTGTGATGCTGATTACTGTGAATCCATTTTTAAGTGTTTCTGATCTCTCACAACTTTCCAGCAGAGATCAAGTATGATTGGTATATTTGTCCTTCCCTGACATCACTTTAGTTACTGTCACTCTGATGTTTATACCTTCTTCTCCCTAGAGCCCCGTTGAAATTCACCGAACTTTCATGTCCAGAGCGCTTTGATCACCAGAGGGAAAATGCTTCCCTTCCAGATAACAACCACTATTTTGTTTTGAAAGTTTGTGCTCCTAAACTTGAAAGTATAATTTCTTTTAATAAGTATAATTTCCCTTAATAACCACTATCTCTTCTCTAATGGCTGCTTCTTAACAATCTTGAACTCAGTTTTTTGACATAGTATTACCAATTGGACAGGATCTTTAAAGGATCCTGAATGTCATCCCATGTCAGCATCCTTAGGAATCCAAAAAATGTGGGGTTTTTTTTTGCCCTCACACTTAAATAATAATTTGCTGAGATAATAAACTTTAAGTTCACCCCACCCACTTTCACTTAGAATTAAAAACAAAACAACAACCATAAAAATAAAACCCACTTCATTTCCTTATTGTGCCTTTTGTGAAAACTGAGATGTCTGAAGTCTACCTACTTTGTTTTACCTTTTTTTATATGTAAGTTATAGAGTTTTCTCCTTTTTTTGGAATGTCACATTTTAGGGGTCTGTATCCTTTCTCTGCTATCTTACTAAACCCAATGACTTCCTCCCAGTCTAAATTGATCTTCCTGTTTCCTGTCTTTTCTCTACTCTTGCCTAAAACTCCCCTGAGGAAAATATGAAAAGGCTTCTTACTTTGTAAAATTTGTGACCATTCTATTGACTCCTGCTGAAATTATTTATTTGGTCTATTATCATAAAAATTTTAAAATCCAGCTCCTTATCAACACTGAATTCCTTTTTAATTTCATGCAGTCCAAACTTTTTTGTTGTTCTGTGGCTCCCCCCTCCTTATGAAAGCCTGGTTTGTTTTTAGATTCAGTATCTTCTCTACTCTTTCTGAGGACACTCATTAGAATTCTTATTCATTGTTCCCTAAATTATCTGTTCTCTTTCATGTCATTTGCTCTGATTGTTTGCATGAAGCTTTCTATTCCATGCTGTTAATTTTCCTAAATTGTGCAGATCCTGCATTTCCTGGATACACTGTGAAGTAGCCAGCAAAGGTCTCCCTATAGTGCAGTATCTAGTTCTCAGGGAAACATCCTTTTGAGTGAGAAGAGCAATAAAGTTCTAGAGCATTCATTCCAGACTCCCAGAACTTTTTGAGTTAAAAAAAAAATCCTTCCCTGTGTGCATTTGGGAGCTATATTTCTGTGTAATGTCCACATGTGAGTGCCAAGGTGCATGTGTGTCCATGTGCACATGGGGCGTCTGGAGAATTTTGAGTGTCTTTTTTACTGCTCTCTTCTTTATTTTTCCTAAGATGGGTTCTCTCACTGAACCAGAACTCATTTCTTTGGCAAGGCTGTCTAACCAGCAAGATCTCTGTATCTACCTGTCTTTGCCCTTCAGTGCTGTGTTACAGACAAGAGAATCTATGCCCAGCTTCTTGTGTTCAAATGTTCATGCTCATTCTTCAGAGGAAGTGTTCCTAGCAACCAAGCCATCACCACAATTCTTCAGCCAGGTTTTTCTTGGGATATCCCAGGGAGAGTTTACTGATCCCTATATGACATTATCTCTAAGCACAAGTTTTTTTTTTTCTCTTCAGCACCACATGTTCTTAATTACTTGGTTGAATTCACACTGTGTTCTTCTTTTTCTTCCTATATTTCCTACTTTCCTTACTTCCTCTTAAGGCTTTGATGTCAGGACCTAGTTCCTAAAATCCATTTCCTTTTTTTTACCGGGTTTTTACTAAATAGCTTGTTTCTCTCTTCAAAAATTTATACTTTCCTTAGCTCTTTTAATCAATTGGGATCACACTGCAATCGTTATAACTTACTCTTTATTTTTTCTGTTTGCTGTAAGCATGCCTCAGATATCTACCAATAGCAAAGATCTTTCCTGTCAAGCATAATGTGGAATGATTCCCCTACCTACATAGCCCAGTTGCCTTATCTTGGTGCCTCATTGAAAAGTGATTTGGAGTGATATTACTGTGACAGTAAAAGAAGACAAACGTTATCATTGACCTGCTCTACCCACACAACCTTTCCTCATGCATCCAAGTTATGGATCCTATGGTCAGCATTTCTTGCATTATTTAAGTCTTTGGCTTGCCAATCTACTACTTTCTACCAACTACCATTTTCTACTTCTGCATAGAAGTAGACAATAGAAATATTTTAAATGATAGAAAATAAATGAAAGTAGCAGAAAGTAGTAGTAGTCTTTTTTTTTGTAGTTGGAGAAAAATGAACCTACTAAGCCACTTGCTTTGGATTGCCCTTGATATATCTTCTCTTGTAACACCCCAAATTCAAGTCACAAACATAACGTTTTTTTCATAGAAGATCTAAACAGGCATGTCTCAGGAAAAGGAGGAAATCAATCAGGTTGGAGCTTCGTGTGTGTGTGTGTGTGTGTGTGTGTGTGCATATGAAAGTGTATGAGCGGGTGCATGCACACATGTCCAAGCTATGTGTTAGCAGATACGTATCTGAGCATGTGCAGGGGGCGGGAGCAGAAGGTTACATCAGGTATCTTTTTGGTTTGCTCTCTACCTTACTTTTTGAGACAGGGCTTCTTTCTGGAATGGAAGGCTCATTGAATATGTTAAACTGGCTGATGAGTGGGACTCCCAGATCTATCTCTACTTCCAGCGTGGGGCTGAATTGTTCACAACACCCAATCAAGCAAACCAGCTAATATTTTAGCATGGAGGAGAGAGAGGATCACCAGCCTCCATCATAATTAAGGATTTATTGGCAGTTTTTGGATTCTGGTGAAAATTAATAACAATACCTAACATATATATGATTAGAATGCCAGGGTAAAATACATTCATAGGTGCATATAGTATTTATTAATAACTATGATGAATACTTTTTGATAAGTCAAGAACCTTCCTTTTAATATTCATTGCAACGGTGATATTCAAAATATGTAGAACATTGAAGAAATCTGTGAGTTGATAGATGGATGAAGAAACAGAACAATAAACATAAAATAAAATATTGTTTAACTCTTCGAAGGATTTAAAATCTAGCATGGGCTATAACATGGATGCTAATGTATTTATATTAGCTAATTTGCTAATAGAAATAAACTAAAAATAAAGTACAAACAAATAATTCTACTTACATGGGAACTCTAGAATAGGCAAATTCACAGAAACAAATGTCGTAGAGTGTTGATCAACGAAGACGGTGGAACGAATGGAAACTTTTTGTTCAATGGGTTTGGAGCTGCCACTTAGAATGAGGAAGAAATTCTGGAAAGAATGGAGGTTTAATCATACTTATCTCTGTATCACTTGAACTAAACACATAAAAATCGCTGATGCACTGAATTCTTTTATAGAGATAGGAAATATAAAGGAAATTGATCACATTTGGAGAAAAATATATTTCATTATTTCTATACATTCTTTTAGAAAAATAATATAGAAATATTGTATATATGTGAATTTACTAATATTGTAGTAATGTCTATGTCAAGAGAAAGTAGAATTAGAAATTAAAGTTAAGAATAATTTTAAATCATTTGCTTATTAATTGTACTCACTTAATTTTAAGTATTTTATGTATGTCATTTGATTAAGTGACACCAATATTAATTCCACATTTTCTGAACCGGAATGACTCCAAGTATATATTTTGAAATGTATTTATACATACGTGGATAGAATTTTGTTCACTTTCTTTTCTTTGTAGCTTAGTTTCACAAATGTATTAAAGTAATTGTAAAACACCATAGAAAACATTATTCTGATTCCCATATTTTAAGAGTTTGATTTATATAAAGTTTTCACATGTAGCTTTGACATTGGTAACTTTAATAACTAAAGCAATTGTGAAACCTTCTATCGCCTTCAAGAACCTACTATTGTGAAGTCTGACTAAATTGTTCAGGTATAGCAATGTTAAAATCGAGTTCAGCAGCTTTGAGAATTAGCATGTGGTGCTATAATCTGAAATTTTCATGAAAAGCATTGCTTATTCATATACATTTATGGTTTTATTTTTTAATATGAACCCCTTTGAAGCCTCTAGAACAGATTACTTAGTGTATGGTTTTATAGAAGATTTTTAAGGCACTGTTTTCTTAGTGGCATTTATTAGTTGCAAATAGAAATGCCTAAGTGCAGGAGTATTTGTAGATCTATTCCAATCCTGAAAGGATGCAAGCAAATAACATTGTATGGACTAAGCCAGCTATATTTCAGAATATACATGTGAATATATATGCATATAACAACAATTAATAGAAGGTGGCCATGAATTTGAAAGAGAGCAAGGAGGGTTATATGGAATAGTTTGGAGGCAGGAAAGGGGAGAAATTATATGATTATTATACACTTTCCAAAATAAAATAAATTTAAAAACATGCTTGATAAGCTTGATAGAATAATCACTAAAAACTTTTTACCATAAATATCACAGAAACCATCAAAATATTATAAAAAGTTACATCTGTCAAAGCCTCACTTCCCAAATATAGAGAGCCACAAATAAATGAAAAAAAAGAAACAATTTAATTCTAAAAAACAAAATGTGTGAGCAGTGGTTTCACAGAAGGTACTAAATGACAAATGTGTACAGAAAGTAATTACAAAAATGTAAATTAAAGCTACATTTGGATGCCAGTAAACACTGAATAAAATGTCAAAATAGTTGTGCAACTATCCAAGAGTTGCATTGTTTATATGTTTTAAAATGTCTTTTAAGTTAACTGTTTTTCATCAGAAGAATGGGAGGCTGCTTTAGTCAGAAAATACACTAGGGCAAAGCAATTGAAATGCTTGGCATTGTTCTGCACACATCACCATGAATGTGTAGTGCCCAATGGTCAAGGAATAATTAACAGCATGATTATACATGCTGACCGGAATTAGACATCTATCTTATGGTTATGTGTATATGGAGAACTATAAAACATTTGAGTAAACACTTTCGGGGATGAAGACAGGAAAATAGATGGAAGCACATATATCACTTTTACGGTGTCTTATAGATGTAAACAGAAAAGAAACAGGACAAATTGAAACAATACTTTTGTTTTGTTTTAATTAAATATATTTATTTACAAGGCTTTATATTTTTCAAATCATGTTGTATTGAGCACTCATAATTTTATGTTTGTATTTATCAAAAAGCAAATATATAACCAACTCTGACATACAATTATTAGACAAAGCTTTCATAAATGTCTCTTTTAGTGAGAGTGATGGGGAGCTAACTCTCCATTAGTCAGTTACAAGAATAATACCGGACTTAGTGTCAATTCTGTTCCTACTTAGCAATTTTGAGTGAAGGAGTGAAAACATCCAAAGAGAGATAGCTATCTACCATGATTATTTTTCTTCTGTTCATTTAGTAGAAAGACTGTAGCCAGATACAAGACTGCAATATACTTCCCAGCATCCTTTGCAATGCAGCTGTGCCTGTTACTAATATATGGCTTTTCAACTCAAATTCACCATCTCTCTTTTTTTTCTTTCCATCTCTGAACTTATTCTGAGTCGTTCAAACATTTTCCTTTCAGGAGATGATGCCAGAGTGACATTCAAGAAAAAGGGTTTACTTCCCGTGTGCACAATCTAGCTTCTCCCAGCCCCAACTTAGTGTGTATAGAAGGCAATGGATTTTGAGTGGCTTTGTAGCAGAGTGCTTCTCACTGTTGTGGCCAGCGCTCAGAGCCTCTCCAGCACTTTTCTCCCTACCAGCTTTAAAACAGAGTTCCTTGACCAGCTTTCCCCCAATACCAAATCCAATATGGTGGATTTCTAGCAAATTCCACTAGCACGGCACTTCTGGCCTTCAGTAAGCAATAGTCATGTGAAGCCTCTTGTCTCATTCTGCATTGTCTAAACATGGCACATTGCACAAAGGTTTGGCCCCTATCTGGCTCCTAGAAAATAATCTTTAAGCCCCTGGGATATCCTGTGTGATAAGTCACGGGAGAGCCTGAGCTGCACCAAAGAATCCTTACAGACAGTATCATTCCTGGTGGGGGTCTTTTTTCGTTCCTTCGTTTGTTTGCCCTGGACTCACTTTGTAGTCCAGTCTGGCCTCGAACTCAGAGATATGCCTCACTGGTAGGGTCCAGGGCAAACAAACGAAGGAACGAAAAAAGACCCCCACCAGGAATCGGTCTCTGAAGGAGCTAGAGACCGAATAACTTAGGCCGGTTATGTGGCCAGTCAGTCATATCTACGTGATTAACCCCAGTACACCCCAGAGCATTAAGCCTCACTAGACTTCTGTGGTGGACAGCACTTCATTAGTGTTTCCACACATCGTCGCCAAAAGAGTTCAATGCTGTTTGACAAATGGAAGAGGACAAATGGAAGCTGTACCTGGTGTTCCCCAGACATTGTGCTATGTGCCTGTCTCCTTGGCTGACTTCTGTTTGTATCTTTTTGCTTTAACAACCCCCCCAACCCTGCCTGTTACAGCTCTTCTGGATTCTCTGAGTCTTTCTCACAAATCGCAGAACCTAGTGTTGACCTTTGACCCTCAAGTACACCTCTCCAATTAAGTCTGGTTCTTGAAAAACAATGTGGCGACTCTTCTCAAGCATCATGCTAGAGCTTTGTTTCTGAGCCCTGCTTTCCCTGGGCTTGGGGACGGCCACCCCTGCTTCTTAAGTCCCTGAAAGCTTAGTCAGTCTTCATGTGAAACTTTTCCTATGCAAATTACTTTGTAGAGTATCCAGTTTGGACTTACATGGATACAATGGTCATGTTATTCACTTCTCTGTAATTAAAGATAAGCAAAAACTGCCTGTGTTATTTATGACATAGCGCTATCAAGATGCAAGACAGCTTCCTCCGTGTGCCTTCCTATTTGGACATACACGATGGCAAGACTCCAAGCCTGCTGGAGCCCTGACATAGAAGAAGTATGGGCTTCTCATGCACTACATGCTCAAGAGCCAATTAAGAAATAACAACAGTTCAGCTCGCCCTGTCTAATGTACTTTGCTCAGTTAAGCCCAGAGGAAAAATCTCTCTCTCTCTCTCTCTCTCTCTCTCTCTCTCTCTCTCTCTGTGTGTGTGTGTGTGTGTGTGTGTGTGTGTGTAAACACAATACTTTTAATGTTGTTAATTTTTAGAGGTCAGTGTACCCATTAGTTTTAGTAATGTATGTATGTCGCGTTAGACCTTTTCATATGTAAAAGCTAAATAAAGAGATCATGTTGACAAGAAGTAGTGGAACAGAATGATATTCTAAAAAAAATTTTAGAACTGTCTTTTGGTTAACCGTGAAAAAAGATTTTATTGAAATTGTTGAAGTAAGTTTAACTGAAAAAATATCATTAATTGAGGTACACAAAATAAATAGATGTTTTAGGGAGCCAGTGTTCTGGTGAGGAATAAAGACTGGTTGGAAGGGAACTAAATGAATGTACTGGGCCAGACAGTATCTGCCAAAAAGGATGAAATTCCATGGGCTGCATCTGCATCAGTCATAAGGCAAGAAGACAGAAAATAGCCAGATTCTTGATGCTGAGCCAAAGTCTGATATTATCACTCCAATGTGTTATTACTGTAAAGTTTAAAAATATGAAAGATATTTTTAAGATCACCATAAAATCTTTAATTTCTGGTAAACCCACATAATGTTCCTAAGAGGCCTCTTTCCCACTGTATTGTATAAATATAAACATGTCTGTTTTTCTGAACTTTTGTTTTTGTTTTTTATTCTGCTCCATAGCTCTTAAGCTATGATCTTTTTTATTTTTATTTTTATAAATTTATTAATTTTTATATCAATCACAGGTTAGGTACTTTGCATCCAAGGCATAGCCCCCTCCATCATTCCCTCCCACTCTCCCACACCCTCCCTCATCTCCTCCCCACCCCCTCCAAGTCCACCAACAGGGGAGGACCTCCTCCCCTTCCATCCAACCCCAGCTCACCCTGTCTCCTCAGGGCTGGCTACAATGTCCTACCCTGAGATCTAGCCAGTAACTCCCCAGCATGTATGGGGGAGGGTCAAAGAGTCAGCCATCAAGTTCATGACTGAAACAGTCCCTGTTTCCCTCACTAGGGTCTTCATTCCGACACCGAGGTATCATGGGCCCCATCTGAGCGGGGGTTCCAGGCCACATCCACACATGGTCCTTGGTTGTAGAAACCATATCATACAAGACCCTTGTGCCCTGCTCATTTTGGTCTTTGTGGAGCTCTTGTTCTCCCCAAGTCTCACCAACCTCCCCATTTCTATCATCACTTCTCCCCCTCTGCCAAAAGCTTGATTGCTAGTCTTAATATCTGCTCTGATACATTGCTACATTGACCCCCCCCCCAGAGGTCCTACTTGGAATGCTCCTGTCCTGTTGCTTGTTTTCTCCCCCACTCAATGTCCATCCCATTTGTTCATCCAAACGAGCATTGATCATACCAACCTCGGTCCTCCTTACTGTATATCATCCCTAGGTGTGTAAATTTCACCTTGACCTTCCTATCCTATAGGTCTATATAAGTGAGTATATACCATATGTTTCTTTCTGCTTTTGGAATACCTCACTTAGGATGATTGTTTCCAGGTCCCACCATTTGCCTGCGAATTTCATGATTTCCTCCTTTTTAATTGCTGAGTAGTATTCCATTGTGTAAAAGTACCACAATTTCTGTATCCATTCCTCAACTGAGGGACATCTGGGTTGTTTCCAGGTTCTGGCTATTACAAATAAAGCAGCCACAA
>CM053763.1:50226786-50284025 GCA_028658305.1 Pachyuromys duprasi | reverse complement strand
TCTTTTTGTCTCTCCTCTTGTTCCTTCAATATCTGCATAATCAATGCTTTAAGATAATTTTCCTGTGTCTCCGCTGAATTAAAATCTCTGCTGCTTTGGGTGTTTCTGGTGGGGCCATGGTGTCCTGATTTTTGTTGGGTGAGTTCTTTTGCTGATTTCTGGGCAATTGTTTATATATAATGAGGGAGCTGTTTGTGCTTTAAGGCTGTACTTCAGTCTGAAACTGTCAGTCTCTTGTGTCAGGAGTATTCTTCAAGAAGATCAGGGATTTCCGGTGGTTTGTTATTGTTTGTTGTTGTCTCAGTTGAACTCTTTTGTGGGCTCTGTGTGTGTCCAGCTTCGTGCTCTGTGCTAGAAGCTGTGAGCACTGCAGGCTGGTCACCCCTCTGGTCTGGAGGTCTTGCTCCTCAGTCTCTTGAGATGTCAGCTGGGGTCTTTGTGCTCAGCCCTGGGCTTGTTGCTAAGGGCTCTGCCCTGGAATGGAGATTTAGCTCCCCCTTCTGGTCCAGGGGCTGTGCACCATGGTCTGAGATGATATTTGGGGCACACACAATGGGTTTGGGTTGGCGTGCCTCTGCTGAATGCAGGCCTGTCTGAAATGGTGCCTGAGGCCTTCTCTGTCTCTCCTGTGGACACGCACAGGGACTGAGGTTTTTGCTGGCGGACATGTGCAGTGGTGGTCCTCAGTTTACGGTCTGGTCAAGATGGTCCCCGGACTTTCTCAGTCTGGGGTGGCTCCTGTGATCCGTGCACGCCCACCGCGCACCCGTGGGTTGATGCAGAACTCAGGTCCCTCCCAGTCTTGCCCACGGACTGGCACACGGACTGAGGTTTTGCTGGCAGAAGCGTGCGGCACGCGCCTCCAGAGTGCAGACTGGTCAAAATGGTCCCCCGCCTTTCTCAGACTGGGGCGGTTCTGGCGATAGGTGCGTGCCCGCCGCATATCCGTTGGTTGAAGCAGAACCCGGGTGCAGTGTGTGCTCGCAGGGTGCAGTTCGGTGAAAACGGTACCCGGTTCCTCCTGAGACTGCCCGTGAGACTGTGTGATCCAGTCTATTATGGCGGGTGTGTGTGCCCAGCGCGGCTGCTCGTTCAGATCAGAGCTGTGCGCCGCTGGTCACCCGGAGATTTTTCCGGGGAATAACTGAGTGTCCCTAGGGTTTTCCCACTTGATTTTCTCACCGTGGGAGTTTTGCTCACCTGGAAATCACGAATGCTGGCGTTTTAGGTCCCAGAGTTCAGTCTCCTGGTCGCTGCGTTTTTTCTGCTGTCCTACTCCTCAGACACAGTGTCCTCTAGTGGCAGCCATCTTGGATCTCCCTGGTTTTCCTGTTTTGTTATGTTTGCCCTCACAGTCTTAAATGTCTTAATACTTTTACTATAAGCTAAAATGTGTCCTCCCCCAAATGCATATGTTGAGCTTTCAAAAGAATACCTCAAAGTAACCAAATGGATAGAAAAATCTTCTGTAGTGATTAAGTGAAATAAGATCATTTGTGTGGGCTCAATTTCAATCTGGCTTATGTCATAGAAGAAGAATATACACACATGACCACATATAAACAAAGCAAGAGTGGGGGCCAAGAAAGTCTGGAAAATTGGCTTCAGAAGAAAACAATACCTTTGATACTGCAATCTTAAAGATTGCTATTCTAGTCTCCCGAATCATGCAAAAGCAAATTTCCCAAGTATAAGCCTTTCCGTCTGCAATGTTTTGTTGTGCAGCTCTCATATTCAAATGCTCCCATTCTTTAGTTTCAAATGTCTATGCGTTTTCTGCCCAGAAAAGCTTGTGGTAAAGATGTCTATTTCATTGTGACATTTGAATCCCTTTCTCTCATGCACCTGCATGTAACCACATTTGTCATTTTAATTCACAACATTCCTTATCACTTTAATTTTGCTTATAAATGAAGTATCTTTGGAAGCATGCCTAAACATCCAGGAAGATGCCTGTGGACCAACATGTAGAACTCTTTGCTCCTTCAGCACCATGTCTGCCTACACACATCTACATTTCTCACCATGGTGATAATGGACTAAACCTCTGAAACTATAAGTTATCCCCAGATAAATGTTTTCCATTATGAGAGTTGCTGTGGTCATGGTGTCTTTTCACAGCAATAAAACCGTAAGGTACAAGGGTGGCTAAATAATTAATTTTGATTGCTGGGCCTTGGTGTTTTGCTTGCTGCTGTTCAGTCTCAAGAATGAATCAGTGCCCAAATAAGGGAATAGACCTTGGGGGCTGGCTCTAGGAAATCTAATGGTTTAGCAAAGGGGAGGAAAGAGGGAATGGCAAAACCTGTCTATGCCATGTTTGCCGTACATGCGCTGGGCGTGTTAGCCTTTCATTCCCAACTTTGTGTTTTATTATTGGGTCACTGGGTGTTACCAGGGGGTGTTCTCTCTAGTAGCTTTCTGGTGGTATTGGGGCATCATTATTAGCTATCTAAGGAAGCTGTAATGCTGGTCAAGATTGTGAAGAACAGGCTATGTAAGTCACTGTCCAGGTCCGTTGGACCATCTGGGGCTAGAAAACTGCAGACAGCATTGGAGCAGGTTGTGAAGCTGGACCATCTGGGACTAGCCACTTTGGAGCTGGTTAGGATGCACATTCTTGGGGAACATCTAAGGGCTGGCGAGTTGCTGTAGCAGTTTGCAGTTGATTTGAAATCACTAGGACAGATTTCAAATAGATTAGGAACAGAAGGTAAAGTTAAGGAGTTTAGGGGAATTTTTTTTTTATCTTGCGTGTATATTTGAAACATTTTGGACCATGATCCTGGTAGTTGGGGAGGGGAGGCTCAAGACCAGGGAAAGGGGGAGAAGACCAAGGGAAGGGAGAAATCCTAACCTCAGGAATAGACCAGAGCAGAAACCCTGGCATTTGGTATTCAGGAGTCCTTATCTGGTATCCATTTGACCTGTGTCAGGTGGATTCACATAGAATTCCATAAACTTATAGGAATTTCTAAGTTAATTAAAGATAAAAATTTTATTATTGTTTATAATCTGTACCGAAATTCACTTTGTAGAGAAAGGCAGTATATTCCATGTCTTTGAGTCATAGTGAAACTTTGGGATCCAAACAACAGCATGAGAGAAGGGAAGAAATCTGAAACAAATTTTCATAGACCTTAAATTACTTTTGGGGCTCATACCTTAAATCACTTTTTCAGATCCTCCCAACTTGCTTAAGCTTTAATATCCACAGGCCTTAGACCTTCATAACTTGTTTTTATAGACTTTCACAACTAAGCTTTTTATATCTCCAGACCTTTCATAACTTGTATTTATATACCTTAAAACCTTTCCTCAGACCCTTACAACTTTAAAATTTGGTAAGTGGGAAAGGTAGGGGGTCATATTGTGAAGGTAGTGTTAGTTCACTCACATATATTGTAGGTTTAGGTTAGGGTCTGCAAAAATGTCTACGTGCTGGGATAAGAGTTAGATGGGTTTGGAGAAAGGATAGAAGATGTGTTAGTTAGGATGTCTATTGCTGTGAAGAGACACTATGACCACTGCAACTTTTATAAAGAAAAACATTTAATTTGCATCTCTGATGGCTAAGGATGTTAAGCATTTCTTTAAGTGTTTCTCTGCCATTCTATATTCCTCTACAGAGAATTCTCTGTTTAGCTCCATACCCCATTTTTTAAATTGGATTGCTTGATTTGTTGCTTTTTAGCTTCTTTAGTTCTTTATAAATTCTGGATATCAGCCCTCTGTCAGATATAGAGTTGGTGAAGATCCTTTCCCAGTCTATAGACTGTTGTTTTAGTCTGACAACAGTGTCTTTTGCTTTACAGAAGCTTTTCAGTTTCATGAGGTCCTATTTATTGATTGTTGCTCTTAGATCCTGTGCTGTTGGTGTTCTGTTCATGAAGTTGTCTCCTGTGCCAATGAGTTCTAGGCTCTTCCCCACTTTTTCTTCTAACCAATTTAGTGTTTCTCATTTTATATTGAGGTCTTTGATCCACTTGGACTTTAGTTTCGTGCAGAGGCATGGATACAGAAATTGTGGTACATTTATACAATGGAATACTACTCAGCAACTAAAAACAAGGAAATCATGAACTTTGCAGGCAAATGGTGATATCTCAGAAAGATCATCCTGAGTGAGGTACCCCAGAAGCAGAGAGACATATATGGTACATACTCACTTATAAGTGGATACTAGACCTATAAGATAGGATAAATATACTAAAATCTGTACATCTAAAGAAGATAAACAAGAAAGACGACCTGGGATAAGATGATCAATGTTCACTTAAAAGACAAATGGGATGGATATTGGAAATAGGAGAAAGCAAGTAACAGGACAGGAGCCTACCACACAGGGCCCTTGAAAGACTCTACCTAACAGTGTATCAAAGCAGAGACTGAGACTCATAACCAAACCTTGGGCAGAGTGGAGGGAATCATATGAAAGAAGGGGGAGTTAGTATGCCCTGGAGAGGACATGAGCTCCACAAGGACCAAATTTATCTGGGCACAGTGGTCTTTTATGAGACTCTTTCTCCAACCAAGGACCATGCATGGTTATAACCTAGGATCCCTACTCAGATGTAGCCCATGGCAGCTCAATATCCAGGTGGGTTCCCTAATTATGGGAACAGGGACTGTCTCTGACATGAACTCAATAGCTGGTTCTTTGATCTCCACACCCGCCCCCCTCCAAGGGAGGAGCAGCCTATTTAGGCTGCAGAGGAGAACATTGTAGCCAGTCCTGAAGAGATGTGATAAACTAGGATCAGATGGAAGGGGAGGAGGACCTCCCCATCAGTAGACTTAGAGAGGGGTAGGGAGGAGATATGGGAGGGAGTGTTGGATTGGGAGAAAATGAGGGAGGGGGTTACAGCTGGGATACAAAGTGAATAAACTGTAACTAATATAAAAAATTAATTAAAAAATAAGAAAAACATTTAATCGGGGCTGGTTTATAGTTCAGAGGCTTAGTACGTTGTCATCATAGTGAAAAGCATTGCAGCATGCAGGCAAAAGTGATGCTAAACAAGTAGCTGAAAGTTCTACACCTGGATCTGAGGGCAGCAAGAAGAGACTGGGACACACTTCCTCCAACAGTGCCCCATCTGCTTCAACAAGGCACAGCTACTGATAGATCCATGCCCTGTGAACCTATGGGGCCATTTTCTTTCAAACCCCCAAAGAGAGATTTAATATTAGGGGGAAATATTTGATGTAAGTAGCTAATAATGTTCAGTGTTGAAAGAAGTTTAGCCATATTCTTATCTGGGTTATAGGGCAGGATAGTCTGGAAGGAAGTGAGGTAAGTCATGAGGGATGACAGGGTAGCTTGACGGGGCAGGGCGATGGGGAAGCATGCTGGCACCATTATTGCCTTTACTGACAGTGGAGGAGTAAGTCTCAAGTGCCTTGCAATGAACCAAGCCATTTTGAGAAGTTAAAAGAGAGGTAATGGTTATGAATTGATAGTAATTGGGTTCTTTTTTTCTGATTAGAAACTCTCCTTCCTTCCAGATGGCTGGGTGTGTTCGCAAGGTATAGAAATTTGATTTGAAGCCTGTATGCACTTTCGGCCACTTGGAAGGCTCTGATGAGGACTCTTAATTGTGCCTGTTGATTAGCAGTATGAGGCTGCCTTGACTATGGGTTGTCTGAGACGACTGCATAGTCGTCTACAATACTATGGGTATTGCTATAGTACTGCTACAATACTATGGCTATGTGATGGAAAGGTGCTGCCACTCTATGAGCAGCGTAGGTAGCAGTAGATAGAGGACACTCTTCTATGTGAGAGGGATGGGGGCATAGAGCTGGGGCTGCACACACAGTGCTTTTCAGTTCACAGAATTGTTTGTCGATGAGAGGAAGAGGTTCATGGGAGATCTAGAAGTGCTCCTCAAGAGTCTGGACAGGTGTGAGAAGAGACTGGGGAATATTGGGGAAAGTGATAAGCATGGACAGATTAAAGAGAGGGCAAGTAAGAAATGCCAGTATGTCAGTGATGAGTTTTCAATAACAGAAGTTTGAAGACATTGAATTCAAAACAGTAGAAAGGACTGGAGTCCTCTATAGGTTAGGATTTGAGAGAAAAAAATGATGGGAATTGATTGTGAAGGAACATCTCAGAGGTATTTCCTTAGATTTAGAGATGAGCAGAAAGACTTCAGCAAGAGCACATAGACAGTGAGGCCAGCCATGGGCAGTGTTGCCTAGGGGTTAAAGGTAGGTGCTAAAAAGCATTCCAAGACTTCAAGGGCATAATCCTGTTTTGTGGAAGTGTAAAGATAGAAAAGCAGCCTGCAGAGATCTAAAAGGCAGAGGGCTAGGGCTGAAAGAAGGATGGCTTTTAGTTTAGAGAATTGTCAGCTGGAGGATGAGATGCATGGGTGATCTAGAAGCATCTTGATATAGAGAATGTACGGGAAGTGAGTATCCAGGGACCCATGCAGGGAGGAAATTAGCCATGCCCCAAAAGGAGATTCTTTTGAATTTGTTCAGAGCAGAGATAAGGAGCTGAGATGAGCGAGACAGTCAAAATAATGTGTTTAGGTATTCGAGGTGTGAGAGAATTCTGGATAGGTGACTTGAGGAGAGGAGAGTTGAGCTTTGGAAGATGAGGTCTGATAAATCCTGGAGCTGAGGAAATTGAGGAGTGAGGAAATGTCAGACTGGCTATCAGAAAGGAAAGTACTGCGAAGAAGGAGGTCATTTATATACCAAAACATGCAGGAAGGAAAAAGAGGAAAGGCAGGCTGGGTCTACTGGCTAGGGTCTGGCTGAAAGGCAGGGACTGCCACTGAATTTCTGTGACTGGGATCATGACTTCGATCAGTCTACAGGACCCCATACACAGTTCTCATACTTTCTAGACCACCTGGTGTCTGATCACTTCATCTAATAGCGGCTGATTGGCGAGTTTTCCCTTACTAACCATCCTGAACCACCCATCCTCAGGATACTGGGTGGTGACGGTTGAGTGTCCTACATCCCTGCTCTGTCTGGTAGGGGTGAGGAGAGCGTCCCCAGCCACAGCCTTCAGTGGCTGTGATGGACTCAGTTTGGATGGCTGATAAGCACATTCTGTTTTCCTTGGACCCATTGTGTCCTTCTCTTAGTGATGGAGTTTCAGTGATGATACCTTCCTGCCAGAGATATCTCCTTTGGCCATGCAAGACCCCAGGGGACTCCCTTGGCTCTTGACATTGGCTTCCAGCTACAACTAGCAAAACAGATGCTACTCCATCATCACTGCAGACTCCATCTCACATCCAACATTATTGGTGCATCTTATCGCTGAAAATTGGCCCTTATGCTCCCTGAATATCAAATAAAAGTAACCTTTACAATTGTGTAGGAACATTGACCAAAGAAAGGAGATAACCCTTCTCTCCCTCCCAGCTTCCCTCTTTGGAGATGTTCCATGCCTCTGCCTGTCCCACTTCTCTCCCTGCTTCTAGTCTCTGTGCTCCAAGCCATACCCTTACCTCTTCTTGTTGTTCTGTTGGCTACCAAAAACTCCCTCTACCTTAGTTCCCCAAGACACCAAAGATGACTGATAGATTGAAGCTCTGGGACCATCCCATCAACTGGTGATTGCCCCTCCAACGTCTCTCCACCACTACACATGCTCGCCATTACCATGGCCATGCAGCTCTAGCATGTGGTATGGAGGGTGCTGCCTCTGGATTAGATAAAGGCAGACAGTAAACAAGAAGTGTGTGTGTTTTAAGGATTTTTTTAAAGGAGAAAATGGGGTCTGTGCCAGAGTGCTTTGGTAAGTTCTGATTGGACAGAATAGCCAGTGTTGCTATATAATGAATTTTTATTGCTAGACCTTAGTATTTTGATAGTTGGAATCTGGTGTTCAGTCTTGGAATGAGTCAGTGGCTAAATGGGGGAATAAACCTTGAAGGCTAGCTTCAGGAATGTAATGTAATGCTTCAGCAGGGAAGCAGGAAGGTAAAAGCAAAGCCTGCCTGTGCCGCTTTTGCCATGCTCAGGCCTGCTAACCCCTTCATTTCATTGAGCCCTTCATAGGTTTAAACAGATGAGGTATGATCCTGTATGACAAGTATCTGAAGTTATAAACCATATACTACTACCAACTGCTTTGGAACACTGGGAGAGATATGTAAGGGCAACAGGGCAGAAAGAGTGGAAGCAATTCTTGTATTAGAAGACGTGATGATAGAGGTTTCAGGTGCAGAAAGAACAAACCATGTTTATAACAAGTATCTGAAGTTATAAACCATATACTACTACCAACTGCTTTGGAACACTGGGAGAGATATGTAAGGGCAACAGGGCAGTAAGAGTGGAAGCAATTCTTGTATTAGAAGACGTGATGATAGAGGTTTCAGGTGCAGAAAGAACAAACCATGTTTATAATCCTGGGTGAAAAGCTTCATCTTTTATAGACATAAATTGATTTTTTTTGCTATTGTTGGAGGAGGTGAGGGTAAACTCTAGAATTGAGGAGAAGAGAGATGTGAAGAAATCCTGAACAAAAATCTTTAAAAAAAATGAGTTGTACGTAATTGACACAGTTGAGTCTAGATAAGACACAGATGTGAGTGAAGTGTTAAGAGCACGACACTGAACAGAGTGACCAAAAATCATTCTTTAGTACTGTTCTGTTCATGAATTTTGGAATTTTCTAATTTGCTATCTAGAAAAAATGATCAGTACTCCTTACCTTAAAATAGTAAAACCAGAGCTGCACAGTTCTCTTGTTGTTATCATGCTAAAGGAGCTTTTCTGCACATAAGTGATCAATTTTAAGAAACTCTATACCTGTGCACATTGTTGCAGCTGTAAGTTTAGGTAGTTTAAAAATAAGCATGTACTGAGTATAGCATACTTACTGAGTATAGAAATACTGAATATAGAAAGAAAAGACACAGCTCTTATGAGATATTGGAAAGAAACAATTTTGTTTTTAAAGAATACTTCCCACTGGTGGTTATATAGAATTATTATCTCAATTTGACATATAATGTTACCCTAGCAGCATCTGAATCTGAAGTGCAGATAATGTAAATAATAAGAAAGGTTGACATGAAGAAAGAGAAATGTTTAATGATAATCTTTCTGAGTTAAATTATATAATTATATTTTCCATTCTGGAAAACCATTAATGGTTGGTTTTAGAAATATACAGCAACCAATAAAAGATTAATCAAACCTAATAAATTTTTCCCACAAAGAAAGAATTTTTTTAAAGTGATCTCTGTGTAAAGGCAAGGTCAGTGGGCCAGTGTCCACATGTTCACACAAATGATGTATGATTCTGTGTGACAAGTAGCTGAAGTTATAAATCACAGACTACTACAAAGCATGTTACCTAAAACTTAAATTTTTCATTTAAAATCTGCTGCCCTAAATCATTTACAGTTCTATGAGTGAGGAAAATTAGAAGAGTATTTCCTAAAACATTAAGATCATCCAGTGTTCCAAGCATTCTCAAGACCATGTCAGGTTGTCTACTAAATATACAGCCATTGAGGCTGTATTTTCTTGCTTACATAAATATACATTTCTGCAGCAAGATATTAAATGTAGAACTAAGAGGTACTTATATGTTTTCTGTGATTTTTCACACTTTTTGGGGAAAATCATTTTTATTAAAATATGTCACTTAGGTTAGCATTAAATTGATTTTACTATTATCTTTTCCTTGCATCTATATTGTGTGTATATGGTGTGGGGGAAGGCATCACATGGTATGGAGCACAGGCTGGGGTCAGAGGACAACATCAGGATTCCATGCTTTCCTTCCACTGTGCTTTCTTGAGCTGGAACTCAGATCATCAGCTTGGTGGCCAGGACTTTTACCCACTGAACTATCACTTTGGCAACATGATTCTTATATTAAAAATCATCATTGTTCTTATATTAAAATAAAAAGTAATTATTTTGTGGTGTGGGAGTTTGTATCTTTCTCTGTATCACGTGTGTGTGTGTGTGTGTGTGTGTGTGTGTGTGTGTGTGCGCGCACACGCGCTCGTGGGCGCACGGACACATGAATGTTCATTTTTGGAGGCCAGAAGTGGAAGATGCCAGAAGTGTCTTCCTTTGTAGCTGTTCTCCACCTTGTTTCTGATAAAAGGTATTTTATTGGACCTGGAGTCCCTAGAATGGCTAGTTTGGCTGGTCAGTAGGACCTTAGGGGTCTTTCGTCTCTGCCTCCAGCATTGGGACCACAGGTAGTAGCTGACGTACTCAGCTTCTCTGTGGGTGCTGGGAACCCAAACTGACATCGTCACAGCTGCGTAATAACCGCATCACGCAGGGAGCCCTCTACTCAGGCCCAGTAAATATATATATAAAGATAGGTTTCCATTATTACCATGACACATATCAATATGTATAGCTCTTATAAATGATTTTAGGCTCTCAGTGATATTTTACTAGGATTTAATTTTAATAACAAATAATCAAGTAGAAAGTACAGCAATTTAACATGTGTCCAGATACAGGTATTTTTTGTAGTATGAACAGTACTCGCTAGAATGTTACATAGTTTTACTAGTGAAACTCATTTTGTACAGAATCATGGACAAGTCCACGGATCCCTGTAGAGTCTTCTAGACGCTCTGTGTCCTATGATCTAAACAAATGTATATTGACCTTTATCTGCCATTGCAGTAAAACACAGAGTATCACTGCCCTAATTATGTGCTCACCATAGCCTTCTTTCCATCCTCCCAAACCATCAGGAGCTTCTGAATATCTTAATATTTTCATCTTTTTCTTTTTCTATATGTTATAGTTAGAATCACATAATATTAAGAATTTCTATATTTACTTCTAAGGTAACTCCAGATCTTCTTACCATTTGATAACTAATTCATATCCATAAATAGTATTTCGTTGTCTAAATGAGCCACTTGATTTATTCATTTGTCTCTTGCAAAGGATTCTTGTTGATTCTCAGTTTTGTCAACTGTCAATAAGCTGGTATTAATATCTGTGTGAAAGATGTGTTCTTAACCTCATTGTCCTCTTTTCATCTTTACTTCCCTAAGAAAAATAATATTGATATAGAACAGACAACTCGGATGCATTTATTAATTAAAATAATATCAACACAGTATAAGTATATTTTGATGACATTATTTTGTTGTTATTTTATTAGAATTTACTCTTCAGTTTCAAACATTGGACAGATTTTATTTTGGAGCTAAAAATATAAGCAACTTGGTTAACCTCTTCATAAAAGTTGAACTCATTATCTCCACAAAAGTTTCTATTTTTCATAAAAGTAATCCAAATATACTAAGAAGTTGAGAATGTTTGAGAAGTTGTCATTGATGCTCAAAATGTGTCTAGTGATCTGTGTAGGCCCATAATACCTTGTCTATATCTAAATGTTCATAACAATTCCTTTGAATAGCTCCATGGGAGATAACATCATTTCATGGACAGTAGATAGGGTGTGCGCTTGCACATTGTGTTCCCAGGCTTCTTTTCCCTACTGCAGTAATTGATATGGAATAGAGCTTCCAAAAATAGACAACCTTCAACCTTCTTTTAGAAAAATAAAGGAATGGTGTTTAAGGACCACTGTATTCAATAATCTAGAAGAAACTTTATTTATGGACCTGAAAAGGGTCATGGTAAGGAAGAGGAAGTAAATTTCCCACTGTGTGTTAGAGAACAACTTCATCCGAATGCCTGATAAGGTCTCTGGGAAAAGACAAGATGGAAAGAGGTTTAACACTGAGCAATAGCACTTATTCTAATCCCACTCAGGCTTTCTGCTCTTACAAAAATAGACAGACTTGAGACAATCATTTGTATTCAAGTGGAAAACATTTCCTCATGTTTTAAGGAACTTGACACATTCATGTGTTTATTCTATATCATTTTTTCATTGGGAAGACTTTTCTGTTTTTGTCTTGCCTTGGACCTTGGCAGCTTCAAGGGAGTCTGATTCTCTTGTCTCAGACCTTGGGTGTAGATGGGAAATAGTAACTAGATTACTATCTAAACTAGATGATCTTTCTAGACATTATAAATCTTGAGCAAGTGAGGCTGGAGAGAAGGCTCAGTGTAGTTAAGAGCACTCACTTCTCTTCCAAAAGACCTGGGCCCAGCACTCACAGGGAAGATCATTAACTGTCTATAATTTTAATTCCAGGGGACCCCACACTCTTCTACATCAGCAAACACCAAGCATGCAAGGAGTACACAGATATGTGCAGGAAAGACACTCGTATGCAATGAAGTTTTGAAACATAAATCTTGAACAAATGACTCCAGGATGGAAAGAAAGTTGAGAAAGTTGTCGCCATAGCGACTGTGCTGGCATTGGCAGTGGTAGCAGATGTCCAAGCTGCTGTGCCTCCTGCTGCTTGGATTTCAAGACTACCTTAATTTTTAATTTCTAAATCCCAGCTGTTCAAATCCATACCCTAATCTCTTTTCTGTAAATTCTCCTCTGTGCAATTCAGTTAGAAATATTTGTATAATATATGCATCCCTAAGGCCATTTCTAGTAATGCAAGTTAAGCCCCCAAACCACTGGATAGCTCTCAAACGTTTGAAGATGTGGACTTGGAACTAAATTCAATTTAAGTTTTAAATGATGGCATATAAAATATCATTTATTAAACCAAAAAAACCAAGTCTCTGCCAGGGTTTTGAAAATTGAAATTTATTATCAACTATTAGTCATTTCTATCGGTATATAACTTCTACGTTAAATTCTGTTTCTTTGACAATTCTCACTTGGGCTTGATAGCTGCATTTTCTAGAAGGAGAGGCATACAGCAGAATACTGGCAAGGAAATTTTCTAGCACAGGAAAAGGTGTTATTTTAAAGCTGGCAGCCTCTTCTCCTTCCAGATGGAAAGCAAAGTACACCTGAGAAGTGCTTTTTATTTTTACTCTACAAAAAAATAAAATTAGACTTAGTTGGCTTTTATTGTATTAATGTATTAGAAAGGGAATGAACTTTTGTGCTTATGAATTCACAAGTCATGTCCTTTCAATACTCTTTGAAGGTAGAGTGGACATTAGATCGAGTCACATTCAGCTGGGGATTTGCAAAACAGAATAGTGAACAAGAGGACCAGCTTTGGTATCATAGTGCCATTAAAAAGTTCTTATGCTAACACACACACGTGCACACACACACACACAGTGCCCCCGCACAGGCACACAAACGCACATGCAAATCATCACACTCACCAGAGTGTAACTTTGTGCATTTTCTATAACTCATCAATCACCAGTTTCATTTCATTTCATGTATTATAGTTATTATAACTGCCAGAGAAGTGTTTGAACTTTATAGTTTTATAAGATATATAAACAATGTAGTAAGATTGTATTCACTCATCACCCTATCTTATCTTTCTGTCTCTCCTAATTACCCTTCTTTTTCCCAAATAGTGACATGCCTACTTTCATATTTGTGTGCAGATCTGGTGCAGGTAGCCAAATCTATTATACATTCATTAAGACAACTTCAATATTATACAGGAAGACAACATTTCATAGCACTCTTCCTTATCCTTTTAATCTCTCAGTCTTCCCAAATCCTCTTTCATAATGTTTCCTGAGCTTGGAAGGGATTGTTACAATTGTCCAATTTAGGAATGAACCTAACCTGAAACAGCCACTAATTTTAGCACTTTATCAGATACCTGTTTCTATGTTAACCATCCTTCATGGTTAAGAGAAAAAGAGGAAGAAGAAGAAGCTTTTTTTTTTGACCAAGATTAGAACAGCATTTGTTTAGATATAAACACAAGTAATTATAAGTTAATTGGAATATATTTCCATTTAGCAAAACAACAGTAATAAACTCTTTATTAGGTTCTTTGATCTCTGCAGCCACAGACTTTTGACCAGGTTTATAGAGGGAGAAATCTATTTTCTCCCATTGAGTAGGTCTCAAATATAATCAGAAAGGAATTGGTTGTCTTTTAAACCACTATGCCAGAGTCTATATCTTTTTACTGGTTCAGTATTGTAGTATATAAAGCCCACTGCTGTGTAAGATCATTGATGATTTTTCTTCTCCAGCACCCTGCACAGCACTTCTAGTATAAGAATGATGACCAACAGGAAAGAATCATCCAACTGAGTTCCACTGTGATTTTTCTGTGTGTTATATCCAAAATGTGTAACATCATCAACAGTACAGTCTTACTGAACTTTTGAGAGACATCAAAGTGAAGTGTCAATAGACAGTATGATTTCAGAGTTTCTGGAGATACCATGGTCAGTAACTCACAGGGAAATAAACCATACCTGGAATTGTGCTAAAGGTACATACTAAATAACAGCCTTTGGGTTTTTTGATAGTCTGGATTGAAGTTCGCTCCTGAGAAAGGAGACTGACATCTCTGTCAGCATATTGAAGATTAAAAAAAAAAAGAGTCTGCTTGGTGATGTAGTTTAAAAGTCATTACTTAGTTAGAAATGACTCATAAAACAATGAATTTTGAGATATATTTCTCCATTCTAAATCTGATTTTTGTTAAATGAAGGCGATATTATGGGCTAGAGTGGTGGATTAGATGTGAAAAACACTAGCTGCTCTTGAAGGGGATTTGGGTTCAGTCCCCAGCACCCACCTGGTGGCTAGTAACCATGAATCACTCCAGTTGCAGGAGATTCAGTGCTCTTCTGACCTTTATGAGTGTGGCACACACACAAACACAAGACATTCATAAATATAAGCTAAAAACAAATAGGTCTCTTTTAATAATTGGGATCTTGTTCAGGAAGTTGTCTTCTGTGTCAATGAGGTCAAGGCTCTTCTCCAGTTTTTCTTCTAACAGATTTAGTGTGTCTGCTTTTATGTTGAGGTTTTGATCCACATAGACTTTAACTTTGTACACAGTGATAAATGCAGAACACCAACAGCACAGGCTCTAAGATTAACAATTAATAAATGGAACCTCATGAAACTGAAAAGCTTCTATAAAGCAAAGGACACTGTCATCAGAACAAAACAACAGCCTACAGACTGGGAAAAGATCTTCATCAACCCTACATCTGATAGAGGGCTAATATTCAGAATATATAAAGAACTAAAGAAGTTAAACACCAACAAACCAAATAATCCAATTTTAAAAATGGGGTACAGAGCTAAACAGGGAATTCTCAGCAGAAGAATATAGAATGGCAGAGAAACACTTAAAAAAATGCTCAGCATCCTTAGTCATTTGGGAAATGCAAATCAAAACGACCCTGAGATTTCACCTCATGCCCATCAGAATGGCCTAGATCAAAAACTCAAGGAGAGTTGAGAGGATGCTGGAGAGGATGTGGAAAAAGGGGAACCCTCCTCCATTGCTGGTGGGAATGAAACCTTATACAATCACTTTAGAAATCAATCTGGCGTTTTCTCAGAAAATTAGGTATAGTGCTTCCTCAAGATCCAGCTACACCATTTCTAGTCATATTCCCGAAAAGATGCCACCATGATTCAAGGACATTTGCTCAATTATATTCATAGCAGCTTTATTTGTAATAGAATATGGAAACAACCCAGATGTCCCTCACTGAAAGAATGGATACAGAAAATGTGGTGCATTTACACAGTGGAATACTACTCAGCAAGTAAAAACAAGGAAATCATGAAATTTGCAGGCAAATGGTGGGAACGAGGAAAAATCATCCCGAGGTAACCCAGAAGCAGAAAGACTCATATGGTATATACTCACTTATAAGTGGATATTAGCCATATAATATAGGATAAGCATACTAAAATCTATTGTCCTAAAGAAGCTAAACAACAAGGAGGACCCTAGGGAAGAGGCTTAATTCTCATTCAGAAGGGCAAACAGGATAGACATGGGAAGTAGGAGAAGGCAAGGAACAGGACAGGAACCTTCCACAGAGGACCTCTAAAAAACTCTACCCAGCAGTGTATTAAAGGAGTTACTGATACTCATAGCCAAACTTTGGGCAGACTGCCAGAAACCTTACAGGAGACCTGGAGGGGACAGGAATTCCACAAGTAGAACAATAGGGCCAAAAATCTTGGCCAGAGTGGGCCCTTTGAGACTGATACTCAACAGAGGGCCATGCATGGAGAGGACCTAGACCCATTGTTTAGAGGAAGCCCGTAGGCTGCTCAGTTTCCAAGTGGGTTACCTAAAAAGGGGGACAGGGGCTGTCTCTGAGATAAACTCAGTGGCAGAGTCTTTGATCAACTCCCCTTGGGGGTTGCAGCCTTGCCAGGCCACAGAGGAAGATGATGCAACCAGTCCTGATGAGACTGATAAGCTAGGGTCAGAAAGGGAGGAGGTCCTTCCCTATTAGGTGATTAGGGAAAGGCTATAGGAGAAGAGGGAGGGTGGATGGGACTGGGAGGAGACAAGTGAGGAGGCTCCAGCGGGGATACAAAGTGAATAAATTGTAATAAATAAATATTTTTTTAAATTGGGATCTTTCTGCATAGGAATAAGAAAAAGCTGATTATTCAAGAAACAAGCTGACTAGGCAGGATATACTTTGCATTGAGGTTAGTTAAAATTTGCTTGAAATTTTATGATGAATAAGACACATGTTAATAATAAGGTTTTCTTCAAAACCAGATTTCTGATATTTCATTTTAAAAAATTAATTGAATGACTAATGAAGAAGCAATTTGAAAAGAACTAAAAGGAGAATAATGTCTTTGCTGAGCTGATTATGTAGTAAAGTTTGAAATTGAAAACAGAAAAAGTCATCAGATAATCAGGACACTATACATATTTCAGAATGCATAGGAATCTATCAAGGGTACTTACTCCTTCAGTAAGAAAATAGTTTAAATCTTTATATTTCTCCATGAAATCTTTTAAATTTTTTCTAGGTAAACATAACTTCGACAAAACATCTATTTGGAAATGGTGGAGTGAATTCTCATGACCCATGGTCATGGTCCTGATGCCCAAGGCTCATATTGTTCTGCACATACTTCCTCTAAAATAGAACTAACCCTGCTACCACTGTAACTCCAGAATACCACAGAACACCATCTGACAACCTTGAACTGTTATCCAAGGCATAAAGTAATCAGTCACAAAGCAGTAAGGTAAGAGAACTCTGCATCACTTAGAGAACGCCACTATAGATTTTTATGACTTTAAATATATGTATAAATATAGATATAATCCACTATATATATATATGCAATGAGATGAGAAAAAGTATTAAAAATTAAAACAAAAGTAAGAATGTAGTATCCTTTTATCACAGGACTTATAGTTTGTAGAAAACTACCAATTAAATTTGTAGTTAAAATTCTTGTATGCTCTTTAAGAAATATTAAATATCTAGTTAAGAAAGTTAGTATAAATGAACAGTCTTAAGCATTATCTTTTTTAATTCATAGTAAAAACTGAAGACTTTGGTGCTTCTTAAAAATCTTAAAATTAAAGTTACCCTTTGATTCAGCTATACCATTTTTTGGAATATTCCCACAATAATCAAAATGAGTGTATTAGAGAAATAATTACATAACCATGTTTACTGCAGCAGTATTCACAATCATTATGTTATGAAACCAATTATTTACTGAATAAAGTAATTCATATATATGTCATATGTAAATATATAACATTTTCTTTATTCTTTAGATGATTGATTGAATTATTTAATTATTATTAATTAAGTAAATTATCCATAGATCTAATTTATACGTGAATATGAAAACTTATGTATGTAAAGAAATTTTGATATGTATAAAATTATATATATTAATATATACATTTAAAATAAAATAGAGGGAATGTATGCAAGTGTGCACTGTAATATTTGATAAAAATAAACCAAAATTATAAAAACACTGCTTTTTCCCTACATTTTATATGTTATGTATGTACAAAACACATATACATATATAATTCATATATTTATGTATATGGCATGGAAATAGAAGCAAGATAATTTCAGAAAATGATGACAGTCATGAGAACGTGGGGGGTAAAGAGAATATAGAGGGGCTAGTGTGTTCAAAGTGAGTGATATATTTAAAGAGAAAACGTATTTATGAACCATATAGAGTGTACAACAAACACAATAACACTATGGATTATTTTCATCAACAAATATAAATCTATGAAATTTATTTTAATAGTTATAACATATTCAAATGAAAGAACATGTTATAATTTTTGTTATGGTGATTTTCCTGAGTGTTTTAATTTTTAATTTTTATTAAGTACAGTTTATTCACTTTGAATCTGATCTGTAGCTCCCTCCTTCTTCCCCTCCTAGTCTTCCCCTCCCTCCCCCTTCGCCACGAATGCCCCTCCCCCAGTCCACTGATAGGGGAGGTCCTCCTCCCCTTCCCTCTGATCCTAGTCTATCAGGTCTCATCAGGAGTGGCTGCATTGTCTTCCTCTGTGGCCTGGTAAGGCTACTACCCTCTCAGGGGTTGGTGATCAAAGAGCCAGCCACTGAGCTGTCAGAGACAGTCCCTGTTCCCATTACTAGAGAAACCACTTGGACACTGAGCTGCCACAGGCTACATCTGTGCAGCGGTTCTAGGTTATCTCCATGAATGGTCCTTGGTTGGAGTACCAGCCTCAGAAAACATCCCTGTGTCCAGAGTATTTGGAGAGTGTTTTAATTTTTAACAACAAGTTATTCCAGTGCACAGTTGCAAGAAACAAAATTTTTCATTTGCATAAATTACATAAATATTACCTGCACTAGCATTATTTGCTTTATTTATATCATTAAATTTTTTGGCAATTCATTGCTCAAAAATAGCTCATCAGCTATCCAGTTTGTCTTTATTTAGGTCATTAAATATCCCTTCAAAAGTTTAAAATTCATTTCTCAAAACTTTATATTTATGCTCTCTTTCCATTTTCCTATTGGCTTTTTGGAATCCGTTGGCTCGATATTTAAATATGCTTTCATGTTTCTACTTTGAGGTTGATGGCAATGTGCAAATGGCTATGGCACTTAACAATTGTCTCAGGCTCTCAAAAGGGACTAAAATAGTGAGCAGTATCATATAATTTTTCCCATGACACTACTAAAGTTAACATAAAAATTTAGGTGAGATCAAATGCCTTTCCTGTTGCATCATTTATATAGATAAGCAGGGTTTGAGACTTTTTATAGTGAACACGTTGCTAAGGTTAAAGTGGATTGCTAAGAACATGTAGTATATATAAAGCCAGCCTATGCAATTAAATGTAATGTGCTATCCTGGCAAATGTCTATTTTTATCATCACCAATTCTTGTGGTTTTAGAACTACTAAATGCTACCTCTTCTACTTCCATAAGTGCATAGCTTTAAAGAGTCCCAGTAAAAATCTTAAAAAACCAAATTTGTTCAGTATGCTGACTATTGAATAGGCATGTGACTAGTTATGAACCTTCAGTGAGTCTATGAAACTATTAGAGTATCAATTACAGGATCCTGAGAAGATAATTTGATCAACACTAATGGAGGTACATTATTAAAACACAGTTTTTGCTTGCCAAGAAAGCAATGAATTCATAAGATAGCACAATGAATTTTCAGGAATCTAAAATACATTCAGAGAGATAGTTTTCCATTTTAAGAATAACTAAAATATATTATAAAATAACACTGCAGATAATTATGTGGTATAATTTCCTGTGTGTCTAGAAAATTTTTTATTTGTATTTTTATTATTATAATTTACTGCAATTTATTCACCTTGTATCCCAACTGTGGCTCCCTCCCTCATCTCCTCCCAACCCCATCCTTCCTCCCTCTTTTCTCCATATGTCCCTCCCCTAGTCCACTGATAGGGGAGCACCCTAGCCTATCAGATCTCATAAAGACTGGCAAAATTTTATAGAAATTTTTTATATTTGTTACTTTAATATAGTTGCTTGAATATAAGGGATTGCAATAGATGAACACCTTGTTAATCATGAAAAAAAATTTCTATTAGCATCTGTGATGGTTTCCCGATTTCTTGATTATTTTTTCCTGCATTTTATTTATTTATTCTTCTCTCACACATTACATACCAACTTCAGTTTCCTCATTCTCTTTATTCAGTTAGATGGCTGGTTACTCATTTAATATCTAGATATTTGGTATCTAATTATCAACATCTTTGCAAACATGTAAAAAGTTACCTAATCAGTTCATACTATGTTATAATGCATTAAAATATTAGATTTTACATTGGCCTATATAATATTTTAATAAGACATGAAAAAAGTATGCTCTATGACAGATACTCTTAAGTTATAATATACCAATATTATTTCATTTAAAAGTATGCATAGTTTAATATTATTTAAATTTTGTGTGTATGGAACATGCTTGAATGTACACACATGCTTTTGACACCCTTTCCTGGGTATGCCCATGGAAGCCAGAGATCTACCTCTGGATATTTTGTGACACTCTATTATAATTTTAAACAGGGAGAGATAGAGAGAAATTATAATAGTGTTGAACAGAGACAATGCCAATTATTTAAATGAAGTGTTCCAAACCATGTTCGTGGCCCTTTTCATTTTTGAATAATTCTTGTTTATAAAATTAATAGGACAGCCTATTATTGTGTAAATATAAGGAAAACTATAAAAAGATTAATAATTTCACTCTTGTGATAAAAACATTGGCCAAATATGAAATTGAGATTTATTAGAAGATGAGTCTTCATTCATCCAATGTTCTTTCCAGAAAAGTATTCTCATTCATTTTATAATTTTTTCTTTTTAATTAATTTATTTTATTAATTATAATGTATTCACTTTGTATCCCAGCTGTAGCCCCCTCCCTCATTCCCTCCCAGTCCCCCTCCTCCCCATCTCCTCCCATGCCCCTTTCCACTGATAGAGGAAGTCCTCCTCCCCTTCCATCTGACCCCAGCCTATCAGGTCTCATCAGGACTGGCTGCATTGTCTTCCTCTGTGGCCTGGCAAGGCTGCCTCCCCCTCAGGGGAAGGTGATCAAAGAGCCTGCCACTGAGTTCATGTCAGAGATAGTCCCAGTTCCCCTTACTAGGGAACCCACTTGGAGACTGAGCTGCCATGGGCTACATCTTTGCCAGGGTTCTAGGTTATCTCCATGCATGGTCCAAAGTTGGAGTATTAGTCTCAGAAAAGACCCCTTTGCCCAAATGTTTTGGTTCTGTTGCTCTCCTTGTGGAGCAACTATTTCTTAATTAACATTTTAAGTTTTTTGAGAATTTCATTCATGATTAGTTATATCCACCTCTCTGTTTTATACCCTCCAACTCATTCCTGCTCCTCACTTTATTTCGAATTCATAACCTCCTCTTCTTTAAATAATTTTTACAATATTTATGTGTTTTATATATATTTGTATATATGTACATACATACATAAACATTCACACACCTTATTATTACTTAATGTTGCCCATACGCATATATGCTTAAGGTTGACCACTTGGGATTGGATAAGTGATCAGGAAACTTGTCCCTTCTCCATCTCTCAGCAACCACTAACTACCTATAGGCATTATTCTGAGGGTAGGGTACCATAATATTTTCCTCATCTGCACTGGCATGCAAACTGCTATTATCATTATGCAGACCTTGTTTAGGTGACCCCATTTTTGAGGTAACATAAGTGTAGCTTTCCTGTCATATATAGAAGACACTATCTTAAAGCAGATGCCAGGGTCCCTCTTCTGTGATGTTCCTGGCCTTAGGTATAAAGGTTGCATTGTAAACCTATCAAGTGGGGATGAGTACCCAACAATCCATCTACTGATGTCTGAATTTGACCAGCTGTGGATTTCTTAAGCAGCCTCTGTCTGTTGCAGGATAAAACTCTTATAAAGAAAAGTGAGTTCTACGCTTCTCTGTGAGTACAAGGATAAATTTTCAGATGGGAGTTAATAATTATGCTGGTTTAGCAAACCGATAGTGATAGGTCCTCCTCTAAGCTCTATGAATTTTCCAGACGTATATTGTTGGCTCAGGCATGAACTCCCTGCTACTGAGTGAGCCTTAAGTACAGTAAAACAGCTTTTGGCTATCCCAAGATGCCAGTGCCACTATTGGGATATCTTGAAGAGCTGGCCATTGTTGGCTTTATAGGTGGATAGGTCCACAGATTGATTTTTTTTTCTTGGCAGCTCACATAGTATCTTCATATACCATGAGTGCTAGCCCTCAGGGACGAATCTCCCAGGTTAGTTCCCATTTACTGACTCGATTCAGGTAAAATATAAACTTTCTGAGGTAAAATAGAAAAGTATTTTCTGATCATACTGTGGGGGCTTCAATGAGATTGGCCT
The DNA here is from genome assembly GCA_028658305.1 of Pachyuromys duprasi. Lineage (NCBI taxonomy): Eukaryota > Metazoa > Chordata > Mammalia > Rodentia > Muridae > Pachyuromys > Pachyuromys duprasi. The sequence goes on along the minus strand of CM053763.1, from coordinate 50,261,808 downwards.
CTATACGTTTATACATTTGGATACTTGGCCCCCAGTTGGTAGAATTGTCTTGGAAGGATTAGGAGTTGTGGCCTTGGACGACATGTGTCAGTGTAGATATGCTTTGAGGTTTCCAAGGAGTCTTACCATTCCCAGTGCTCTCTCTGCTTCCTGCTTTTGGGCCAAAATGTGAGCTTTCATGTATTCATTCCCTCTTCTGTCACTGAATTTAATGCTCTGAAGCTATAAGAAAATTTAAATGTTTTCTTTTATAAGTTGCTCTGGTCATAGTGTTTTACAAACATAATAGAAAAGTGACTAATACACATACCAAATTACCCTGATTATGATTAGAGGAAGGAGGGAAGAAAGGAGGAAAAGAAGAAATGGGGAGAGGAAAATAAATAGTATTTGTAGTGTCCAACTGAGGAAGTTAGATTTTACCCAGTAACTTTTGGCTGTGATGAATAATGAAGCAATAACAATCTGAGGGATAAACTGAAAGTGAGTCATTCTCCCCACACCAGTGTGTATTAATTCAATAGATTTCTGTTCACTTGGGAAGTACCAAGCAGTTTGGTCCTGCTTTGCTTGATTCTGCTTTGTTGAGCTGTATGTAACTAGAGAGCATGTGAAGTATCCCTCAAATTCTTGAGACTCAGGCACTCTTGGTCTGTAATCAGGCCACAGGTGAAACAAGGATAGATGTGGCCATGTTTCCGGTGAGCCCTCAGGGATGAGATTCTTTTTCCAGTGAAAAGAGCACTGCTAGCTTGTGTGTTCATGTGTAACTGGGAACAACATGCACTCGCAAGTATAGAAATTTTACAAGTAGTACTTTGTACTTTGAGCCACCGACTTTGTGATTTACAGCTTTGGCTTTCCAGCTGAATGCCTTAAAGCATGTTTGATCTGTTAAACACCTCTGTCCATCTACATTACGAACGGCATCCTCTTAAACAGAATGGCTGTGAGATCTGGCCCATCTTCTCTTCCACCGTTTGGCTGTATACATAACAGAGAAAGGGTAAAGGACTCTGAAATGGCAGTTCTGCCTGGATGCCCAAGTAACTGGAACATGCTAGGCTGTGAACACGTTGCTAGGAAGCTGCTTCTGTTCTCCCACTACAAATGAGCCATTCCTTCCAGCCGATCAGATAAGCAGCCTTGCTGGGGTGACTAGGGATTTTTACTTTCCTAGGCATATTTGATCAACATGCAGAGCCTTTCTTACCATCCTTCCTTATCCTGCACTTCTCTTTTTCTGCATTGGTAAGAAATCGTCATGAAGAATTACAGAAAGGATGATTTCACAGAGGAAGAAAATTCCTCCCATATTTTCCTCATTCCTCTTAGCATTGTCTTAGAACATGATTTTTATTTTCCTCTCAGAATTCATTACCCAGAAGTTTTTTTCTTTTTCTTCTTCTTCTTTTTTTTAATCTCGCACCTAAGAGAGGTGTCTATAATTCAGTCGAAATTATTTCATTTAAGCCTGGCTGCTCCCAGTGCTAAGCTTGTGAGTCATAGAGGGTCCCTCTAATCTTAGCAAGTGGTGGTGCTTGCTGCACACTCCGCTTCTACAGTTCATTCTCAGGAAAAAGGAAGGGGAGCATGGAGGAAAATATTTCGACAGATACTCAGTACAACAGCGATAGAAGACCCCCTGGTGTGCTGTTTGTGGCTTGCACACAGTCTGAGCTGTAGCTCTCATCCGTACATGCTTCTGCTGTGATCAAAGGAACATTTGAAAGTGGGATTATGTCCCTGAAAATATGGTACATGTAAGAAATTAAGCTTTTAAATACGTTTAATTTTTAACTTATTTAAATTAAAAAATAAGCACATGTAGTTAGAAGCCACCATATTACATAGAACAGCCTCAAGACATTAATTTGTTTACAGACTTACTCATATTTACAAGTAATCAACCACCAATCAAATATCTCAGTTGAATTAATTAGTTAAGGAGACAAAGTCTATACTGCTTAGGGTAGACTATGCTCAAAATATTTCAGGTTAAGAATTGTGAATGACAACATTTTATAACTGCAGTTTTTTTTAACTCTATAAGCTGTTTTTATAGGATTCACATCACAAGAGTCCATATCCATTAATCCATCCAATCTATCCATCTGTCCAAATAGTACATTCTGTTGGCTTCAGTGACTTTGGACTTCATTGGGAATTAGAAATCTCAGGATCAGGATGTTGCCTATGGAGCTTGTTGACTGATCTTGGACAATTTACTCTTCATAAGCCCAACCCCAAAGCAAAGCCTTCAGAATCCAACACCTTCTCCTCTCTACCCTTCAGTCATTCTGTGAAGAGGCATATAAAACCCACCAACTACTATGTCATTTACATATTAAATAAACATTTTATATATAAAATATATAAAAAATTTGCTATGTTCCATCGTGATCCTTGGACTGCCAATTGGTCTGATTACATTCTACTTGGAAATATTGAGAAACCATAATTGCAGAATTTTGCAATTATCTGTACTATAACTCAATTGTCCAATACTAATTTGGGATCATATGCCAATAAAAAAGTGTGAAAGGAAGAATAACACTGAAGCTTGTTTTTGGAGAGTGCTGAGTGTCTTTGGGTAAGAAAATTGTGTCCTGATAATGGTGCTGCTGCTGCTTCCCCCCTTCTGATCTACATGGTAAACTTCTATTTCTGCTTCAACCTCACTTGCTGCTTACTTGTGAGAGAGAAAAAAATGTGATATTCCATGAAAAGATATTCTCATAGCATCACAGACTGACATATTATAGTCACTTGTATTTACCCTGTTATCTAGTTCCCAAGTCCATCTGGTAACACAGTCTTCATATTTATATTCTCTAGGATTTACATATTGTGGAGTTCTGCATAAAATTGGGGGTTCCAGGAATGAATAGCACATACTTTCTTTTCTTTAAGCATCCTACCTAGAAGAGGATGGCAATCTTGAGAGCCTTTGTTCTATATCTTGATCCAGGAAACCATAATGGCCTATCAAAATGCAACGAATAAGGAATAATAATGATGTGGAGAAAGGCGGGAGGAAGAGAGAAGTGGGTTCTGTACAACAACTTGAAGTTTGAAATAATGTTTTGTTGTTTTTTTGTGGGTTTTTTGTTGTTTTGTTTTTGCTTTTTTTTACAGAATTACTACAATAAAGATTGGTTTAAAAAAAATCTCAAATTCAGTAAGACATATGAAATAACATCTAAAGGTAACCCAGAAATCAATCCGTAGAAATAAATTCACTTTCAATATTAGTAAGTCCATCAAAGAAGGCCCACAACTGCTGTTAACAGAAGTTACAGCATAGGCAATCACTGATGGAAAAATGCTTTCTTGTCCAAAAAATTGCAAAGGTTAGAGGACATAAGCAGTATTTTCTAAAGGGTATGCCATGACTCTGAAATGCTAATACTCAAATATGATTTCTGACATAAATCTTAAGGATTCAGTAGGGTTTTTTCAGTATATATGCTCCAAGAATCTAACATAGGCTAACAAGCAATGCAGCTTGCTCAGTAATCCCCTTACATTCTTTCTCAAATATGCTTGAGACAAGAGGCCTGTGCACAGTTCATGGATGTGATAACTTATGACAGGAGGCTAGGAGAGAAAAATGGTATGCTGTTAAGAAGTAAAAGAGCCTGATTTGCATCTTGTGGTCTAGGAGCACCCTTCAGACTGTTTGATGTGAAGCAGGCAACTCAGTCAGAGTCAGAAAACAGAAATAAGTCGCAAGTGCTATGTCCAAATCTTATTCTCAGATTTAAAATACATTCTTCTCTCACACTATAAATCCTGACCACAGTTTCCCCTCCATGCCTCATCTTACTCATCACCCAGATCCAGTCCCCCCCATTTCTTCTTCAGAAAAGAGCAAGCAGCCAAGAGACCTCAAACAAGACTAAACAATTTCCAAAAACAAAATGAAAGCCCTCCTGTCCAGTCAGGACAAGGCAACACAATAGGAGGAAAAGAGCAGAGGAAAAAAGTCAGAGATACCCCTGTTCCCACTGTAAGGAGTCTCACAAGAGCACCAAGCGAACCACTATGACACGTATGCAGAGGACTTGGTGCAGACCCATGCTGCCACTTTGTTTCTGTTTCAGTGCCTGAATGAATCTCCTAAAGAAAAAAAAAAATCAACGTTTTTTTTTTCATTTCTTTTATGTCCATGAAAACCCAGTGCAAACTATCGGTAGAGCTAGAGAGAAGATCGGAAAAGTCCAGATAGAAAGGCAGACAGACTAGTGCGCTGAGGCACAGCTATTGTGGTTACGGTTTATCATTTCACAGCTTTCTTGTTTGAGAAAGTCCTGATAAAAAATAAAATAAAAATAAAAAGGTTAGGTTAGGTGAGTTAAATGGTGTCCTTATGACAGAATTGATTTTGTCTGTCTGTCACAAGTATATCATGATAAAACCATAGAAACAGTTCATAGTGTGGCACTTTGAGTAACTCCAGAAGTTCACATTTAATTCTGAAAGGAAAGGAGAGTCACTGAGTATATTTAAACAGAGAAGTGACATTCATTGTGCAAGGTCTGTGACTGTGATAAAAGCCAGAAATAGATGGTTCTGCCCTGGCTTTGGTTTCTGTCACAATCTAAAATATAATGTCTCCCAGTTCTGATGTCCAGTAGAAAGGACGTGTTTTGTTCAGGTCTACCAGCTTACAAGTTCTATTCTTGACTTTGTCCTTCATTTGTGTCTGTCCTGTCTCTGTTCTATACCCAGGTGGATTTCAAAGAAGGCTTCTCTGGGTTCTGCGATAGCTCTATCTGTTGCCTAGAAAACATTAAATTGATTTTGCAGAATGAATTTAACTCTTGTGTTTCCTGTAACTCAGTTTTGATTTTAGAAGGTTATTTTTTTATTTGTTTGTTTTTCATATTGCTTCCCACGTTCCTGGAAGCAAAACACAAGTGCTGAAAAGCTGTGGCTCTCTGAAATGCTGCAGTTTCTCTCCCAAAGAGGAACAGTGCATTTAGAACTGTGTCGCGCCATCTGGTGGGAGAAGAAGTAATGGCTTTTGGTGAGTATGAGGCACATTACAACCTGAAGCTCTCATTAGCTCACACTGTACCTACCAAGATTTGTAAAGAGGTATTTTCGAAGATTTGCAAAGAGGTATTTTACTTTGCCTTTTGTGAAAATATTATTGTAAAAGTAAAACGGCAAACTTTTAATTATTCAACTGCAAGTATATTACTTAGAAGGCTGTATCTTTTTTTGTTTGTTTTCATACAAAGAACAAAAAGTAAACAACAGCAACAACAACAACAACAACAAAAAAACCCAAGTTAAACCAGTGCACAGGTAACACAGAGGCCACACAGTATTTACTTCTCGCCAGGGTAAAGCTTCTAGACACAAAACATAAGTACTGAAGCCTTTTATTATGAGCAATTTATGAAACATTTCTCTTTATCTTAATGCACAATTCATAATTTGTACAGTAATTGTCAGCTCAACACATGTATTGTTTTATGGCAGGATAAATTCTCCTCATTGTATACATTCAACACAAGTAACAATTCAGTTATCTGCTTGCTCTGATTAGCATATTTTATTGAAAATATATGTGAAAGGTAGAGAAAAGTTCTGAATTCAAGACAAAATTAATATTTACCTTTGTAAATGGTAGGAAAACATTGTTCCTCACCTGTTATTAAATGTGCGCAGGATGTGAGGCATGCTATTTTAGATTTTGCTATTTTAGTCACAAGGTTCTCAGTTTGATTTAACCCTTTTAACACAATGGATAGAGTAGGTTGTTGCGCCTAGTTCAGGGAGCCTGCAGTGAGCATAGTCAAGGAAGAAGGGAAGCTTCGGAAGGTACAAGTTGTGACCCTGGAAGCAGGAAAGAGTCTCAGCATTCTCTGTCTCCTGCTCCTCTCAGAAACTGCTCCATGATGTGATTGTTGAAGAACTGCAAAGCACGAGCCCAGGAATCTTGGCTGAGCAGAAGCTGTTGAAGATCCATTACACTGAGACTAAAGTAGTGGAATATAAAGTACAGCTACCATTAGCATATAAACACGTAACTGCAGCGTTAAATATTATCTAACTCTATATACAGCTAAATGTTGTGATTTATAGTTATTTTTGAATAAATGGCTTTAACTATCTAAATATATGAAGAAAATATTAAAGGAAACTCCAGAAATAATATGGCCTTTAAAGCGAGAATGTAGGAATTAAAATAAAGAAAAATGTAAATGAATGAAACACTATTGCATTTTTTAAACCCCCTGGACTCTAGTTAGTTCTTCTAGAAATAAAGAAATACATATACTGAAAACTCCTTAACTTCTCTTGCTCCATTTGTAGAATGGAATTTTCCTCTACAAATAAATGGAGGCTGTGCTACAAGAATGGAACAAAAGAGCTCACTTTTCTAAAGAATTGCTTACTTACAAAGTCTTTTGATAATTCAGACATCTGGAGAGCTGTGTTTAATCTGTATGTAGTTTGACTCTACTTGCATTCAAATTTTCTTCAAAAATTCCAAATGTAAACTATGCATACACAATTTCATATTTTAAAAATCAAATGCTGTAATGAATCAGCTAATTTAAACATGCAAGCGGGAGCCTGAGCCTAAATTCCGGAAATGCTCAAGGCCCTTCCATGGCTAATGCAAGAAGAAACACGAACATGTTGCTTTTTTTATTAATTATTTCTATTTACTACAACTTATTTACTTTGTATCCTGGCTATGGCCCCCTCCCTTGTATGGAGCTAAACAGAGAATTCTCAACATAGGAATACTGAATGGCAGAGAAACACTTAAAGAAATGCTCAATGTCCATAGTCATTCAGGAAATGCAAATCAAAAGGACTCTGAGATTTCACCTCACACCCAACAGAATGGCTAACACCGAAAACCCCTCAAGGGATGATGCATGCTGAAGAGGTTGTGGAGAAAAGGGAACCCTCCTCCATTGCTGGTGGGACTAGAACCTTGTACAACCATTTTGGAAATCAATCTGGAGATTTCTCAGAATATTTAGAATAGTGCTACCACATAATGTAATTTAAAGAAAGAAACCACAAAGCATGGACCCAAATAATCTTAGCTAAAAATATGCTGTTGAAGATGCATTATTTTTAGGCAAGTGACATCTCTTATAATGGTATGACTGTGATTAGCATGAGCACAGCAAGCTGAGTGTGACACTGAACATCGTATAAATTTCTATAAGCAGATTTTTCTCTTGTAAAAGTGTCTGCGTACAGGCTGCAATTAAGACCATCCTGAGATGGGGTAGCTTTTGCTTTAACAAAAATAATATTTGAAGTCTATACATCCAATTAATTTAAATATGTTTAAATCTATGTGCTCATCCTACATTAAGTTACTATTAACATACAAGGGACAATATGGAAGCAATTTACTATGAGAATTAGTAAAAGAAGAATTCTAGAATTCATCTCCTTTATCCCACCACTAAGGAGACTCAAGGAGTTCCTTCATAGAAGTTCTCAGTTGTAAATAAATGGTAACACTATACATCACAGTTCTTCTACCTCTTGTTGGATCTATATATTGAGCACCTGAAGCAACTGCTGACGTCCTCCGCACAAAGAGATGCCTAGACTTGATGTTTCAGCTGAAGAATCAAGGACCGTACAGTCTTGCCAAACAGGTAGAAACTGAGCCTAATCTAGTGTTGAGACACAACTACCAGTTTCCAGAAAATGTAGAGGGAATGCCAACCCAACAAAATGGACAATGGGCTTCTATCTGTAAAAATCTTAGTGTAAGAAATTTCAAGATTACTTGGTGCAGGATCTTTCTCAGATAAGTAAATAAATGAATAAAAGTCATGGAGACAAAAATACCGACAGTTCCGAGGGCTTCCTTCAGTAGTGCTGCAATGCTCCTTCGGTGAGGCACCTTCGAGTGGTTATCATAATGAGAAGTAAGAGAGCGATTATTATAATAAGATGCCCGATATGAGAAGGGGGAGGGGACTCGTTCAGGCTTGTTATTGAGGTGAACAGAAGGATAGTCTTTCCAGGAATGCCCTTGTGTGCTATATTGCTTGTACATATAAGTGTGTGCGTGCACATGTGTGTGTCCACATACTTGTGCATATGGAGGCCAGAGTTCGGCATTGAGTACATTTCTTGATTATGTTCATCCTTGTCTTTTGAGACAAGGGATCTCATGGATCCTGAAGCTCAACAATTGGCCAGTTGGCAAGGCTGGGTGGCAAATGAGCTCTGCAGACCTGTCTGTTTAATCTCCTCTGATCTGGGGTGACAGATACTTCATGCTATGGTGACTGGCTTTATGTGAGTACTGGGGACCTGAACTCTGGTGATCCACTTACAAAGCAGCACTTGACTGACTGAGCCATCTTCCCATCTCTGGAAAGTTTTATGTCTTAACCCAGTTGCTAATCACAGTAATGATTCACAGTAAGCTTAACCACAGTTGCTAATCACAGTAATGATAAGCCATTCAACTACATGTTTACATAAATCCTTAGTAGTGTTTATGTAAACTTATCTCTTATTTTATTTTTAAAAGCCTACTAACTTAAACATAGCATCTATGTTTCCTCAGCCTTTGTACAGATGATTTTAATAACTATGAGCATTTTTGTGTTTGCATTATAAAAATAAACATTTATTAACTTATATAAAAATATAACTATATTTCCTAAATCCATCCAATCTTGGAGATAGCGCTAATTATTCAGTTCTGTATTTCTTCAGGATACTATTATAATTCATCTACTATTATCCACAGTATCTCAGACATAAAACATATTTATGAATATGCAGTTTTCTTAAACAGGCTGCCATGTTAAATTGCCTATCCTCCTGTACATCCTCAAATTTTAATTAATATAATCATGAAACATCAAGACAACTTAGAATTTCTTCATCATTATTGCTTTCCCCTTTGAAAGAGTCAACTCTTAAAAGGAAATGTTTCCAGTTGAAGAACCCAGCATAGCTCAGTGTTGAACTGTAACTTTAAGAGTATGGCATTCTGTAGCTTTGTTGTTCTCTTTGTGGGGCTCCTGTCCCCGCCATGTTCCTCTATTCCTACCCCTCTCTTCTTTCTTAGGACTCCCAACACTCTGCCCAAAGTTTGGCCTTGAGTCTCAGCATCTGCTTCCATCCCCTGTTGGGTGAATCTTTTCAGACAACCCTCTATAGTAGATTCTCATCCTGTTTCCTCTCTTCTACCGTTTCTGGTGTCTAACCTGTTTGCCATTCTGAATGAGATTTAAGCTTCCTCCTTAGGGTCCTTCTTAGTGTTTAGCTTCTTTAGGTCTATAGATGGCTATCCTATATTATACAGCTAATACCTGCTTCTAAATGAATACATACGATGCCTGTTTTTCTGTTTCTGGGTTACCTCACTCAGTATGATCTCTTCTAGTTCCTTCCATTTGCCTGCAAATTTCATGATTTCCTTGTTTTTAATAGCTGAGTAGTAGCAAACCATACATTTCCTTTTTTGTTTATCCTGTCAAGATATCATGCTACTATCACTATATAAGGCACAGTCTAACTTGAAAAGTCCCAAAGTCTTTTAAAAAATGAAACACTTCTAAAAGTCCAATGTTTCTTTTAAAAACAACAACAACAACAACAACAAAAAACCAAGCCCCCTAACTGTGGAATCCTGTAAAAAAATAAAAATAAAACAAATACAAAAATTTAAAAAGTAGGGCATTCATTGATTTTATTTTTTTCAGCATATGCCACCCATGCTGTTCAAGCCAGCAGTAGTTTCTGGAAGAATCCAGTGTAATACATCTCAGGTCTTGCTGCCCAACTGGAGGACCTTTTAGAAAACAGGTCCTCGTCCTACTAGGGACTAATTAAATAAGAGTCTGTGGGTGGTCATATATATATATATATATATATATATATATATCATATAGATATATATGTCATATAGATATATATATATATATATCTTTTCAAGAAGGGTTTCAAACTGAGATGGAATTGTGAGCTACAAAAATAATTAGTTGTAAGAAACTCTTGGGCTAGAGAGATGGCTCAGAGGTTAAGAGCACTGGGTGAGCTTCCAGAGGTTCTGAGTTCAATTCCCAGCAGCCACGTGGTGGCTCACAATCATATATAATGAGATCTAGTGCTCTCTTCCTGTGTGCAAGCGTACATACAGACAGAACATTGTACACAGTAACTAAATCTTTTTTTTTAAAGAAAGTCTTAGTACACCATGAAGTGTTAATAATTTGTGAGGTGAGTAATGCAATCATTTTAAGGAATGAAGTAGTATATTATTTATCTGTGACATTTCCCTATTAATTAGCCTTAAAACGAAGCATCTATTAATGTGTTTATACATGTTTTCTATTAATTAATTCAATTTAAATCTCAGTAATAGGTCCCTCCGTCTTCTCTTTCCAGCCTCACCCACCCTCTGGCACGCTTCCTCTCCCTATCTCCTCAGCATAGAGGAGCCCCCCTATCCAGACACCCCAACTCATCTATTCACATGAGGATTGAGTTTGTTTTCCTCCCTGTGGCTTGGTAGGGCAAGCCCATCAGACAGGGGGGGAGCAATGATCAAAAAGTGGGTAATATAGTCCACGTCAAAGATATCCGCCACTCCCATGACTATTGGATTCACATGAAGCCTAAGATGCCCATTGAGCATTTATAAGTAGAAGACCTCGGTCCAGACCATGCGTTCTCCTTGGTTGGTGCTTCAGATTCTATAGGCCCCTCTGGGTCCTGGTTGATTGGCTCTGATGGTCCTTCTTTCCACCCTTCTACCATTACCTCTGTCTATTCTATTTCCCTTTCTGATTGAGATTTATGTATCCTCCCTAGGGTCCTACTTGTAACTTATCTTTGTGGCATCTGTATGTCATACATGTTAAGATGAAGAGGGTGAATGAGAAAGCTAGAGAAGAGTGTTAACTTTCTTGTGGCTAAGATTAAATTTGAATTATTTCCTGCTAGGAAAAGCCTCTAGAGTAATGGCAAAAGGTTGTTTATAACAATCCCATTTTATTTTCCATACTCCCTACTACTATAATAGGTTAAAACAATATTACTTTCTAATGTATCATATGGCCATAGTAACTGATCAACACTATAAAACAGAGGCAATGAAGCGATACTATAGATTTTTTTTTCAGTTTTTAAGTAGTTACTTTGAAGAAGGGAGAAATTCAGTTCAGAATGCTGACCAGACAATTTATATCTACCAATGATAATATGACATAAGTAAATAGAATTGAAGCTGAATCATTTAAGGTGCAATCAATACAAAATGATGTAACTGGTTTGAAGAGACTTAAGATACTCTGGCCCGGGAGGCAAGAAGACTAATTGCAGATCTTCATCCCTCCCTTCTCTCCACCAAATCCAATCTGCTTCACACCCCAGCTCTGTAAAATGCCACCTGCTGCATACCCCTGCTCCTTTCTGCACCTGTCTCCAGCTGATTACACATCTCCAACCTTTCGCCACACTCGTCTTGTTATCCAAGCCCCCAACTCCAGTAGGTTTCTTCTGAGAACCCTACAGTCAAACCTGCCTGAGAAGCTAGTATGCCAGCTAAGCAGGTAGGCAAACTTCCTATCTTCAGACTGTATTCTATCCTACTATACAATCTCCTAGTTTTATCCCCAACTCTGTAGAATTGTGTCTTCTCCTCACACTCTGCCCCTATTCCAAAAGGAATATGCAGTTCCTGGTGAACAACATGCTTTCCTCTCCCCTGTGGACCCCTTGCACTCCCCACTCTAGTCCATTCACCTTCTTCAGTGTCAGCTCCCAACACCTAAGAACACAGTTTTCACATAGTGGACCCTGAGTGGCCATACTCATCGTGATCCCAGAAGAATTTCCTATCAGGCAACATACAGCCACAACACCATCCTAAGAAACAGAGACATCAGCAAAAACCAAGGAACAAAACACCCACCCAACAAAACAAGAAAGACCACATATAATAATCTAGAAGGATAGACATGACCTCAGGGTAAAAGAATGGAAAAAGATGCTCCAAGGCAATGTATCTAAGAAACAAGCTGGTATAGCCAGCTTCAAACCAAAATTAATGAGAACAGATAGAGAAGGAGAATACATACTCATCAGTGGAAAAGTCTACCACAATGACATCACAGTTATCAACACCTGTTTGCCAAAACACAAGGGCACATAGTTTCAAAAAGAAAACAAACAAAAATACTACCACATTTTAAATCATATATTGACCCTCATATAACACTCTCACCAATAGACAGATTATCCAAACCAAAATTCAATAGAGTCAATATGCATTAGGTGCCATAGTATGAGAAGTGGAGTTTAATCAAGGCCAAGGGCCATTTGTCCTTAGACCTTACTTGAAGGAACATTTTACATTCATAACTGTAACCATTCTTAAATAGCTTTCTGTTTTTTACCTTTTCTCCACTTATGGAACCCTCGAGAAGTGTGTTTATTCTATATCAAAGAGTCCTGAAAGTGGTTCACACTTTCCCTAAGACTGCATAATCAGTTAATGTGTTGAACGCTGGAGACTCACCCATCCTTATTCAGCCAATTCTCCCCAGCTTGGCCACAGTCCCTTGAGCACGTCTGCTCTAGTGCCCTTATAGTCTAACAGAAAGTGTCCACTGCTTCACTCTCCCACTCACTTTAATTAATTTTAAAACTCCACGGTCATCAGGAAGTTATATGCTCAGCATGATCCTGTGACAGGCCAACTTATCAAATTACCCTCTTGCTCTGGAAAGTGGATATTGCATATTACTAAATTGCCTCCCGTCTTTCAGATGCCATGTTTTTTTCTACACTTTGCTTGATTCAGGAAACCTAAAGCGTTCATATCAGTTTAATTAACATTATCAGTATAGTCAATGGCTCTTGTTAGTCTATTGAAACATATTTTTCTCATAGAGACCAAATAAAAACACACCATTGACTTAACACTTGATTTGACAAAGATGCTCTGAAGCTTGTTTTCAGACTCCTATTGTATTCATTACTTCTGCTTCAGTGTCAGCTGTGTTTGCCTTTATCTTCAAATGCTAGCTCTTCATCCATAATCTACAGACCAAAGGAAATGTGTAATGTCTCATACTCCTCAGACAGAAGAGTGATATAAAAAGAAAAATGTGTTAGTGATATAAATACAATAACAAGAATTTTTATGGGTTCTGACAGTCTGTGGATTCCAGAGTTGATATTTGCTGTAGTGTTTGAAATAGGTATTTCTAATGTTTGTTTTATAATTAGTGGGTACAAAATGTGAGCAACAACTACTGTCTTCATCTCTGCAGGAAAATGGAACACATGCTGCCTTCCTTTTAAATAGTGACACGACAATGATCTTGATTTTTTTCACAATGTAAAGATACTGTATATAAGAGAACATTATATGTGTAATATATAATATACATATTATATACATTATGTAATGTATACATGTTATATTTCACATGATATAATATAGTATATATGTTATATATTATATAATGCATATATGTTGCATATATTATATGTAACATATGTTATATATTATATATAATGAATACATTGCATAAATTACATATGCAATGCCCATATTGTATACATTATATACAATATACATTATATGCATTATATAAAACATATATAATATAATTTTATATTATATATTATATAATGTAATATATTTAATTGTATATTTATATATATATTCCTGACTCATCTCAAAAAGTACAGAATTCTTTTGCAGAAATAACCTACAATTACAGAGACAAATGTTCAGTTTTACCAAGTTGACTTTATTGGTGATTAACTATACAATTGATTTGCAGTTCACCATCCAGTTTGCCCAAATTAATTCATTAATAAGACTGAAACTGTAAAATTCAAATGAGTTTCTTTTAGTTTTGAATAGTCTTAACTTTATTATCACAGGATTTTTTCTATATCATCTTCATATTTAAACAAAATATTCATCAATTAAAAACAAGGAAATCCTCAAGATCCAGCTATACCACTCCTAGGCATATATCTAAAAAAGGCTCAAGTACACAATAAGGACATTTGCTCAACTATGTTTGTAGCAGCTTTATTTGTAATAGCCAGAAGCTGGAAACAACCCAGATGCCCCTCAACTGAGGAATAGATACAGAAATTGTGGTACATCTACACAATGGAATACTACTCAACAATAAAAAACAAGAAAATCATGAAATTTGCAGGTAAATGGTGGGAACTGGAAAAGATCATCCTGAGTGAGCTATCCCAGAAGCAGAAAGACACACATGGTATATACTCATTCATATACACATATAATACAGGACAAACCTATTAAAATCTGTACACCTAAAGAAACTAAGGGAGGACTTAGTTTCCTTCCAAGAGGGAGGACTCTGGCTAAAATGCTCAATCCCCATCCTGAAAGGCAAAAAGGATGGACATCAGAAGAAGGAGAGAACAGGGAACAAGTTAGGAGCCTACCACAGAGGGCCTCGGAAAGGCTCTGTCCTGCAGACTCTCAAAGCAGATGCTGAGACTTATGGCCAACCCTTGGGCAGAGTGCAGGGAATCTTATGAAAGAAGTGGGAAATAGTAAGATCTGGAGAGGACAGGAGCTCCACAAGGAGAGCAACAGAACCAGATAATCTGAGCACAGGGGTTTTTCCTGAGACTGATAGTCCAACCAAGTAGCATGCATGGAGATAACCTAGGGCCCTTGCACAGATGTAGCCCATGGCAGTTCAGTGTCCAAGTGGGTTCCCTAGAAATGGAAATAGGCTCTGTCTCTGACATGAACTCAGTGGTTAGCTCTTTGATCAACTCCCCTGACAGGAGAGTAGCCTTACCAGGCCACAGAGGAAGACAATGCAGCCAGTCCTGATGAGACCTGATAGGCTAAGGTCAAAGGAAGGAGGACCTCCCCTATCAGTGGACTGGAGGAGGGGCATGGTAGGAGAAGAGGCAGGGAGGACTGAGAGGGAAGTAGAGAGAGGGCTACAGCTGGGATACAAAGTGAATAAATTGTAATAAATAAAAAAAAATTTAAAAAAGAAAAATAACCCATAATATTCCATTTGGTTGATGACCAAAAAAATGCCTTATCAAAGGCAGTGCTGTTGTTCTCTGTCAGAAGCTTTCAAATTGTGTTTCATAGACTAGTCACAGAAACATTTGACAAAAAAGAAGTTAAAGAAATAAAATATAAGGTAAATTTTAGTTAGGTAAAAATTAAGTATTTGCAAAAACCTGTAGGACATTTTGATATTATTTTTTAAATTTATTTTACATTGCAAGGTGTTCCTCGCTCCTCTCTTCCCATTCCCTTCTTTCCCTCCTTCCCTCTTCCCCTCTCCCTTTGCCAGCAGAAAAGGAGAGCCTCCTCCCCCTGAATCAACCTTCCCCAGCACATCAAGTCACATCAGGATTGAGCATATCTACATCTCCTGAGGCCAGGCAAGGCACCCCGGCCAGGGGGAAGTTATCCAAGAGCAGGGAACACAGTCCCTGTTAGAAACAGTTCCCCCTCCTCTACTCCCCAGGCAACCTCCTAAATGTAGCCACCTATTGGCTACATTTGTGTAGGGAACCTAGGTTCAGCTCATGCATAGTTGAAGTCTTGCTCTCTGAAAGCCCCCATAGGACTGGGTCAGTTGTCTCTGTTTGTCTTTTTGTGATCCTATCTCCTCTAGGCCCTACCATCTTTTCCTCATTACTTCCACACTTACCCAGGGCCCCCAGAGCTCTGCCCCATGCTTGGCTGCAAGTCCCAACATCTGTCTGGATCTGGATCTGCTGCTGGCTGGAGCCTCCCAGACTGTAGTCAAGTTAGGCTCCTGTCTGCAAGCATAGCAGAGTATCATTATTAGTGTCAGGGGCTGTCTTTAGACACACACACACACACACACACACACACACGCATTAGGAGTCTCAACTAGAGTCACACCCATGTCCTCCCAGGAGCCTACCCTGTTGCAGGCCTCCAGTTTGACAAAGAGATGTACCCTCACAGTTCCCCTTCTTCCTCCTAGCCCTCTTACCCACCCACCTCCATTGTCCCCACCCTTGTTTCCCTTCCTATTCCATCTCCTGTCCATTTCTCTGTCTTCATCCACTTCTGTTGTCTATTCTATTTCTTCTTCTGAGTGACTTTCCGGTATCCTCCCTTGAGCCCTCCTTGTTACTTAGCTTCTTTGAGTCTATGGATTGTATTGTGGTTACCCTGTACTATAGGTCTAATATCCACTTATAGATGAGTACATAACATGTATTTTTCTGGTCTGAGTTACCTCACTTAGGATGATCTTTTCTCAGAAGGACATTTTCATATTCTAATGTAGAAATAAGATGATGGATGTCCAAGGGATACTGTTTTCATAAGCAGCACATCTAAATGATTAGTCCAGGAATCATATAGTCTACACACACAGAAAAAATCTTCAGTCCTGTTTATGATAGAGAATGGAAGATGGGGTACTTGAGGGGAGGTAGAAAGAATAGCAACAGCAATATTAGCCTAAAAATGTGAATACCTAGGATACCTGTGAATCCTTTCTGCTCAACTTCACATCCTTTTCTGCCCACTCTGTATTGTGTCATTACATAGAATCTCCCCTGAACTAGCCAGTCAACATGTTCCCAAATATTTTAAATGTTTGCAATGTCACTGACTCCAGCAGGAACACAACATTCTATTACTGTGTCCAGAACAACTTGTTCCTGCATTTTATTTGTCTTTATCTGTTTTCAGTGTTTCTTCAGGAAATGTGTGCTCAGCTCAATTGTTTTCATTCAACTGCTAAGTTCACAAGGCATTCCCTTTTCTCCTTTTTTTCTAATTGGCTTTTCTCTTATAGATTATCCTTCCTTGTGTGGATCTATATAAGTGACTTTATTTTTCTCTCCCAGTTATCTATAACTTTTATTTTTATTTTTTAATTATCTCAACATGCAAGTCTCAAACTTCCATATTTCATTAGTTGCTTACATCTACCTTTCCAGAATGCAGACTCTATAAGAAGATAAGGGACACCTTATAAATGCTAGATTATTGAATAGCTTATAGATCAGCTTACTAGGTGATGTCAGCTCTAAGAAAACCTACTCTTTTTTTCTGTTTATATAACTGACCTGAACACTATTACATGTGAAACCTGTGGCAATACAAATGAGATTCATTAGCAATCACATGCAGAAATTTATAAAAATGTAGATTCTCTTCTAAGACTTGTTACGTAAACTGAACTTGAACTTACAAGGATTGAAAGTTCATAAATAAGTAAAATTGGAAATTAGCTTTCTTTGCTTTATTTTGCCTCTTATGTGCTTGCTTTTATCATAATATTGGGAAGTTCTAATGCAATCAATAGTCTAAAGCTAGCAGAAAGATTTGTAAGAACCTCAAAGACAAAAAAAATGTATTTATGACTAGAGGGAAAAAGTGAAACCTTGAGATGTGAAAGATTCCAAAACCAGTCCTGGACAAGGAACAGCTGGTGTTTTCTGGTGCCTCTGTGAACAAAATAAATGAAAAACATTTAAAGAAAAACTAGATAAAAAACTAGAGGGAATATTTTGGTTGTAACATGCATATGACGCCTTTAAGGAACTCTTGGAAGAAGTAAGCGGCAATAATTTTGTGTAGCAAAAATAATAAAGGCTGAAATTTCCGTAACTGAGACATTAAATTTTAATATATATGACAATAGGTAATATATCTTATTAATCTCATAAAAGTGTTTTAATACTTGGGATGCCCTGGATAGAATCATACCTAAGGATTAATTTTTCATCTTGGAAGTTTCCAATTTTCTAATATGTGTTGAGCCATCGGTATCTTCGGTCAATACGGCACTATTTAGTGTCACTTTTCCAGTGAAGGACTGTACTGCAAGCTTACAGTGAGATTAAGGGCCAGCTAGCAGCAGAGTTGCTTGAAATGCGTTATTTGTTATGAATGCTTATGCCTGAGGAAAAAAAAAAGCCTGCAAGGAAATCTCCCTACATGTACGTCATTTTGTTTCTGTGTGTCTGGCAGGGATCTCAATTGAAGCATTTATTCATGTTAAATTTTCCAAACTTCCTGCGGGGGGAAAAAAGATCATTAGAATCTATATTTAGCTTTCCAAATATGATTTTGTAGTATCATTAAAAACATGAAGCAAATTGTTTGTTGAAATTTTATTATTCTTCAGACCAATCTCACTTATGACCATTGACACAAAAATACTCAATAAAATACTAGCAAACTGAATCAAAGAACACATCAAAGATATCATCCACCATGACAAAGTAGGCTTCCTCCCAGGCATGCAGGAGTAGTTCAATATATGGAAATCATCAATGTAATACCCCCATATAAAGAAACTGAAGGAATAAAAAAAAACACATGATCATCTCCTTAGATGCTGAAAAAGTATCTGAAAAATCTAATAGCCATTAATTTTTAAAGTTGTGGAGAGATCAGGGATACAAGACACAAACCTAAACCTATTAAGGACAATATATAGCAAGCCTATAGCCAACATGAAACTAAGTGGAGAGAAACTTCAATCATTCCCACCCAAATCAGGGACAAGCCAAGGCTGCCCACTCTCTCCATATATCTTCAACATAGTACTTGAAGTCCTAGCTAGAGCAATAAGTCACCTAAAGTAGATCAAGGGGATACAAATCGGAAAGGAAGAAGTCAAAATATCACTATTTGCAGATGATGTGATAGTATACATGAGTGACCCCAAAAATTCAACTAGAGAACTCCTTCAGCTGATAAACACCTTCAGCAAAAAGTTTTAATCTTTTCCATAAAGAGTTTTGAAAAAGTTTTAAGAGGAAGGCCAGGCCAAGAGATAGATTGCCAGTCCCAGTGAGTAAAGAATAATATCATAAATCTTTTAGTTTTCCCAAAGATTTAATTAAAAATGAGAGATATTTTCCAGTGGTAAGATTTTTAAAAAATCCCCTAAAATAATATGTAAAATAGGAATGAAATGAAAGCAGATTCATAGTGAAAGTCTGAGGTTCTGGTTCACTTTCTTATCCTCGGCGCAGGGATCAGTGGCATTTACTTTACTACACTTTGTATTACATAAGTGCTATCAAACATGTATATGTGCCCTTCCCACGATGTTTATATCATTTCATAAGAAAAAAGTGAGGATGCAAAGCACATTGCAGAGTATAATTTGAACTATTCATACATTCAATATCTTGTGCACAGAAAGAACTACAAAGAAATATAGTGGCAGCATTACAATAAGCCAGTAATTATTGTTCATTCTTTTAAGCATTTCTATAGTTTCACATTTTCTATGGTACCTTATGTTAATATTTAAGCAGCCTTCTTCTGGGTTGCCTAGTAACCTATGATGTCATCATGTGTCACCACCAGGTAGTCACACCTGGAAGGCATGGTTCATTTGCTCCATGAAAGGATCAACCCCTGATGACTAAGGAGGTTGAGCATTTCTTTAAGTGTTTCTCTGCCATTTGATATTCCTCTATTGAGAATTCTCTGTTTAGCTCTGTTCCCTATTTTTTAATTGGATTATTTGATTTGTTGCTGTTTAACTTCTTGAGTTCTTTATATATTCTAGATATTACCCCTGTGTCAGATTTAGGGTTGGTGAACATCCTTTCCCAATCTGTAGGCTGTTGTTTTGTTCTGACAACAGTGTCCTTTGATTTATAGAAGCTTTTTAGCTTCATGATGTCCCATTTATTGATTGTTGCTCTTAGAGCCTGTGCTGTTGGTGTTCTGTTCAGGAAGTTGTCTTCTGTGCTAATGAGTTCAAGACTCTTTTCCACTTTTTGTTCTAACAGGTTTAGTGTGTCTGGCTTTATGTTGAGGTCTTTGATCCACTTGGACTTTAGTTTTGTGCAGTGGGATAAGTATGTATCTATTTCCATTTTTCTACATGTATATATCCAGTTAGACCAGCACCATTTGTTGAAGATGCTATCTCTTTTTTTCCATTTTATGGTTTTGGCATGTTTGTCAAAAATCAGGTGTCCATAAGTGTGTGGTTTATTTCTGGGTCTTCTATTCGATTCCATTGAACCAACAGCCTGTTCCTTACAGGTGATAACCTAGAACTCCTGCTCAGATGTAGCCCTTGGCAGCTCAGTCTCCAAATGGGCCCCCTAATAAGGGGAGCAGGGACCATCTCTGACATGAACTCAGTGGCTGGCTATTTGATCACTTCCCCCTGAAGGCGGAGCAACCTTGCCATGCCACAGAAGAAGACAATGCAGCCAGGCCTGATAAGACCTGATAGGCTAGGGTCAGATGGAAGGGGAGGAGGGCCTCCTCTATCAGTGGACGTGGAGAGGGGCATGGAGGGAGGTAAAGGAGAGAGGGTGGGTTTGGGAGGGAATGATGGAGGGGGCTATACAAAGTGAATAAACTGTAATTAATATAAAAGGATAAAAATTAAAAAAAAACCTTCTGCCCTTTTTCCTGAAGCCTCCCTCACAGATCCCCCAAGTCATTGCTTACAATGGATCTTTTTTTTTTTTTTTGACCACATTAAGACACATAGCAAAGGGCAAAATACTGTTCATACACAGCAATCTTTACACACTTGTTCATGGTGATATTATTCAAAACAGCCGAAAAACTGTAAAGATCTTTTATCTCCTTTAGTCAGGAGAGAGTTACACAAGGTATGAACTCTAATAACAAGATACTACTCTTAAATAAAAACAAAATATCAAAGTGGAGTGCAGCTCAGTAGTAAAGTGCTTTCATAGCATTCTGAAGCCCTGGGGTTTGATCCCAATCACTGCTAAAAATAAATAAGCAAATGATAAATAATGCATTTATTAATGGCATGGTAGGATGAGTCTATTTATGCAGCCAGCCATGATCAGAAAAGGAATTGTAGGGATGGAAAGCATATGCAGTTGTCTGTGGCTGAAAGGACCTCTTGAGTGTGACAGTGAGCTGGTGTGGGAGGGGTACCTGCTGGGGTGCTCTATGGAGGTGGATAAAGGACACAAGAGATCCTTGTGTTCTGTCATTGCAATGCTCCTGTGTTTCTAATTGACAACTGGTAGGGAGGGATAATCACTTCTTTAGGAGTGGGGTGACGGGCACATTCCACAAACCCCATGGAGAAATCCAAGTCCATGTCAATACTGTAGCATCAATTAGATTCAGTGAGTTAACAGGAAAAAAATATAGAAAGAGGACATGAAATTATGAGGAAAAGATGATGTGAAGCCTAAAAGACGTTATGGAAGGTGAGTTGAAGAGTAATATGATTGGGATAACGTACTTGTATGCATGAAATTTTCTAGAAATAAGTTTTTAAAAGAAAGTAATAGTATAGAGAAGTGATTTTTTTCTTTTCTTCCTTCTCTAGTTGTTATTCAATACAAGTGAAATTGAGCTCCTTTAAAATTTTCTGCGGGCATAGCGTTCCTTATCTTTAATTCCAGCACTTGTGAGACAGAGGAAGGCAGACTGCTGTGTTTCCAGCAAACTGAACTATAGCATGAGACCCTGTCAAAAACAAAAGATTTAAAAAATGTATCATTTTTTTCTTTATGCAGTGGACAGATGTTAACACAAACATTCATAGCTAGTCAAAAGTGCATCGAATATGTGTCTGTGATGTGCTTGAAAAAAATAAAGCATCTTTGCCACAATCCTCCCACTTAGGTTCAGGGAACCATCATTGAGGAAGATGCAAAAGATAGTAAGAGCCAGAGGTTATGAAACAGTGACACAGTGAACAAGTGAAATAGTGGTGTCTTCTGGGCATTTCAAGACTCCTGAATTCAGGAACTCACAACAGCCATGGTTGGCTGCACAAGATCTAGCCAGTCAGTATTCAGTGGGGTTACAAGCCCCCATACTTACCTGAAGATCTATTCACAGTTAATGACTTCTAGGGGACAGAGAGTCAGTTTTCCTTAAGGATGTGGCCACTTGTAGGCCAACAATACTACACTGGATGTTGTTGTATGCAGAATGTTATTGTATGTTACGGTATGTTATTCTATGTATCCATGTTATTGTATGGATACAAATTAGATTCAAAAAAGGAGAGGGAAGAAGTGGGGTCTGGGATGCATCAGTGAGGAGTTAAGGGAAGGAGTAAATACAATCAAAACACTGTATCAATGCATAAAATTCTCAGGTAATGAATACAATACTATACTTTTAAAAATTATTATCAGGGCTATTGTGATGGCTCAGTGGGTGAAGTTCCTGTTGTTAAGCTTGATGACCCAAGTTTGATCCCCAAATCTCATATGGTAGAAGGAAATAAATACTTTTCCAAGTTCTTCACTGACCAATGTTCACATAGTATCTTAAATGAGCATGACCTTAGCCACACAGCCTCTTGAATGAGTATTCACAGACACATATACTCTTAAAATAAATAAAAACATCATAAAATTTATTCTGATATCATTACATTGAAATGTTGCACCATGATGAAAACTAATGTTTGTTGACTCCCTAAGGGAAAGCAGAAACAATATGCTTTGCCTCTGGCACGGAGCTAAATTCAAGAGTTAAAATGCTAAATAGCACAGTTTTGGTTCCTGGTCTCAGGAATCCTATGTTTCACTGGGAAGTAGATAATAAATGGCAGCACTGAAATTAAATAAATAACTGAACACATTTGTACCATCCATAAAAGAAATGTAACTGGGATAATAAGCAAGAGTGGGGTTTCCAGAGGGTGGCCAGGGAAGGCCTCTTGGGTAGGTGATATTTAAGCTGAGATTTGAAGTAGTCAGCTACACTTTAATTAAGGAACTGTCCAGAATACTGAGAGTAAATTTAATTTTGTAGACGGTGGCTTTGCTACAGGCAGAAACAAATATGTATTTGGCATCCATTTCTTCAGAGTATTGCTCTGGCTTCCAGGTTGAGATCCATTACAAACTCATGGAACATAATTAATTAATTCTGTTTGTAATCTCATCATCACAAAGTTCTTTGTAGCCCGGTAAATGTTATTAATTTACATATTAAAGAGATAAAACTTCAAACAGAACATACACTTCACTCCCAAAATTAAAATCTAAAAGTAATTTATATGTATGTATACGATACACCACAGAAGTGTTTTAACTTGTGTTTATTTAAACTATTCAACCTTTTATTATTTCTGTCTGTACTACTTTTCAGTTTTACTATTATTCTACAACAAAATTCTACTATTTTTATCTTTGCTTATGTGCTTCAAATAGTTCTCATAAAGAGAGAAAAATAAATGCTAGCCATAAGATGGCTTTTGTGTGAATTTCAGTGATGTCATCTAAAACCTAAAACAGCCATCAATAATATAAATAAAATGAATTTTCTATCGTGACCGCTGAGAAAAAGTGAGAACTTAGGTCTGCTCATTATTGCTCGAGCCCCCAGTCTCCGGAAGGCTGTGGCCATTTGTAATCATCTGCTCTTGGAACTGGAATATAGCCTTGCAATATATCACTAAGGCTCAAAAACATTGCTTACTCAGCTTTTAACTTAAAGTGATAAGGCTCTTAGACTCAGACTTAAAGGTGAACATCCACCTTTAAGAATAATGGGTCCTTGTTCTTCCAACTGCCGGTGGATGTTTCTCTTGATGAAAAATGTAGGCCTCTTGTGCAACTGCGTTCAACACGTGGAAGAACAGAAGCAGTTCAAAAGCAATAAACCTGAGGCAATCCATGAGTCTAGAGTAACACCCTGACCATTATTCATGAAAGAGAATATAAATTTCATGGTGTTTCAGGGTTTGCCTCTCTGGGGCTGCAGCTGGGATACAAAGTGAATAAATTGAAATAAATAAATAGATAAATTTGTTTCAATTTTTAAAAAAGAAATTCCTCTCTGGAACCCTCTTTTGTTTTTGTTTTTCATGTGTTGCAGGATTAAGTGAGTGGGGTCTTACCTTGAAGACATCACCTATTTATTCCATTTAGCAACATACCTTTCTTTAATCTTCGTTGCCTGGTACTCTTTTCTCCTTAAATTGTCCATTTTGTATCTCTTTTTGTGACACTTATTCTTTACTGTAGGTCTATATATGAATGATCATTTAAAAGCACACGGCTGTCAATATAAGGATGTCTTGGAATCTTCTCTGCTAATGACATTGGCCCCAAATTTTCCAGTTTATATTCCAGCAAACTTTTAGGACATGGCCACCAAGCACCCACATTCTTTGCCAAAATGTCGCAGGATGGTGTTTAGACCAGTTACTCATTTTGTCTCATCTCCTGTGCCTCCACAGTCCACATTGCTTTCAGCACTAGTGTCTTTCAAACTCTTGTTAGGATTTTCATTGCTTACAGCATCTAACTGCTTTTCTAATCCAGAATCCCCAAAAGCAACATGGTTAACCCTGTTATACTAAACCCACCCCTGGCACTAATTTCTGTCTCTAGTTATGTGTCTACGGCTGTGAAGAGACACAGTGACCAAGGCAACATATAAGAAATAATTTAATTGGGAGATGCTTTACAATTCGAGAGGGAGACCCGATGGCCATTGTAGCAGCAGGCAGTCAGGCTTGGCAAGGGAACAGTAGCTGAAAGCTAATATCCTGATCAGCTGACAAGGAGGGAGAGAGATAGAGAAAGAGATTTGGCCTGAAATGGGTTTTTGAAACTTCAAAACCTAACAAGGCTACATCTCCTAATATTCTTCCTAAATAGTCTGCCAAGTAGGAACAAAACACACAGACATATGAACACACAGACATATGGGGCCATTCTCATTCAAACCATCATATAGGCATATAGATCATATGTGTTTGTATAACTGAAAAAAGAAAATAATTAAAAATAAATGTTAATAACTGAAGAATAGGAGGGGTTATATCTTCTGGACGTAACAGGGGTATTTCACTCATGACTTTACAGTATATAGGATACCTGCAAAAGACCTTCACAGCACCAAGCCAGTTAAATCACCAACATGTATTA
The DNA here is from genome assembly GCA_028658305.1 of Pachyuromys duprasi. Classification (NCBI taxonomy): domain Eukaryota; kingdom Metazoa; phylum Chordata; class Mammalia; order Rodentia; family Muridae; genus Pachyuromys; species Pachyuromys duprasi. The sequence goes on along the minus strand of CM053763.1, from coordinate 50,236,890 downwards.
GAGAAATGCTCTCCTGGCCTCATTTCTTCCTGAGAAACAATTGACAATCGAGAGCTGCTTAGAGAAAGAGTCGCTCATCTTGGAGAGTGTGGCCATAGTAGGTTTCTCATGCTCTGATGGATGTCTGTAATAATATCAAAAAAGAGTTGGGGGAATTGGGGGAAGTTTCGAAGGGGCACATTTGATCATATTTCATTGTACACATATATAAAATTTCAAAGGACAAAAATTATAATTAAATAAAATATATAAACAAAAGCCAACTAGGAGCACAATGCTAAAAGTCAAAAGACCACTCACAGCTGCACTTACTCAGTTATTTTCTGAACCCTACAGCCATTTTCAGGCTTCTCTGGTGTAGCAGTTTTCTTGCCTACAATGCATTGCTGTTGTGATCTTGGCAGCACCCTCCCAAAGAGGTAAGCCATACTTTCTAAAATTAGCTGACTTCATAAAATATGCATCTACATATTCTGAAATAACATCATGCCTTTCCAAAGTCTGTTTGAAAATAATTGAATATGAAATATTGTATAATATCATAATTTCATATGAATTACTGTTTTAGCAGTGATTTTAAAATATAAATCTAGGAAGCAGTTTTTACTTCTTCACTTTTAAAGATTACTTGTAGACTGTTGAACAGAGAAATTCAAGTAAAAGATCAATCTACATAGATAAGACATTTAACAAGAGTATGTCTAAGGACAAACTACCAGTTTATCAAATTCACATTAGCACAGGTTTGAAATACTATCTCCCCTGACTCTCTTCTTCACAGCTAATTAATGAGCATTTATGGTCAATTTACAGAATATAGCCTAGCTGTGCAAAGAAAAGTGTGGGCCTGCCATAGACAGCCCTGTTTCATAAGCTTTTAAAACTTACATTTCAAGCTGAAGGCGATTTAAAATCCAGTGAATGCAGATCAAAAATAGCCCACTTGAAAAAAGATGTATTGACTCACTGCAGCATGAGGCAACAAGAAGAGGAAATAGGTCTTGGAGTGCTGGTGTGTCTTTTGAGGGCCAGATTGCTTTGGCGTTATTCTGAAGAAAGATAAAGAAAAGGAGCACAAGTTACAGCTCAGAGTCTGTCAAAAATTGGGACAGTTTATGTTTGTGAGGTGGACGATGAAGAGGGATAAGGAATATAGTTTATAAGAAAGGTAAGAACCACTCAGAAGAAAATGTTACTAGTTTATGCTTGGACTGTGATCTGCTCTTTTTATCCCTCTGCTTTGACCTTTTGGATCCCCTGTTGGTGGACTCTTAAGAATATTATAATCTCTACAATTATTGTGTTGCAAAACAAGCCATTTTTGTCAAAGCTCTTCTTCATATCCTTCATGAGTCACAAAATTGTAGCAAGAAAAATACTGGCAATTACAGGTTACATAAATGGCCTTTGAAAATCAGTAAATAAAATGTTCCTTAGCATTAAAGTCCACTCTGTCAGCACATCATTTGCACAAAATTCTTTGAAAAAGTTTTTTATAACAAAACTGGCCTGACTGGAACAAAATCAGTTTCTTTTCCATTTTATAAATATGTCAATCTTAGTCATAATTCTAATATTTTTTTAGAATTTTAGAAAAAAATATAATTTGTTTTTAAGTTGATACTCCAACCAAAGACATTTACGAAGATAACCTAGAACCTAGAACCCCTGCACAGATGTACCCTATGACAGCTCAGTGTTCAAGTAGGTTCCCTGGTAAAGGGAACAGGCGCTGTCTCTGACATGAACTCAGTGGCTTTTTGATCACCTCCCCTGGGGGAAGCAGCCTTGCCAGGCTACAGAGGAAGACAATGCAGCCAGTCCTTATGAGACCTGATAGACTAGGGTCAGATGGAAAGGGAGGAGGACCTCCCCTATCAGTGGACTGGGGGAGGGGCATGAAAGGAAAAGGAGGAGGGAGGGTGGGATTTGGAAGGAATGAAGGAGGGGGCTACAGCTGGGATACAAAGTGACCAAACTGTAATAAATTAAAATTTTTTTAATAAAATAAAATAAAATTTTAAAAAAGGCTATGTATGTGATAAAGACATGGTTTTTAAATATAAATAATAGTGATGAATGCTTATACAGTTATTAAAACTTTGGGGTATATTAGCTCACTTAAATGTCACTTATTTCATGAAATACCAAGTAATTTGCAGAATTCAAAGCAAGCACGGTGTTCAGACCTGAAAGGTCTATATTGTGAGTGCCTTCTTGTTGAGGCAGACATGGAGAATTTATACTTTATAAAATTTTTCTGCCCCTATAGATCATTACAGTGAAAGATACGGTGCTAGAGTCTAAAGTCAACCCTAACTTTTAAACAGTGTAGAGAAATCTCCAACTATATGTAAAAAGTTATAGCTGTATGTAAGATTATCAGTCATAGTTTCTTCTATACATAAAGTCCTGTTTTTTTAGACATTGGAGGTACAATATATGAATAGAAGTAAATAGTGGCCCATCCCCTGAGCACCCCACTTCAAGCTCACAGCACAGCCCCTATCCCTGGAGGCCTGCGGTGGGCACCTGGGATAGACACATGAGACCTTTACATGCCAGCCTCCTGCCTGTCTGCATGGGACCTGGACAAGCACAGCAGCAGTGAGCTTTGCCTTCCTCACCCCTACCCATTCTATCTCCTCAACCACAGCCCTATGTGCATTCCCAGAGTCCTGGAGATATCAGGGACCAGCAAGATAACTCCCTCTGGCCAGCTGGTCCCTATAAAACACTCTAAACAGAGGTAAACCATACATTATCCCCAATGCTCCATTTCTGGCCCATGACCGGGCCTGCATTAGCTGAGGCCTGCCAATACCTTAGACAACCAGATGGCTAAAGATCAGCATGAGAACACAAAAAACAAGAGCCAGGGCAATATGGCAACACCAGAACCCAGCTATAGATACCGCCTACCAACATTAAAACAACATCATGTAACTTAAATAGACCAATTACTTCTCGGGAAATAAAAGCAATCATTAAAAGCCTCCCACCCCCCCAAAAAAAAAAGAAAAGAAAAGAAAAAAGAAAAAAGCCCTGGGCCAGATGGTTTTAGCACAGAATTCTGTCAGAGTTTCAAAGAACAGCTAATACCAATACTCTTCAAACTATTCCACAAAACAGAAGCACTGTTGCAAAACACATTCTGTAAGGCCACAGTCACCCTGATACCTAAACCACACAAAGATTGAATAACAAAAGAGAACTTCAGACCAATCCACTTTATAAATAGCAAACAGAATCCAGGAACACATCGGAAACATCATCCAATGATCAAGTATGCTTCATTCCAAGGATGCAGGGATGGTTTAATATATGAAAATCCATCAACATAATCTATCATATACAACCTAAAGAAAACAAACTCATTTACTACTGAAAAGGCCTTTGACAAAACCCAACACTCCTTCATGATTATTTTCAGAGAGATTAGGCATACATGACACATACCTAAATACAATAAAGGCAGTATACAGCAAGCATATAGCCAACATCAAGTTAAATGGAGAGAAACTTAAAGCAATTCCACTAAAATCAGGGACAAGAAAAGGCTGCAAATATTCTCTATATCTATTCAATATAGAATTTTAAGTTCTAGCTAGAGCAATAAGACAACTAAAGGAGATCAAAGGGATACAAATTGGAAAGGAAGAAGTCAAAACCAGATACACTATACCTGAACTCATTGGTACAGGAGACAACTTTCTGAACAGAACCCCAACAGCTCAGGCATTAAGATCAACAATTAATGAAACTGAAAAGCTTCTGTAAAGTAAAGGGCACTGTCAATAGGACAAAAGGGCAGCTTACAGAATGGAAAAAGATCTTCACCAACCCTACATCCAACAGAGGGCTTGTAGCCAAATATGTAAAGAACTCAAGAAATTAAACATCAATAAATCACATAACTAACTGATGAAGATGTGGAGAAAGGGGAGCCCTGCTCCATTGCTGGTGGGAGTGTAAACTTGGACAACCACTTTGGAAATCAATATGGGGGTTTCTCAGAAACTGGGAAGAGTTCTACCTCAAGACCCAGATATACCAATCCTGAGCATACAGCCAAAATAAGTTCTACCATACCGCAAGGACACTTGTTCAACTATGTTCACAGAGATAGCCAAAATCTGGAAACAACCTAGATGTCCCTCAACTAAAGAATGGATAGAAAAAAAACTGTGGTATATTTACACAACAGAATGCTACCATATTGTTTGAAGTTCCATGCTTCTTCATGTTCCCATTAGTTACTATATGGCACATCACCTTGAAGTACTGTCTCCTAAGAGAATTATCTACAGGTCCTAGATAATGTAGCAGCAATAAGATTTATTTCAAAAAAGATTTGTGTGTGTGTGTAATGTGACTATAAGTTCTTAGGCCCATGGCACATATGTGAAGAGTGTGACGCTTTGAAGTTTTAATTTTGGTTATATTTACATGATCTTCAAGGTTATAGTGTCAGTGTTGCAAGTCACAAACATTCCCCACTGAGCTCATTCATACTCCATTAAACTTAGTTGAAATATTATATCAGTACAATATTGTCTTCTATTAAGATTATAAAAATATATTCATATGGGGATGGAGTAACACAAAATGATTTGAATAATAAATGCTATTTATAAATGAAAATGATATACTGCTAAAAATAATAAAAATAAAAACAAGACATCATATAATTGGCAGGCAAATGGGATGGAACTAGAAAAGATCATCCCGAGCGAGGTAACCCTGACTCAGAAAGACACACATGGTGTATACTCACTTATAAGTGGACATTAGCCATAAGGTACAGGGTAACCATGCTACAATCCACAGACCCAAAGAACTCAGAGAGGATCCAAGAGTAGATGCTTGAATCTCACTCAGAAGAGGAAACGAAATAGACATCTGTACTAGATAAAGGGAGGGAGCTGTGTGGGAGAGGGGTGAGGAGAGTAATGGGCATGGGGATCAGGTGTGGAGAGATCACAGAGGAGGGATTGGAGGGGAGGATGGAGAGAGAGAATGAAAATTGGTGGGGGAGCATCTCTGGGATAGGTGAAGCCTTTGGGAGTCTAAGGGATGACACTAGATAAGATTTCTAACAGTGGGGGATATGGAACCTTAACTTGCCACCTCCTGTAAGCCAGGTGGGACTTCCCATGGAGGAAGGGGATCCCAACCCACCCATAAAACCTTTGAACCAAAAATTGTCTTGCCTACGAGAAATGTAGGGATAAAGACGAAACAGAGATTGAGGGAATGGCAAACCAATGAGTGGCCCAAGTGGGGACTCACCCCATGGGAGAGAGCCAACCCTTGACACTATTAATGATACTCTGTTATGCTTGCAGACAGGAACCTAGGAGAACTGTCCTCTGATAGAAAAAGATGCTGAGACTTACAATCAAAAAATAGGCCTACCTTGGCGAGTTTTGCTAAAGAGTGAGAGGAAGGATTAAGGAAGATGGAGGAGTCAAGAACACAACAAGAAGACCTACACTAAATTAACATGGGCCCATGGGGGCTCAGAGACTGAATCACCAACCAAAGAACTTGCTTGGGCAGAACATAGACCCCCTACACATATGGAGCATATGTCCAGGCTCTTCAACATGTGGGTCCCCTAACAGTGGGAGTAAGGGCTGCCTCTGATTCTATTGCCTGCCTTTGGATCCTTTCCCCCTAGCTGGGCTGCCTTGTCTGGCCTCAGTGGAAGAGAATGTTCTTAGTCCTGATGTGACCTGAGGTGCCAGGGTGGGTTGGTAGCCTTTAGGCCCTCCCACCACCTCTTTGCTGATGAGAAGAAAGGGGGAATGGGAGGCAGTATGAGGGTGGGACAAGGAGAAGAGTGGGGAGGGGCTAGTATCAGTCTGTAAAGTGATTTTTAAAAAGGAAGTAAATAGATTTATTGTAATCATGGTATTCTCTCTATCAGGTATTCTATATAGTCATTTTTATATTAATCATTCCTTTGGGTAGAATTTTATGAATGTTACTGTAATTACATTTTCTTAAAACATTATAACTCCCAATAACATGTTAGTAAATGTAGTTTTCATTTTACCTTTCATTCTCACTTGAATGAATCTTAACAAATATGGAAAAACAGATAACAGTCGTTCTTCCAAAGTAAGTGCTTTTCAGATGTCCTATTACATGTTCTAGATTGTTGAAATTTGTAGAAGCTGTGATTAGCATCTGAGAAGCACTACAATTGTCCAGTGAGGAACGCGACAGCAGCTGAGCATTACTGACAGAGTTGACAATGACAACAAACATTGCTGACAGTAAATATTCTAAATTCCTTTTCTTATATATTTCCACACATAGCACACAGGAAAAGAGGTACTAATTTTCACATTTACTGTTTGCATTGTGATAACAGTTAAAATTTATAAGTTAATTTCAAAATATTTTGTAAACTTACAATAGCAATTATTTCTTATATTTTGGTTGCAAGCCTAACAATTGATGGATGAATCATCTCTCCAGCTGACAACAATAATAATTTCTAATACAACAAATGCTTCAGTGTGGCTAGCAAATGTCAAAAATAATTTCCAAACTCAAATTTTATCAGAAAAAATTAAAATGAAGATCCAAGATGACTGCCACGAGAGGACACTGTGTCTGAGGAGTAGGACAAAGGGAACAGCGCAGTGACCAGGAGACTGAACTCTGGGAGGTAAAACACCAGCATTTGTGATTGCCAGGTGAGCGGATTCCTACGGTGAGGAAATCAAGTGGGAAAATTCTAGGGACATCCAGTTATTTCCCAGAAAAACTCCGGGTGACCAGCTGTGCACAGCCCTGATCTGAACGTGCAGCCGCACTGGGCGCCTCCAGTTCCCACTCCTGACTGAGATCCCCCCAGATACCCTGGGCTGCATCGGGCAGTCCCACACCCCTCGGTGGCCCCAGACGCCACCCTGGACTGGGTCACACAGTATCCGGGCCAGATGAGAAGGCCCCAGATTCCATTCCCCAGACTGGCCTGCATCGGGCAGGCACACTTCCCATGGCGGCACCAGCAACCCCAGACTGGGACACACAGTATCAGGTCCAGACTAAGGTGCCCCCAAATACCATCTCAGACCATGGTGCACAACTCCTGGCCCAGAAGGAGGTGCCAAGTCTCCAGTCCATAGGAGAGCCCTTAGCAGCAAGCCCAGGTCGAAGCATGGAGCCTCCAGACCAGAGCGGCGCCCCCAGCTGACATTTCAAACTGGGTCACTCAGCCTTTGGCATAGAGTGAGGAGCCAAGCCTCCAGACCAGAGGGGAGACCAGCCTGTGGTGGTGCTCACAGCTTATAGCACAGAGCACGAAGCTGCTGGGCACATAGATCCCACAACAGAGTTCAATTGAGGCAACAACACACACTATCAAAAGAATGGGACTCCCTGATCTTCTTGAAGAATACTCCTGACACAAGAGGTAAACAGTTCCAGTCTGAAGTTCAGCCTTAAAGCACAAACAGCTCCTTGACTGTAAATAAAAAAAAATGCCCAGAAGTCGGCATAAGAACTCACCCAACAAAAATCAGGACACCATGCCCCACCAGAAACACCCAAAAGCAATGGAGTTTTTAATTCAGTGGAGACAAAGGAAAATTATGTTAAAGCTATGATTATGCAGATATTAGAGGAACAAAAAGAGGGACAAAAAGAGGGACAAAAAAGAGGAAATTAACAAGGCCTTCAAAGAAATTCAGAAGAATATAACTGCCTACATAGAGGAACAATTAAAGATATACAGAGAGGAAACAAACAAAAAAATAGGAGCCACAGTCAATCAGATGAAGGAAACGATACAAAGCATGAAAACAGAATTAGAATCTATAAAGAAGACACAAAGGGAGAAGAATCTGGAACTGGAGAACTTAGAGAAATGATCAGGAACGACAAAGGTAAGCATCACAAATAGAATACAAGAGATAGAAGAGAGAATCTCCAGAGCTGAACATACGCTGGCTGAAATGGATTCCTCACTCAAAGAAAAAATAAAATCAGAAAAGTCCCAAACACAAAACATCCAAGAAATCAAGGATGCCATGAAAAGATGAAACCTAAGAATTAATTGGAATAGATGAAAAAGAAGACTCCAGGCTCCAAGGACCGGAAAATATTTTTAAGAAAATCATAGAAGAAAATTTTCCCAATTAAAAAAAAAGGATTGTCCATAAACATAAAAGAAGCCTACAGAACACCAAATAGACTAGACCAGAAAATAAATACCTCTGGTCACATCATAGTCAAAACACTAAACCTACAAATCAAAGAAAAAATATTAAAGGGAGCAAGGGGAAAGGGTCAAGTAATATATGAAGGTAGACCAATCAGAATCACACCAGACTTCTCATCAGAATCTATGAAAGCCAGAAGGGCCTGGGCAGAAGTCATGCAGTCTTTAAGGGAACACAGATGCCAACCAAGACTACTATACCCAGCAAAGCTTTCAATCAACATAGATGGAGAAAACAAAATATTCCATGACAAAACAAAATTTATGCAATACCTACACAGCAACCCAGCCCTACAGAAGGTACTAGAAGGAAAACTTCAATCCAATGAAAACAACAACACCAAAGAAAATATAGGATACAGATAATTTCCAAACGACAACAAAAACAACAAAAAAGCAATGAATCACAGTAAGACCACCAACTCCACAAGAAAAGGAAATAAGAGTCATTGGTCACTATTATCTATCAACATCAATGGACTCAACTCTCCAATAAAAAGACACAGGACTAACAGAATGCTTGCGGATCCAACATTCTTCTGCATCCAAGAAACACACCTATGCAACAAAGATAAACACTACCTCAGAGTAAAGGGCTGGAAAAATATTTTCCAAGCAAATGGACCCAGAAAACAAGCTAGTGTAGCAATCCTAGTATCTAATAAAATACACTTTCAACCAAAGATACTCAAGAAAGATGAGGAGGGGCACTTCCTTCTCATCAAAGGAAAATTCCAACAGGAGGACATCACAATTTTGAACATTTATGCCCCAAATACAAGACCACCTACATATGTAAATCAAACATTATTAAAACTGAAATCACACATTGATCCTAACACCCTAATACTGGGAAACTTCAACATTCCATTCTCACCAAGGGACAGATAATCTGGTCAGAAGAAAAACAGAGAAGCAAGGGCACTCACAGAGACCATAAATGAAATGGACCTAATAGATGTCTACAGAACTTTTCATCCCAGATCAAAAGAATATACCTTCTTTTCAGCACCTCATGGAACCTTCTCCAAAATAGGCCATTCAGTTGGTCACAAAGCAAGCCTCAGCAGATACAGGAAGATTGAAATAATCCCTTGTATCCTATCTGACCATCACAGTCTAAAGCTGGACCTCAACAACAACAGAAATAGCAAAAGGCCTGCACATACATGGAAACTGAACAACTTGCTACTCAAGGAGAGCTCGGTTAGGGAAGAAATTAAGAAGGAAATTAAAGACTTCCTAGAATTCAATGAAAATGAAAGCACAACATACCCATATTTATGGGACACAATGAAGACAGTGCTAAGAGGAAAGTTCATAGCACTAAGTGCCTTCAAGAAGAAATTTGAAACATCTCATACAAGCAACTTAATGGCCCAACTGAAAGCTCTAGAGAAAGAAGAAGCAGATACACCTAAGAGGAGTAGACAGCTGGAAATAATCAAACTCAGGGCTGAAATCAATCAATTAGAAATGAATAAAACTATTCAAAGAATCAATGAAACCAAGAGCTGGTTCTTTGAGAAAATCAACAAGACAGACAAGCCACCAGCCAAACTAACAAAAAGGCAGAAAGAAACCATCCAAATCAGCAAAATCAGAAATGAAAAAGGGGACATAACTACAGACACTGAGGAAATCCAAACAATCATTAGGTCTTACTACCAAAGCCTATATGCCACAAAATTTGAAAATCTAAATGAAATTGACAGTTTTCTTGAGAAATTCCACCTACCTAAATTAAGTCAAAATCAGGTAGAAAGATTGAATAGACCTATATCCCCCAAGGAAATAGAAGCAGTCATCAACAGCCTCCCTTCCAAAAAAAGGCCTGGGCCGCATGATTTTAGTGCAGAATTCTA
>CM053763.1:50201926-50226286 GCA_028658305.1 Pachyuromys duprasi | reverse complement strand
GGAAACAACCCAGATGTCCCTCAGTTGAGGAATGGATACAGAAATTATGGTACTTTTACACAATGGAATACTACTCAGCAATTAAAAAGGAGGAAATCATGAAGTTCACAGGCAAATGGTGGGACCTGGAAACAATCATCCTAAATGAGCTATTCCAAAATGCAGAAAGAAACATATGGTATATACTCACTTATATAGACCTATAGGATTGGAAGGTCATGCTGAAATCTACACACCTAGGGAAGATATACAAGAGGGAGGACCCAGGTTGGTATGATCAATGCTCGTTTAGATGAACCAATGGGATGGACATTCAATGGAGGAGAAAACAAGCAACAGGACAGGAGCATACCAAAGATGGCCTCTGAAAGAATCAATATAGCAATGTATCAAAGCTGATATTAAGACTCACAACCAAGCCGCAGAGGGCGGGAAATAATAATAAAAATAGGAGAAGTTAGTAAGACTTGGGGAGAACAAGAGCGCTACAAAGACTATACTGCACAGGGCACATGGGTCTTATATGAGACAGTTTCTCCAACCAAGGACCATGTATGGATATGGCCTAGAACCCCCGCTCAGATGTGGCCCATGGTAGCTCTGTGTCCAACTAAAGACCCTAGTAAGGGGAACAGGGTCTGTTTCAGTCATGAACTCGATGGCTGGCTCTTTGACCCTTCCCCATACAAGCCAGGGAGTAATAGCCTGGGTAGATCCCAGTGGAGGACATTACAGCCAGCCCTGAGGAGACAAGAGGAACTGGGATTGGATGGAAGGGGAGGAGGTCCTCTCCTGTTGGTGGACTTGGACGGGGCAGGGAGGAGATGAGGGAGGGATGGGGAGAATGGGAGGGAATGAAGGAGGGGTTTACACCTGGGATGCAAAGTACCTAACCTGTGATTTATATAAAAATAAATCACATTAAAAAAGAAAAAATTAAAATGCTGTATTTTCCATTATTTCCCCCATGAATCTGATGGAATTTATTTAACAAAATTTATGACTTGATACATATTAAGGTTGAAAGTATTATGACAAATGTAAACAAAATATACTTTTCTACAAAAGAGTTAAATAAGATAAAACTCTATTTAGGAAGCCACTTAGCCTAAACTCAAATCTTCCAGAGTCCGTGCTTCTTGAAATCAAAATATATGCCCAAGATTGCATTCTTTTCTCAAAAGTTGTAGTTTGTTCATCATCAGCTTCGCTGTAAATTAGGCAACCTCACAAGACTGTCAGCCCACGCTCTGACTATTCTCCTTGGTTGGAGAAACAGTCTCATAAAAGACCCCTGTGCCCTGATATATTTGGTCCTTGCAGAGCTCCTGTCCTCTCCAGGCCATACTAACTCCCCCTTCTTTCATATGATTCCCTGCATTCTACCAAAGGGTTGGTTATGTGTCTTAATATTTGCTTTGATACACTGCTAGGTAGAGTCTTTCAGAGGCCCTTTGTGGTAGGCTCTTTTCCTGCTACTTGTTTCTCCTACATCCAATGTCCATCCCATTTGTCTTTTTAAGTGAGGATTAATCCTCTTACCCCAGGTCCTCTTTCTTGTTTATCTTCTTTAGGTGTATAGACTTCAGTATGTTTATCCTATCTTATAGGTCTATATAAGTGAGTATATACTCTGGGTGTCTTTCTGCTTTGGGGATAGCTCACTCAGGATGATCATTTCCAGGTCCCACCATTTGCCTGTGAATTTCATGATTTCCTCCTTTTTTATTGCTGAGTAGCATTCCATTGTGTAAAAGTACCACAATTTCTGTATCCATTCCTCAAGTGAGAGACATCTGGGTTGTTTCCAGGTTCTGGCTATTACAAATAAAGCTGCTATGAACATAGTTGAGCAAATGTCCTTGTTCTGTACTTGAGCATCTTTTGGATATATGCCTAGGAGTGGTATAGCTGGATCTTGAGGAATCACTATTCCTAATTGTCTAAGAAAGCACCAAATTGATTTCCAGAGTGTTTGCACAAGTTTACATTCCCACCAGCAATGGAGGAGGGTTCCTCTTTCTCCACAACCTCTCCAGCATGTGTTGTCACTTGAGTTTTTGATCTTAGCCATTCTGACAGGTGTAGGGTGAAATCTCAGGGTTATTTTGATTTGCATCTCCCTGATGAGAAAGGATGTTGTGTATTTCCTTAAGTGTTTTTCTGCCATTCTACAGTCCTCTATAGAAAGTTCTCTGTTTAGCTCTATACCCCATTTTTAATTGGATTACTTGATTTCTTGCTTTTTAACTTCTTGAGTTCTTGATATATATTGGATATTAGCCCTCTGTCAGCTGCAGGGTTGGGGAAGATCTTTTCCCAGGCTATAGGCTGTTGTTTTGTTTTGATGACAGTGTCTTTTGCTTTACAGAAGCTTTTCAGTTTCATGAGGTCCGATTTATTGATTTTTGCTCTTAGAGCCTGTGATGTTGGTGTTCCGTTCAGGAAGTAGTCTTCTGTGCCGATTAGTTCTAGGGTCTTCCCCACTTTTTCTTCTAACCGATTTAATGTGTCTAGGGTTATGTTGAGGTCTTTGAACCACTTGAACTTTAGTTTTGTGCAGGGTGATAAATATGGATCTATTTTCATTTTGCTGCATATAGACATCCAGTTGGACCAGCACCATTTGTTGAAGATGCTGTCTTTTTTCCATTGAATGGTTTTGGCTTCCTTATCAAAAATCAAGTTTCCATAGGTGTGTGTGTTCATTTCTGGGTCTTCTATTCAGTTCCATTGATCCACTATTCTGTTTCTATGCCAATACCATGCAGTTTTTATAACTATAGCTCTATAGTACAGCTTGAGATCAGGGATGGAGATACCTCCAGATGATCTGTTGTTATAGAGTATCCTTTTGGAAATTCTGGGTTTTTCATTTCTCCATATGACATTGAGAATTCTTCTTTCAAGGTCTGTAAAGAATTGTATTGGTATATTGATGGGAATTGCATTGAATCTCTAGATTGCTTTTGGCAGAATAGTCATTTTCACTACGTTAATCCTTCCAATCCATGAGCACAGGAGGTCTTTCCATCTTCTGATATCTTCTTCAATTTATTTTCTCAGAGACTTGAAGTTTTTCTCAAACAGATCCTCCACTTGCTTGGTTAGAATCACCCTCAGGTACTTTATGTTATTAGTGGCTATTGTGAAGGATGTTGTTTCCCTAATTTCTTTCTCGGCCCTTTCATCTTTAGTGTACAGGAGGGCTTCTGATTTTTTTTAGTTGATTTTGTATCCAGCCACTTTGCTGAAGATGTTTATCAGTTGAAGGAGTTTTCTGGCTGAATTTTTGGGGTCGATCATGTATACTATCATCTCATCTGCAAATAGGGATACTTTGACCTCTTCCTTTCCGATTTGTATCCCCTTGATCTCCTTTAAATTAAAGACTTCCTATAATTCAATGAAAATGAAAGCACAACATACCCAAACCTATGGGACAAGATGAAGACAGTGCTAAGAGGAAAGTTCATAGCACTAAGTGCCTTAAAGAAGTAATTTGAAACATTTCATACAAGCAATTTAATGGCTCAACTGAAAGCCCTAGGGAAAAAAAAAAGCAGATGCACCAAAGAGGAGCAGACGGCTGGAAATAATCAAATTCAGGGCAGAAATCAATCAATTAGAAACAAATAAAACTATTCAAAGAATCAATGAAACCAAGAGCTGGTTCTTTGAGAAAATCAACAGGATATACAAGCCCTTAGCCAAACTAACAAAAAGGCAGAGAGAAACTATTCAAATCAGCAAAATCAGAAATGAAAAGAGGGACATAACTACAGACAGCGAGGAAATCCAGTCATTAGGTTTTACTACAAAAGCCTATACTCCACAAAATTTGAAAATCTCAATGAAATGGACAATTTTCTTGATAGATTCCATCTACCTAAATTAAGTCAAAATCAGGTAGAAAGACTGAATAGACCTATATCCCCCAAGGAAATAGAAGCAGTCATCAACAGTCTCCTTTCCAAAAAAAAAAGCCCTGGGCCAGATGGATTCAGTGCAGAATTCTACCAGACCTTCAAAGGAGTCCAATTCTTTCTAAACTATTCCACAAAATAGAAACAGGAGGAACATTACCAAACTCATTCTATGAAGCCACAGTCACCTTGAAATCTAAACCACACAAAGGCCCAACAAAGAAAGAGAATTTCAAATCTATCTCTATTTTGAATATTGATGCAAAAAATACTCAATAAAATACTTGCAAACCGAATCCAAGAACACATAAAAGATATCATCCACCATGACGAAGTGGGTTTCATCCCAGGCATGCAGGGGTGGTTCAATATATGCAAATCCATCAATGTGATCCACCATATAAACAAACTGAAGGAGAAAAACCACATGATCATCTCCTTAGATACTGAAAAGCTTTCGACAAAGTCCAACATGCATTCATGTTTAAAGTCTTGGAGAGATTAGGCATACAAGGCACATACCAAACATAGTAAAGACAATATACAGCAAGCCTAGAGGAAACATCAAACTCAATGGAAAGAAACTTAAATCAATCTCACTGAAATCAGGGACAAGGCAAGGCTGCCCACTGTCTCCATATCTCTTCAACATAGTACTTGAATAAATATTTTTTAAGAGAAAAGAAGGAAGAAAAGGGGATCTGGGATTTGACTGGGTTTGCTTGTAGGTTTGATTTGACATGACTATGTAACCTTTCTGTAGAACTTAAAACTTTTTGCCTTTTTGAGGCACTTTTGGATTAGTTTATGATTTTCTCAGAATCATTTCTAAAAATACTGTCATTAAATATAAATTGTTTGAAAAGGGAATCACAGCACATTTCTTTCTGAAATAAACATAAAATAATGTCTATATTATAGATACACATATTTTTATTTTATTGCTTATAAAACATTACACTTGGACCATAAACAGAACACCTATACATAGATAAAAATGTTAATACTTGTTGATATACTTATGACTTTCTATTGAACTTTTTGAAAAAACAAGGAGAAATATTTTAAGAATATATACCGTATTTGACACTTGATTAGTTTATAACTTCTATGTGTCTGAATTTATGAAATATGTCTCCCTAACTATTCTTATTTTAGCAAGCAAATATCAAAATCTGGCTTGCAGAGTCTGTTAAGTTACTGCTGTGATTTTTGCTTTTATTATCAGCTTGTCACAAACTAGCTTCCGGAATAGAAAGCCTCAGAATAAGATTGTCTTAATAACCTATATGATATGAAGTGATGGAACCTGTGGGTACATGGCACCTTCTGGTAAGAGCCATATTTCTAAAAGGCAGGCCCATAGAAGAAGGGTGTGGCTGAGATGAATTTTCATATTGTTGTTGCTATTGCTGCTGCTGCTGGTGATGGAGCCTCGTTCACTGATATCAGAACCAGTGTTTCCAGGCTTCTATCATTGATTCCAGGAAACTTATAGGGTTTTGGCCTCAGATTAGTACTGCTGAGGCACCAAGCCTCATAGAATGAGCAGCTTCTGGGGTGTGTGAGATAGCCACTGTGGAACTTCTGTGGCTGCTCATGAACCATGCTTCAAGGACCTAGTAACTGTTGGACACTCGGCCTCTTTGGTGTGAGACAACTGTTCTTATTATTTCAATATAAGATGATTAATTAAGGTGTATGTGTGTGTGACATGTGCAAACTTTCTTGTAGGGTGTACTCTCATCAAGGAAGGTAATTATTTGAATACTAAACACAAATGTAAAAGGTTTAATGTTTTCAATAAAAAGCTCCTAAATACTTTGTATATTTAGAGAAACTTTTCTTTTTCGTCATGAGGTACTGATTTCGTTCAATTTTACTCACATATGTGCTTCTAGAACACTTTGTGCATTTGTGGCATTAAATGTCATATAGTAGTATCATCACAAAATTATCTGAAATACAATAAAGTTTGTAGGAATTAATGATACTAAAATAGCCATCATTTCCTAAAGCATCTGATAAAGTAAGAAAAGTTCATCAGTATTGTCAAAAATCTTAATAATTATTTTGAACTGACTTAGGAAATGATTATTGATAATCAGATTGAAGTAAGAGACTGAAGATACAAGAATGTTTTGTCAAAATTTTCAGGTAACAGCATTCTGTGAAAATTATTTAACAAACGACCCTCACAAGAATCAGGTATCCTAAAAGCAAGTGTTCAATCAGGCAATATATTTTGACCAACAAACTCAACACCCCAAGATGCTACCTTCCTACACCAAGGCTAAATCATGACATACTGTATAGACATTCTTGAATGAAAACATTGTTCCTTAAGAGTCAAGGTGTTTGGGGACTGGTCTGCCAAAGGGTCTAGCCTCCTGTCTACTCTTGTAGTTAGTCCTTATGTTCACAGTCAGCACGGATATTCCAAGATTGAAGACCATCTTAGAGTATTGCAGGCAGGCATCTGACTGTCAGCAACCAGAGCAGGCGCTCTAGGGTTCTTCTACAAGTTTGCCTCAGGATGCTTCACAGATACACCCTTCCAAGTACCCCTGGCCTTCCATTAATCCATACCTCCTCAAACAGTGAATGCTCCTTCCTATAGATTAAAATATCCTTTCATATATATTCATATCTTGTCTACCCCTAGCCTTGTTTTCTGAATTAGTCTTACTCTTGTTTTTTTTTTTTCTACTCCATCTATGAATGTGAGAAGAGCCCAGTTTTTTGCTCTAAAATTTATTTCTCCTTTTGTGTTATCTTCTTTGGTTATGGTCTGAAATGGAAGCAGATCAATTATAACTGCATCAGACCAAAATCTAAATTTTAAAATGAATTTAAATTAGTTTATATTGAGGTAAACTAAAGTTTTAAATTGAAATAATAAGTACTTAAATATGGAACATAAATTTAATTTTAAAATGTGTCCATTTTATTTAAAGTAAATGAAATTAAAATTCATTTTGAAATTATTCAGATATGGGATATATATATTTACTTCATATATAAAATGCAAATTTTTTCATTTCTAAACAGCTGCAGTCAGGCACTCCCAATTTAGTATCAATCTGAGAAATGGTTTTTACAAGGGTTAAAACAGCCACAGAGAACATGATACAAGTAAGTTGGCCTGCAGGAATTGTTTAGCAGAATACATGATTGACACCTCAAGTCAGATTTGCATTATTTTCAAATGTGAAATTGTGTTTGTGAAAAAAAAATCACATATAGAAACGGTATGATAAAGATATTCAAGAGGGTGTCTTCTGGATATTTGCATTAGTCCAACTGCTCCTCCATGGGCTGAATTTTACCTAAACTTTACTTTCCAACACCGTTGGGCTGATAACTGGTAAATGAATTAAGTATAACTCCCTTGGGACCACCCACCTTCAAACTGCTGCAAATTTCTCAAGAGGAATATCACTGGGAGTTTCTGTTAGTTCTTCTAAGCATCACACTTTGATTTATGTCAGTCACTTCCAGAAAACCCATCCTCTAGTTTGTCAACCCAACTTTCATTCCTGTTCTTGTACTGTTTTTATCGGAAGCCTCAAGCCTCAACCGATCAGCTTCTCAGTCATTCTTGTAGAGTTTGTTCTACACAAAATAGCAATCAACCATTTCTTTGAAACAGAATGCTTTATGGCTTTGAAAGCGTCTTAGTCCACAGGGCTAGAAATATTAAGAGAAGTGCCTGCCTTGGTGACTGAGAGCTATCATGGCTTGTAATGGACAGAGCTTAGGGATTTTAATGGCCTTGATGTTTAACATCCTGACTAAGATGTTAAAGGCTTTTGTTTGTTTGTTTGTTTGTTTGTTTGTTTGTTTGTTTGTTTAAATCAAGCAATAGTGTGGGACTCTATAGTGAGTAAAGACTTGTCTCCCCAGCATCATTTTATGTGTTTTTTGATGATGATTATGACGACGATGATGGTGATGATAATGATGATGGGCGTGGTGGTGGTGATGATATTTATTTCATTTGCAGTGCCATTTGATAGAGAAGATTTTTTTGTATGTGCTACTACAATTTGTACACATATCCCAAATATCACAAAGGTTCATGTGCTTTAAGCTTGAGCTCTGTTATGGAGATGCTGAGGTGGTAGAATTTTTAAAATGTTTGGCTGAGCAGGTGGTATTGGTGATGGTGCCTTCATAAAGGATTAATGTAGCTAAGCAGCGACCATGGTCAATTATTAGAAGAATGTGTTGTGATACAACAGGCAAGCCTGGTCATTGATTCTCTCCCTGCCTTCCAGTATCATCATGTGACCTCTTGCTTATGAATACAGTTCTAGGGAGATATTGTCCAGCATGCTTGATGTAGACAGAAGTCTTTTACCAGAACCAAGCATATTCCAGTGCTATTTTTTTGAGTCTCAGAATTGTGAACTAAATATATGTGCCCTTTTTGTCCAGAGTACTCAGTTTTCTATCTAGAGCACACAGGTGTGGTTTAGCACAAGAAAATGGCCTATGGCAACTGTTTCACACTCTGATTTTTAAACAAACAAAAACCCCGGTAAAGTAATTTATTTAAATGTACTTGCATCACTAGATTATAATACAGTTCATGATTTTTGGTTGGTTACCTGGCAATGCTAAATTTTTAATCTAGACCTTCACTAGCAGGCAAATGCTTTGCCCCTGAGCTACATCACCAGCTCATACCTAGTGTTGTTTATACAGCAGTTTACATACAGTAGAACTGCTTGTAGAAGTCCATAAAAAGTATTCAGTTCCTTGATCTCACAGCCAACGGAGTTTTCAAATCTACTTCTACATCCCATTCACATTGTCAGTGTAGATTTCGTCATTTCAATTCCCTGATGCCTCGGTAACTACGCATAGTTTCAATTTCAAGCATCCCATGCTCCTTCCACTGACTTTTCTCATTGTAGGTCTATTTTTTCCTGGTTCCTCATTTCAATCCTGTCTCTTCAAAGTGCCCTTAAAAATGAGGTTTGCTTTGGAGGATTCAATTTCCTACCTTGTTCCTCCACACTTGCCCTTATGAGAGAACAGCATACCCTTCCTTGTACATCCAATTAAAGAAAAGCTTAGCTTATGACCACCTTACTATTGTCCATTGGCCTGAAAAGAGAAATCCCTGATACAGCATAGAAATGGACAAACCAATGTTCCAGTCTAGAAAACATAACCATCCTGTCCTATCTGTCTCTTGAAAGGACTAGGGAAGTTTTAGATCTTACTGGATACATTTAAAAGAATATTATTATTTAGTCTTAAAACTTCTCTATTTACAATATGATGAAAACAGTCTCACATCACACTTTAAATGCATGAGGATTCACATGATTTGTAAAAAAACAAACAAAAAAAAACCATATGGGACTCATGGGTTTGAAAGATTACTAACACATTCCAAGAACCTCATCTGGAAACGTTCCCGAAAATGAACCTAAGAGAGATATTTTTAAGAAAGACAAATATTAAGAAGGATTGATGTTTATTAGTGGGCACTTAAAATTTGTTTTTGTTTGTTTATTTGTTTGTTTGTTTGAGACTGTGTTTCTCTGTGTAGCCTTGGCTGTCCTGGACTCACTTTGTAGACCAGGCTGGCCTCAAACTCATAGAAGTCTGCTTACATCTGCATCCTCCAGTGCTGAGATTACAGGCATGCCCACTGCACCCTGCTATATAGGCTCTCTGATCACCTCCCCCTGGGGGGCGGGAGCAGCCTTGCCAGGCCACAGAGGAAGATGATTCAGCCAGTCCTGATGAGACCTGATAAACTAGGGCCAGATAGAAAGGGAGGAGGACCTCTCCTATCAGGGGATTAGGGAAAGGGCATAGGGGGAGAAAAGAGAAGATGGGTGGGACTGGGAGGAGACAAGGAAGAGGGCTGAAGCTGGGATACAAAGTGAATAAATGGTAATAAATTAATTAACTAACTAAATTTCAAAAAATAAGTAAATAAATACATTTACTTTGCTTATCAAGACAAGAGGAATATGATGGTAATGAGTGTGTCATTCCTCCTTTCAGAATAAAAACAAAGTATACAGAACATGTGAAGCCTACTCAGTACAGTGGGGTTGAGAACTAGCTGTGAGAATTTCATCTGGGAAATAAGTCTGTCTGACTCATGCCAAATCACCCCCATTAATAAATATTGGGATTGAAGACTCTCATAAAGCACAACCCTTTGATGTTTTGTGGAAACTCAAGTAAGGGAGATAAGACAGGGAAATAAAGCAGGTGCAGAAAAACTGCCACATTTACTGCTGATAACACAAGGTTGAACCTGCAGACACAGTCAGCATCCACACATCCTTTAAAAAAAAAACAAAAAACAAAAAACAAAAAACAGATCCCTGGGGAATGGGAGGCATGGTCAGTGCTAATGTGTAAGTAACCAACTCCACAGCCTGGGCTAACATTTTTATATGTCTTGTACAGAGTTCAGAACTCTTATTTGCCAGAGGATTTATTTTCAGATTCTCACATTGCCATTCACCTATTTATAGACTTTAAACTCAGATGTTATAGTCCTTAGGCAATCAGAAAGTGCTCTTGAGTGGCAAGATTCTTCTATCAAAAAAGTGCTTGGTGGACAAGCAAGAGGACCCAAGTTTAATCCCAGTGCAACATATAAAGGTGCTCATTTATAGTTCCAGGATTCAATACTGGAAATAAATTCCGGCAGCTCCCTGGGGCTCTCAGTCAGGCGGTTTTGCCTAATACATGAGCGCTAGGTCAGAAAGTGATCCTTTCTCAAGAACCAGACTCTAGATGGATAGCATTTGAAGACTGGCCTCCTGTCATCACATAAATGTTCCCACACATACACGCATACATTCGCATAAAAATGTTTCATTTTCATAGTGTCACTGGGTATATCAACCCCTTCAAGGAAGACCAGGATTAGCTGACCACAACAAAACGAACTACATGGGTTTATGTTGCTGTTTTAAGTGTGTGTGTAAACTTTTTGTTTGTTTTGATACTTGCTAGCTTTATTGTTCTTTAGGTTGTTTGTCCTGATTTTCATTTTTGTGGAGATTGTTTTCGTTTTTTATTTTATTTTATTTTAAGAGAGAGAGAACATAAAATTGGGTGCAAAGAGAACTGGGGAGATTTGGGGAGAGCAAAAACATAATCAAAATATACTTTGTGAAAAAGATTTACACGGACATATATGAAAAATTAGTGTTCCATTTTAATAGTTGAATGTCTAGATTTTTTTAAATAATTTCTACTAATTTGGAAATTAAAATTATTCATGTGTAATTGTGTATGTATTTGTACATTATGTATATATTTCTCTAACTTAAAATTATCCAGTGATTTTGAATATATCTATATGTTATCCACGTATTTAGAGATTACAAAGACTATTACGTTAATTTTTTACCTATATTTTATTATGTAGAACATGTAGATTCTGCCCCAGTTTTTTTTCAAGTTAGTTTTGTATTTAGGGTGAAATCTTTCACTTGTTATAGAATAGAAGTAATGTTTATATGGTACAAATATTTATCAAATTTGAGGCTTAAGCCTTTCTCTTGACTCAATGAAGTGATTTTAATCTTCATAATATTACTAAAATGTAACAAACAACAATTTCTTTCTTTGTTTCTGATTCTAAAAGAAATCATTCTGGTGTGTGTGTGTGTGTGTGTGTGTGTGTGTGTGTGTGTGTGTGTGTGTGTGTGTGGTGATTTTTCTGGATAGCTTTGTAGAAGCATGGGCAACTGAGGAAAGAAGACAATGAGAGAGGAGATCTTTAAGAAGGACTCACCATTTGGTTGTCATTACCAAATGGTCACACCTGAAAAAAGAAATTAAAAAACAAAAGGAAAGAAAGAAAAAGAAAGTCAAGTAACATACAGATTGAACAGGTTATATTTAGGAAGATATATGTATATCATATTTGAACATGCATGCAATAACACTTTTCAAAAAATTAACATGATTTCAATATGTATTCTTTATTCCTTGATATGCTATTCTTATATTACTTTTTAAAAATTTATTTAAAACATTAAAATTCATTTTGTTTATAATCTGCTGTATTTTAGTTTGCTGACGTCTTTCTCTTAAAATACATCTAACCGTGTGTACCTCTTATCTTTCTGTAGCATGGCAGATGACTGGAGGGGAAATAAGTGAGGTTAAACAAGAGTCCACCTATTCATTTTTTAAAAAACCACATTTTACTCTAAATGTGAAAGTGAGTGCTGTACTATTTCAGATCTGTGAGGTTTATATAGGACTTTTTTTTTTCTAAATTAGAATTCCAAAAGCCTGGAGTCAGTTTATCTTCTTTTTGTTGATTTTGTATTCCACTTTAACATGCACAAAATTGAGTGCTGCTGGCCTGAGGGAGATGCCATCCTTAGACAGAAGCTTTTTGTTTATATTCTGATTAAAATAACATGGCCCCCTGCAACCCTTTCTAGTCACTCAGGGAAAGAATTTGTGTCCTGGAGACTAGTGATTTAGAAAAGAAAGTAATCAGGTTGTTAGGAGGTAGGGGTGGGTGGGGTTTAATTTATGATCATCATGGTTATGAAATGCTACTTAAGGAGGCAGTAAACAATGAAACATGAAGAAAGCTTTTCTGTCCCCACTCTTATTTCCTTATGTAAGCCAGTCCTTCCAGGATAACTTCTGGGGAAAGATTAGACCAAGACTAGCTTGACTGCTTTGTGATGACATAGAATTTCAGTCAGTCCATTTGAAAGGCCAAAGATTGGCAAAAGATGAAGCTCTCTAGAAAAGACAGAATTCCAAATAAGGGGTTGATGATGGTAGGGTTTCCTGGAGACTCACTGAAGTCACAGGATATAGTAGACATTGGGGAAAGGCAATTCACAATGCGGATTTGAAGCTATTCTGGCACTAGGGGACAGATGGTCATTTGCAGCTTAGTAGTACTGACAAAAGAAGTTTAAAATGGACATGGAAGAGACCTTGAGGATGGTTTTGTTTGGATTCCAGAGAGTATACAACAGGGTAGGCAGGCTGGGAATCTTGGCAGTTGTCTGGAAAGAGGGATGGAAAAGAGGAGAAATAAAACAGTAAGTTTGATTTCAGTGGAATAAGAGTAAAATACATACCTTGGAGGACCCAGACAAAAAAATGAACTGAACATCCAGGCCTTCATTCCTTATAGCTTCCATTAAAGGGTGAACCTACTTCAAGGTGACAGTGTCTTTGGCTGGGTGATGCTGTCTTTGGCTGAGAATACCACACTGCACCCTTTGAAGCAACCTAGGAGGACATAGACAACCTTAGTATTATTTAGATTAACTTTGTAGTCTGGTAAGAGTAACTGTGCAGCCTAGAACTCACGTCTGAGAAAAGCAGAAATGATAACTAAAGTCTTTATTGCTGCCAGTTACCTTTTCGCTTTGGTAGCTCTGGACATGATGGTAACAGCCGATTCCATTTGCTGTTATCATTTATCCTTTAGCTGTGTGGTAGGTTAAAGCCCTTGTCACATTCTTCAGCCTTCCAACTTGCTCCAAGTATCCTGGGGACTTTATCACTGGCTGAAAGGCAGTCAGTGCTAGTTTGTTTTTTTCCTGTTGCCACAAAAACGGTAGCCCTTGAAAATGCATTACAAGCATCTTGGAGATTTTGCATTATAGCACTTCAAAACTTCCTCATTTTCTTTTTTAAGATCCCTATCTGGAGGAGTACATTGACCAACCGCTGACCAAGCCTTTTGCAAATAGATATGTCTCAGATGATGCCTAGAAAGCATGTAGCTGCACAGGGCCCTTGTAACCCTTCTCTAGCATCTTGTAACCCTTGTCTAGCATCTCCTTGCACAGAAAACATGAGCTGCAGGTTTGGAGGAAGGAAGATGGCAGGAGCTAACCAGTAGTGTCATAGTACCACGTGATAAGGATAAGAATTTGCTAGCGAATTCCAAAAAGAATTGCATTTAGATAATGTATTGCTAAAGAATTTAATCCCACCACCAACATTTCAAAGAAGAGAATATGTCTAGAAAAACCATGGAAGGAAAAGATAATCAGCATTGCCGCCTAGAAACTAAATTATAACTGGAAAAATGAAGTGGAAATGGATTATTCTTGGTCGTTTTAAAGGGAAAATAAGGAAGTACCATAACAGCCTCACACACCAAACCAGCAGTAGGAATTAATAATTCAGAGAAAAGCAGGCATTTAGAGTATGACTTAGCTAAGCAAGCCAAAAACTCCTTGGCCAAAAAGAAAGCTCCAAATGCTTGGGAGATTTTTGTTACCTCCTGGAACTGAAGTTAGTTTATTATATCAGAAATAATGTCACAAAACTGTTAACTCATTGGCATTTGACTTATGTTTGTTTCCTTATTTTCTCTTTTAGTCCTGAGGCTAGAATCTACATCCTTTCATATGCTAGGTGAGTACCCTGTATAACTGACCTGGATTCCAGACCATTTTGTTTATTTTTCTTACATTTAAGTCTCACTTTATTAGAAACTATTAGGTTTCCAATGATTTATTTTTGACTACTAGAATTAATGGTAAATGACAATAAATATACTCTAATGTAGATCACAATTGGAGTTTCATAGCTGATTATAATCCTTACAATCCTCATCTTTCATCTACTATGTCTAAAATTTATAAGTTATAACATACAGGAAATATTTTTTAAGAATGATCTCAGCTGGGCATGGTGGTGGACACCTTTAATTAAGCATTCAGGAGGCAGAGACAGGTGGATCTCTGAGTTCAAGACAAGCCTGGTCTACAGAGCAAGTTCTAGGACAGCCAGGGCTACATAGAGAAACCCTGTCTTGGCATACACCCTGCGCCCCGCACACCTAAAAAAATTATCGCTTGATATTGGCTTATGGTAAATTTCTTTCCTACTTCCGTTTCTATGTGTTTTTCATGTGAATTATATTGTGTAAGTGATTTCTCTTGCATTGCAATATTCTTTCCCTGGAGGGAAGTGGAGGTTACTTAAGACTCAAAAAGTAAGCAAAATTCATAAGGCCCAGGAAGTAAAGAAAATTCACTAGTCTCAGGATGCTCTTAAAACTGAAAAGATTCACAAGGCCTCTCTCTGAGGCTATAGAAGCAGCAATAACTGCTGTGAATAAAAGATGCTCTGACTGCCTGCAAGAAGTTCCAGCGATGCAGCTTGTATGAACTGTCAGACATTCTGGGGTGGGATTGGGGGTAATATAGCTGCCCTTAAAATATCCATGCTTTTATAAGTAACCCCTTACTCATGTTCCTGTAGTAACCTCAGCAAACTCAATGGTTCATTAACCTAGACTTGGATAGAACAGTTTTGTTCTGGCGTCACTGCCCTCCTATCTGGGGTGAGGAATAATTTGTTCACATCTGCCTGAGAAAAGTTAATGCAACATATTTCAAGTAATAAGATGGCTTCATCCAATACTTGTGACAAATTACATTTCCATAGCAATGAAATTGCATTTAGTGTTTATTTACCTTATCTTATTTACTATTTTTCTTTGGAAGTCAATTTTTGGACCTATTCCCTAATTACTTAAAGGATTTTGTGAAGGGAGTTAAATGGCCAGGAAATGTAAAGCTATCAAATCAGTTCAGGGTGCATTATAAAGTTTGAATCAGAATTAGCTATTATGTTTGTTATCCTCTTCTCCTATTTCTGAAGGGGGACTATAAGTAAGATTATGAATTCAGTGGGTGATTCGCTTGCAACAGAATATTTCTAGGTCAGGCATTTGTGTTTGAAGTTTAGTTGTGTAAGGAGTGTTTGCTCCTTTATATTTACATAATTGGAGCATCATTATCTAGATTTTCTTTACTCTGAAGACCAGGCATTGGCAGCACCAGGGAGTCAATTAGAAATGCAGCATTTTAGACCCAAACCACAACTATGGATTCAGAATTTATGTACCGGAAAAAAACAGTGAAACAAGCTCAAATTCATGGAGAACTCATAGCAAACACTGCTTCAGACAGTTCCCTTGTTGAATTGTATTTTGTTCTTTTAGCTCTTTAAGTTTTACCTTGATGTTGAAATTGTTTGACTCTTTGTCCCTTAAGTATGGATGTCCTTTGCTTGGGTGTTCATCTCTTGAGTCACATATATTCACATTCCCATGCCTTATTTATGTAGGAAGTCACAGTGTTCTGAGAACATGTGCAAGGCCACTTTTATTTATGTATCTTTTTGGCCTTCAGAAGCGGCTTCAGATCTTTATTGTACAGTGTGTGTCTCTAAATAATTCCAAGGATGATGAAATCTTTGTAAATATGGAGTATTTAAGAACATTCTAGGCATCCTTTATTAAATGGGAGCAACAAACTTGCATAGTCTCAATCAATGTTTAGCTTGAGCTCTTCTATAAGGAAGAAAGTGTTGAGTGACTTCTTTTGCTTCCTCACATTTCTGGGTGTTTGGTGTTGTTTATATATATATGTGTGTTAGCTGATAAAAATTTGGAACCAAAGGGGCCATAAAGTTTACCACACGGAAGACCAACTATAACAAGAGATAGTTCAAAATCTTTGTAAGCATTCATTTTGTACGGATGTACACAAAATATCCTTCCCCGTCTTCATTAATAGAGCTTAATGATGGCTTCTAAAAGGTGTAAGAGGTGTTGTGTACAGGCTGTAGAGTCTCCTTTTGGATCAAAACAATGCAGTACAATTAACAGGTCCCAAATGACTGTGGGACACTAAGGGATGAATCATGTCAGTGGTCTGGCATTAGATTTTATTAAAGTACAATCAGTAATTGTAGTTGCCAGATGAGACTTGACAAGAGTGCATATTCTCAAGTGATTAGTTCAGCTGTCTTCAATTGTGATCTTCCTTCACAGAGCCAATAGGCAAGCCGGAGCCTTACCTGGATCTTTGTGCTCCTCTTGTTATAGAGGCTGTGAGTGCTTTTGGTAAAGAACCTGTTTCCCACATCCTCCCAGGGTAAATGAATGGGATGAGCAAACTAATGTAATGGATCTGGTCAACCAGTCCTAGAACCAGTACTAGACTCTGTTAACACCCTCAGAAACTTCCATTATCTAAATTTTATTGATTGTAACAATGTTATGTCCAGACTCTAAATAACCAACACAGCAGCCATTAAAGATCAATTTTACATAAACTAGTGAGCACATTAAAGTTTACATTCAGGATGAATATATCCACATTAATAAATGTAGCCAAATCTACCTTATATTTTGTTTTTCTTCTTATGTCTTCAGAATGCATTTCAACTTGTTCTTTCTAGTACTCGATCCTGATTCAAAGTTGATTATAAAAGTTGATAGTAAAAATAATGGTTTCCGGAGGTTGTGGAGAGTCAGCAGGAGAGAAGGGCGATAAAATATTCTTTAACAAATACTAAGTAACAGGCAGATATAAAAAAAAAAGTTGTGATATGCTATTGCCCAGTAGGGTGATTCTAATTATAACACAGTGCATATATTAGTGGCATAGAAGAAAGAATTTTCTGTACCTTCACCATTAAAAAACAACAACAAAAAACAACTTTTGAAGAACCAAATCTGCTGTTCCTGATTTTTAACATTATACAGTGAGTAAATTATGAAAAACTCATAGGGCACCCCATTTATACATATGAGATTTATGTGTGCATTTAAATATTTTAATTAAAATTGAAATGATGCAGGCTAGCCAGGTGTATCTTACATGTATTCTCTTACTCTTCCTGAAGGATATCTCAGTCTTACTTTTGTAGACAGTGCTAGAATCTAACACTTGGAGTATGACTTGGGGAAACAAGCATTCTTTGGTTATGTATCTGGGAGAAGCCTTCTGCTAAAAAGAGCACATGGTCACCAAGATTCTGCCCTCTTCCTTGGGAGTCCACAGTCATGGAAAGCTGTTGTTGCTCTGAATCCTTAGTGTTATCACATCTGGCAAACTGCTTCCTCATATATCGTAGGAGCTCTTTCCTTCCCATCTAGTGTCCTATGTTAACACTGTAGTTCTCAAAATTTCTGTCCAATTACTTTACTAACTTAAAAGTTATTGACAACCACAAATTTTTTTTAATTACATACAACATAAAGCTTAAATTTTTTCAACCCTAAAGGGGAGAAAACCCTGTCATATGAGTATACCACCATAAACACCATTAACTGCTAGTGCAATTATTTTGTCTCATTTCATGTAATGTTCATAAAATTCCAATAAATACTTACCTAGAGGGTTAGAAACCAAAGGATGGATAACTAGGAAGACTAGGAGAGAACCAAACACAAATGGCAAAGAAAAGAGTCAATGACATGACTCCTAATGATATTTTGCTATACTTATAGAATGGAACCTAGTTTAATTGTCATCAGAGAGGCTTCACCCAGCAACTGATGGAAACAGATACAAGGATGAACAGTCAAATACTAAGTGGGGCTTGGGGAATCCTGAGGAAGAGGTGAAGAAGAAATTGTAAGCCAGAGGGTTCAAGGACCCCACAAGAAAACCCATAGAATCAACTCACTTGGGTTCATAAGTGCTCACAGAGACTGAAATGCCAACCAGGATGTCTACATGGGACTGTGTGTATGTTACAGTTGTGAAGCTTGGTATTCCTTGGGACTCCTAATAGTGAGAGCAGGGGCTGTGTCTGACTCTTTTGCCTGCCTGTGGGACTCTTTCCTCCTATTGGGTTACCTCTTTAGCCTTAACAGAAGAGAAGGTGCCTAGTCTTACCGCAACTTGATATGCCAAAACTGGTTGATATTCATGGGAGACAACATGTCCTTTTCTGACAAGAAAAGAAATAGGAGCAGATGGGAGTGAGGGGGTAGAAGGGAGGTGAGTGGAGAGGGACTGGGAAGAGAAGAGGGAGGGGAAACAGGTGCAGATGTAAAATAAACAAACAAAAATAAACAAATTTAAAAACTAAAACAAAACTTAAAGAATACTTAAAGGAAAATGGCAGTGAAAAGGCAAGTACTTGTAGTCGCCCGCGACTACCAATATTAACCGCCGGCTGGGAATTAAAAGAGACAGAGAACATGAAGAAGTGACGCCAAGACAGTATTCTGATCAAGGCGCCATTTTTATTACAGAGTAAACCACTTATATAGGTTACTAAATAAACATATCCAAGCAAAACAGGAAAATTAACCAAGCAAAACAGGAGGTTTAATGGAGCAAAACAGGAGGTGTAACTGAGCAAAACAGGAGGTGTAACTATGCAAACAGGAGGTGTCTGCTGAAAACAACAAGAATAGCGAGCCAGCATGACTTGCACGCAGGTGACCATCTCAGGTCTAATGGAATGGCTACCTCAAGTACTGTCTCTGTTTTAGTACAAAAATAACTTTGGCATGAAGGGCCCTCTAACATGCCATAAGGATCATTAGTGACCCCAGAACACACTTTGAAAAAAAATGCTTTCTAAACACAGAAGGTGTGACAAGATTACTCATAAAGTTCACATGGCAAAGATACAGGAAATACAATTGAGTTTGGGCACAAGACCTTCAAAATTCTCTACTCTTCAGTCAAATAGTTAATAGAGCCTTGGCACCATAAAATTCTGAAGTTCCACCTCTGCTTTGAATTGGAAAGCTGAGGCGCTAGTCTTAAATTTTCTTTCTGAAATGTCGCCTTAGTTAGCCCATCCCCATTATCCTTGCAGTTGCCACTTTCCCCTCAGCAATCAAGTGTCACAATTTCTTGACCATGAAGCACACTGGTGCTGAACAGGAGCTCTCTTGCCTTTGATGAACTAAGTGCCTATGGTTGTATGACATACCATGCAGCTCCATCTTTCCTGGAAGATGATACATTCATTAACAGATAATCCATCCATACCAGAATCCTAGTGATGGTGTTTATTTCCTGGGCCCATGGCAGGTACTAGGTCAGGCAGCAACCAGACCTAGAAAGAGCAGGTAGAGTCAGAAATATTTCACTGAAGCAGGGATGGGGTTTCGGAAGTTAAAGGAAGTTAAAGCGTTAAAGGAAACAGCAGCAGAGAAAACAGCAGCAGCCAGTATTTCTCACATTTAGAGGATTAAAGTGTTAAGAAAGAAATGAGTCATCAGTTTGGAGAAAGCAGGTGCTGTGGAAGAGGAGACAAATGACAAGATCCTCTGCTGATTAGGAGCTCTTGGACCACAGTGAAACAGGTGCCTTGAGAGTTAACAAGCTACCTAAATCACACAGCTCCTATACCACTGGCTTCATTCTTTTATCTATCTCCCATCCATCACAACTGGAAGCCAGGTACAGAAGTGCTAGCCTGAAGGCAACGAGGAGCATGCAGCCAAAATAGAGTGGACACAACTTAGTGGGTTTGTATGAGAGATTTAAGAAAAAAGCGGTGGGGGCTCATTTATTTACCTGGTAAAATGGTGTTTTCAAGGAAATATATTTGGTGAGTATATATTTAAAAATTCATCGAAACTATAAATATAAAATGAGCAAAGCCTTTCCATTATTCTTTTCATGTTTGAACAATATCTCTATTTATGATAAAATACACAAATAAAGTGACACTGCCAGCAGAGGAATAGGATATTAAAACTTCAGAGTGTTTTTAACAGTTTATTATCTATATCAAACACTTAACAGATAATGCATTTTTTATTATGTTATTAGTTGTGATTTCATTGCCTGTGATTTGATCATTCATCTGTTGGTAGGTGATCTGACTGCATTTGGAGTAAATATATCGAATATTTTTATTAGTGTTTCAGTGAGTATTCCAGCTAAGAGATTACTTAATAGTGTGTCTTATTTGTGAGGTTTTTCTTGCAAGAAAAACAACGAGCTAGAATAACATTCTGGTTATCTCATAGAGCACAAGGCCTCAGTTCTTTGTTCTTTCCTGTATCTTGTAATCGCAAGTTTTCTGAGTGAAAATATGTCATCACTTCAAATCCAGAAAAAAAAAGTTTCTATGAATCATAGAAAGCTGGCTATTCAGACATGAAAAACTGCCCTACCTATAATGATACCGGACTTTCAACATCAAAATTACTCTAGAAATAGCCTTCCAGATAGGTATCCACCTCACTATGTTTGCTGTCATTATGAAATAAGTGCATATAAAGTTCATAAGTCAGTGGGGGAGAACTGTGATTATTTTTCCAGGAAGAACCACTTTGTTAGCATGATTCTTGTTTAGTTCTGAAGTGAAATATTAATTTTAAATGCTTGTCAGAAATAAAAATGTACTGGATGTGAAATGTATATTTGTCATGATCACTTGTGATAAATTTTTGAGTGTGTTCAAGTTGGTATTACAGTTTCCCAGGGATACTAAAATAACAACAATGAGAGATAGATCATAAACTAATAAATCAAAGAAATGATACCGAGTAGGTGGGAATGGGAGATGGTCAAAACATGTTTCGAAGAAATTGCTGAAAGACATGAATTCCTTATAATGGAATCCAGGTAATGAGTTCTGACCATACAAGGGGTTTACATGAACTATAGGGTAGAAGTCACTTAGTCATTTGAAGCTTCTTT
This sequence comes from Pachyuromys duprasi, assembly GCA_028658305.1. Taxonomy (NCBI): domain Eukaryota; kingdom Metazoa; phylum Chordata; class Mammalia; order Rodentia; family Muridae; genus Pachyuromys; species Pachyuromys duprasi. The sequence goes on along the minus strand of CM053763.1, from coordinate 50,204,895 downwards.
AAATAAAATACAAAACACTTTCAGTGGGTTTTAGAATTAATTATGAATCTCTCTCATTTACACAGAGTACCTCTTTTCTCATTGGTGTGTATGACAGCCACTGGACAAGCCACAATATACTTCCCTAAATAGCTTTTGGGGATAGGTCTGTTCACTATCAATAAAACAGAAAAAAAAACCTAAAATATGAAAGGCTTTGTAGGGGAGATCCAAGATGGTTTCACCGACCAAGCAGGGTATCTGAACAGAAGCTCAGCAGTGAGAGCAGAACTACTGGCAGGCTGTACTGTGGATCCGAAAACCCCAACATCTGTGTTTCTCAGGTGAGAGGAGAACCCCTGGGAAATGTGAAGGTCCATCTTCAGGCCACCAGGCTATACCGGGAAAAATTCCTGGGCTCCCTCCAGGCACTCCCACAGTCCTAGGCCACTCACCCAAGTTGACCATCTGTGGGCTTCCTAGTACTAGATCCTGAAGGCTCCTACCTTTAGTGCTCACTATCATGGTCCTTGGAGTCAATACCTTCCTGTACTGAGGATGAGCCTCCAACCCCCTGAGCCCACTCTCTCTGCCCTGTGGACACCTTCCTGGTGGCAGTGGCTAGTGGCACTCTCACCAGCCTATGGAGTGGATACTTCCACTGTGGTGGGGGCTGCCCTATTCTGCCTGCTCCCCAGCTGCCTGGCCAGAAACAACGAGCCCAGCACAGACAGTGAACCCAGCAGAGCTAAGCTAGGTGAAGGGCTCACACCCCATTGTCTGGAATCTCTAGGAAGCCTGTGGGGCACCTGAGCAGCACTAGACTTGGAGATCTTTCTGCCTGTGCCCCAGTAGCCTGGCCCACTTGGGTTAGAAACAGTGAGCCTAACAGAGGCAGTGAGCCCAGTGGAATTAGCTAGGCATGGGACCCAACTGCCATTGTCCACCATCTCTATGAAGCCTGCGAGGCACCAGAGCAACTCTAAGCTTGGAGATCTGTCCAACTGTCAGCCTGCAGAGACAGTGACCTCAGCAGAGTGCCTTACCTTCCTTAGCTGCGTCTTAATCTCCAGCACCTATTCTTGAGCCTCTAGACATTGCCCATCCTTTTGTAGACTGCTCCAGACTCCCAAGACAGGTGGACTCAGTCTGCAGTACCGGCTCCAGGAACAGTCAAGGCTACAGACAACCAGATGGCATCAACAAAAACCTGGGTATCATGGCTTTACCAGAACCCCCCCCAAATCAATGGATATTTTAACGCAGCTGAAACACAGGAAAATGATCTTAAATCTATGATTATGCAGTTATTAGAGGCACATAAAGAGCAAACAAACACACACACAAAAATAGAGGCCAACATGGACAGATAGGAATCCACAATCAAACAGCTGATGGAAATGAAAAACTAATTCAAGACATAAAAACAGAATTAGAATCAATAAAGAAAACACAAACAAAGGAAACCCTGGAGTTGGAGAACTTAGAGAAGAAATCGTGAACCACAGAAGTAAGCATCATCAACAAAATACAAGAGATAAAGGAGAGAATCTCTGGCGCTGAAGATAAAATTGCAGAAATTGATACATCTCTCAAAGAAAACATAAAAATAGAAAAGTTCTTGACACAAAACATCCAAGAAATCAAAGATAACGTGAAAAGAAGAAACATAAGAATAATAGGAATAGATGAAAAAGAAGACTCCAGGCTTCAAGGTACAGAAAATGGTTTCAAGAAAATCATAGAAGAAAATTTCCCCTACCTAAAGAAAGAGATGCCCCTAAACATACAGGAGGCTTATAAAATACCGAATAGACTAGACCAGAAATGAAATTTCTCCTACAATGTAATAACCAAAACACTGAATCTACAGAAAAAATGAAAAAATATTAAAAGCAGCAAGAGAAAAGGCCAAATAACATATAAAGGTAGACCTATCAGAATCACACCAGACTTCTCAACAGAGATGAGGAAAGCCTAAGGGCCTGGGAGGATATCACACAAACACTACGAGACCACAGATGCCAACCCATACAACTATACCCAGCAAAACTTTCAATCAACATAGATGGACAAAGTAAAATATTCCATGACATAACTAAATTTAAATAATATATATACAGCAACCCAACCCTACAGAATATATTAGAAGGAAAACTCCAATCCAATGAGATTAAATACACCCAAGAAAACACAGGATAAATATAACTTCAAAACAAAAAAAAGTCAAAAGTAAACAAGCACACAAACACACACTCACCACCCACTCCACAATAAAAGGAACTAACAATTATGCGTCCATAATAATTATCAACATAAATGGACTCAAATCTCCCATAAAAAGACACAGACTAACAGAATGGTTGTGGAAACAGGGTCCAACATTCTGCTGCATTCAAGAAATATACCTCTGCAACAAAGATAGACACTGCCTCAGGAAAAAAAAATGTTTTCCAAGCAAATGAATGCAAGAAGCAGGTTGGAGTAGCCATCCTAATATCTAATAAAATAGACTCTCAACCAAAATTAATCAAAAGATATGGAGAGTGACATTTCATTCTCATCAAAGAAAAAATCCACCAGAAGGACATCACAATCCTGAATATCTATACTCCAAACACAAGGGTTCCTGCATTTATAAAAGAAACATTATTTTTTTAATTTATTTATTTTTATCTCAATCACAGGTTAGGTACTTTGAATCCCAGGCGTAGCCCCCTCCCTCAGTCCCTCCTACCCTCCCACTCCCTCCCTCATCTCCCTCCTCCCCACCCCCTTCAAGTCCACCAAAAGGGGAGGACCTCCTTCCCTTCCATCCAACCCCAGCTTATCCTGACTCCTCAGGGCTGGCTGCAATGTCCTCCCCTGGGATCTAGCCAGTCTGTCACTCCCCAGCTTGTATGGGGGAGGGTCAAAGAGTCAGCCATCAAGATCATGACTGAAACAGTCCCTGTTTCCCTGAATAGGGTCTTCAGTCCTACACCGAGCTA
>CM053763.1:50172018-50201426 GCA_028658305.1 Pachyuromys duprasi | reverse complement strand
AAGTTGGTATGATCAATGCTTGTTTGGATGAACAAATGGGATGGACATTGAGTGGAGGAGAAAACAAGCAACAGGACAGGAGCATGCCAAAGAGGACCTCTGGCGGGGGGGGGGGGTCAATGTAGTGATGTATCAGAACAGATATTAAGACTCGCTATCAAGCCTTGGGCAGAGGGCAAGAAGTGATGATAGAAATGGGGGAGGTTGGTGAGACTTGGGGAGAAGAAGAGCTCCACAAAGTCCAAACTGAGCAGGGCACAGGGGTCTTGTATGAGACGGTTTCTACAACCAAGGACTATGTGTGGATGTGGCCTGGAATCCCCACTCAGAGGGGGCCCATGATAGCTCGGTGTCGGACTGAAGACCTTAGTGAGGGAAACAGGGACTGTTTCAGTCATGATCTTGATGGCTGACTCTTTGACCCTCCCCCATACAAGCTGGGGAGTGACAGACTGGCTAGATCCCAGGGGAGGACATTGCAGCCAGCCCTGAGGAGATAGTATGAGCTGGGGTTGGATGGAAGGAGAGGAGGTCCTCCCCTGTTGGTGGACTTGGAGGGGGCGGGGAGGAGGGAGATGAGGGAGGGAGAGGGAGGGTGAGAGGGAATGAGGGAGGGGGCTATGCCTGGGATATAAAGTACCTAACCTGTGATTGATATAAAAAAAAAGAACACTTACCCAAAAATATTCAATAAAATAATAGCAAGCTGAATCCAAGAAAAATCAAAGATATCATCCAACATGACCAAGTAGGCTTCATTCCAGGCATGCAATGGTGATTCAATATACAAAATCCATCAACATAATCCACCATGTAAAAAAACTGACAGAAAAAAAGCATATGACCATCTCCTTAGATGCTGAAAAAGCACTTGACAAAATCCAAAACCCGTTAATGTTTAAAGTTTTGGAGAGAACAGGGATACAAGGCACATACCTAAACATAGTAAAGGCAATACACAGCAAGCCAATATCAAACTAAATGAAGAGAAACTTTAATCAATCCCACTGAAATCAGGGACAAGGCAAGGCTGCCCACTCTCTCTGTATCTCTTCAACACAGTACTTGAAGTCCTAGCTAGAGATATAAGACAACTAAAGGAGATAAAAGAGATACAGATCAGAAAGGAATTCAAAGTTTCACTATTCACAGATGATATGATAGTATACATGAATGACTCCAAAAAAATTCAACCAGAGAATCCCTTCAGCTGATAAAGACCTTCAGCAAAGTGGCTGAATACAAAATTAACTAAAAAAAATAAAAAATAAAAAATAACGAAGCCCTCCTGTATACAAAAAACAAAAGGGCTGAGATTGAAATTAGGGAAACATCACCCTTCACAATAGCTACAAATAACATAAAGTACCTTCTTGTAAATTTAACCAAGGAAGTGAAAGACTTGCATGAAAAAAAAATCTTCAAGTCTATGAAGAAAGAAATTGAAAACGATATCAGAAGATGGAAAGATCTCCTATGCTCATGGATCAAAAGGATTAACACAGGAAAAATGGTCATCCTACCAAAAGCAATCTACAGATTCAACACAATTCTCATTAAAACACCAACACAATTCTTTACAGTCCTTGAAAGAAAAACTCTCCACTTAATATGAAAAAAAAAAAAAACGAGAATTACTAAAAACATCCTGTACAAAAAAAGAACTTCTGGAGACATCTCCATCATGGATCTCAAGTTGTACTATAGAAAAACAGTAATAATAATTTTAAAAAACCAGCATGGCACTGCCATTCAAGCAGACTAGAGGATCAATGGAATCTAACTGAAGACCTGGAAATAAAACAAAACACCTACAGATACCTGATTTTTGATAAAGGAGCCAAAACCATAAAATGGAAAAATGACAGCATCTTCAAAAAGTGGTGCTAGTCTAACTAGATGTCTACATGTAGAAAATGTAAATAGATCCATATTTGTCACCCTGCACAAAACTAAAGTCTAAGTGGATCAAAGACCTCAACATAGAACCAGACACACTAAACCTGATAGAAGAAAAAGTGGGGAAAAGCCTTGAACTCATTGACACCAGGAGACAATTCCTGAACAAAACACCAACAGCTCAGGTTCTAAGATCAACAAGAAATAAATGGGACCTCATTAAACTGAAAAGCTTTTATAATGCAAAGGACATAGTCAACAGAATAAAACGACAGCCTACAGACAGGGAAAAGATCTTCACCAACCCTGCAGCTGACAGAAGGCTAATATCCAGAATATATAAAGAACTGAAGAGATTAAACACCACCAAACCAAGTAATCCAATTTTGAATGGTACAGAGCTAAAGGGAAAATTCTCAACAGATGAATATCGAATGGCAGAAAAACACTTAAAGAAATGCTCAAAGTCCTTAGTCATCAGGGAAATGCAAATCAAAAGGTCCCTGAGATTCTGATGGGTCCCTCACAACCATCAGAAAAGCTAAAATAAAAAACTCAAGTGACAACACATGCTGGAGAGCATTGGGAGAAAAGGGAACCCTCCTTCATTGCTGGTAGGAATGTAAACTTGTGCAACTACTTCCGAAATCAATCTGACCCTCTCTCAGAAAACTGGTAACAGTGTTACCTCAAGACCCAGCAATACCACACCTGGGAATATATCCAAAAGATGCTCAACCATACAACAAGGACATTTGCTCAACTATGTTCATAGCAACTTTTATCATAATAGCCAGAATCCGGAAACAACCTAGATGCCCCTCAATTGAAGAATGAAATTGTGGTTCATTTTTAATTGAATTTTTATTTTTTATATTAATTAGAGTTTATTTACTTTTATCCCAGCTGTAGCCCACTCCCTCATTCCCTCCCAATCCCACCCCCTCCTTCATCTCCTCCCTGCCCCTCTCAAAGTCCACTGATAGTGGAGGACCTCCTCCCCTTCCATCTGTCCCTAGCTTATCAGGTCTCACCAGGACTGCCTGCAATGTCCTCCTCTATGGCCTAGGAAGGTTGCTCCTCCCATGGGGGGGGGGGGATTCAAAGAGCTAGCCATTGAGTTCATGCCAGAGACAGTCTTTGTTCCCCTTACTAGGGAACCCACTTGGAGACTGAGCTGCCATGGGCTACATCTGAGCAGGGGTTCTAGGTTATATCCATGCTTCCTTGGCTGGAGAATCAGTCTCAGACAAGCCCCTGTGCCCAGATATATTTGGATCTTGTGGAGCTCCTGTCTTCTCCAGGTCTTACTAATTCCCTCTTCTTTCATATGACTCCCTGCACTCTGCCCAAAGTTTGGCCATGAGCATCAGCATCTGCTTTAATACACTGCTAGGTAGAGTCTTTCAGAGGCCCTCTATGGTAGGCTCCTGTCCTGCTTCTTGTTTTCTCCTACTTCCAATGTCCATCCCATTGTGGTAGACTTACAGAATGGAATAATACTCAGCTATTAAAAACAAGGAAATCATGAAATTTGCAGGCATGAAACTAGGAAAGATCATCCTGAGTGAGGTAACCCAGAAGCAGAAAGACATTTCTGGTCTAAACTCACTTATATTTTGATATTTGCCATCAATAAAGAATAAACATCCTAAAATCTATAGTCCTATAGAAGCTAAACAAGGAGGACCCTAGGGGAGGATGCTTAATTCTCTTCCAGAAAGGGAAACAGGATAGACACCAGAAGCGGTAGAAGACTACCATAGCTGTCCTCTAAAAGACTCTACCCAGCAGGGGATTGAAGCAGATGCAGAGACTCATAGAGAAACTTTGGACAGAGCACAGTGAGACTTATGGAAGAAGGGAGATATAGAAGGACCCTGAGGGGACAGGAGCCACACAAGGAGACCAAATAAACAAAACAAAACAAAACAAACAAACAAAAAAGAGCAGGGCCCAGGGAGTACTGCAGAGGTTGATGCATCAACGAAAGACCATGCATAGAGAGGACCTAGAACACCTGCTCAGATGTAACCCATAAACAGCTCAGTTTCCATGTGAGTTCACCAGTAAATGGAAAAGAAACAGTCCTTGACAAGAACTTGGTTGCCTGCTCCTTGATAACTTCTTCATAGTGGGGCAATCTAGCCAACCCACAGACAAAGAGGATGCAGGCAGTCCTGATGGAACCTGATAGGTTAGGGTCAGATAGTAGAAGAGGAGGACTTCCCCTATCAGTGAACTAAGGAAAGGGATAGGAGAGGAAGGGGATGGAGGGTGGGACTGGGAGGAGATTAGGGAAGGGGCTACAACTGGGATACAAAGTGAATAAATTGTAAATGGTAATAATAATAATTAATAATAATAAACAAAACTTTTTGTATGACAAAAACTACAGTCTATGACAAAAACACTTCATATCTCAAACAGTTATTAAAATGCATAGTCATCGATTCTCATATATACTCAAAAGAACAATTACCAGCTTAGTCACTCCTGAGAAAGGTAGAAGAGGGGAGAGAGAGAGACTCTATACTTCTGAAACAAAATATGGAGCCAAGTTTCTTAAAAACCAGGGACTGAAAAGAAAATGCTGATTCACAGGATTATTTCCCAGCTGTAAGAAGACTGAGACAAAAATAGGCAACTTCCCATCATTACGTTTACATCTGTTATTCTTTCAAATTAAAAATAGTCCTTTGGGTACGTTTTATAAATATAGTATGGTATTTCTATCTCTGACAAAAATCAGCTTTTCCTGTTTGCTTCTGTTTGGGATTACTATTGTTACTATTTTGTCTACTTTTTAAACAAGAGATTTCAGAGCTGTATTGGATTGTATCTGTCTATCACACTGAAACTCAATCAACTTGAAATCCTGTTGATCCTACATGGCTCTCACTGCTGCCACATCACTATAGGCCCCGATCATTTCTGCCCTACATTTTTGCATGGCCTCCTCTAACCCATTTTTCCCCCATCAATCAAACCACCAGAATTCCTATGAAAACATTAATCTGTCTGTCTTCACTGTTGATAAAATGAAGTACCATCTCCTTGGTATCATTTTCTCAGTCTCTTTTTAAAGCAGTTGGTTGCACTCAGGCCTGACCACATGTGAAATAGATGATCCATGAACTACTCCCCATGTTTTATCTTATCAACTGCCTTTATGCTACTGATCCTCCCATGCCCCAAGCAGCACACATGATGGATTTCCCCATTGTTGGAACTTGCTAAGCTTACAGAGAACTCTTCCAACTCTGGTTTTGCACATATTTTTACTATCAGATCAGCACAAATTTTCACGTACATAATTGTTTAAAGCTATTTATTTTTATTAGTTTTTAGAGTAGCAAAGTAATGTGTTTCCTCATGCATCCTAACACATGCATGTTGATATTCCTTGTCATCATTATTCCCCCCCCTCCATTGTCCTTCTTCTCCATGGATTTCTGAACCTCTTCCTCTATGCTCTCTCTAGAATAAGCTCTTATTCTGACTCACTTCTTCTCTGGATAACAAAGAGGTGGCTTCAAACCCTCCATCATACATGAAGGTCAGCCTTACATATTTTTGCAATATGAAACTTTGATTTGGACTCCTTAGTACTTTGTTCCCATTATATTTGTTTATATCATTTATAGTAGACCAGTAATTATTTCTTCTCTGTTTTGTATAATGACATATTTCACTCTGGCAACAAAGGGAAATAATGGAGAATAAACACTAAGTGTCAAAACAAAAAACAGGTATGTGAGTATGCATTGCAGTCAGGCTTGGGTTGTTTGTTAACTGTGAGGTTAATTGTTACCTAACTCCAAAACCCAATTCCAGTATTTATAATTATTTGCTTTGAACACATTATCTGAAGTACCAAAACCTCATTTTAAAATCAAGAAATATGCAACATATTATAAATATTTCATATGTACCAGGTCCTATTCTAAGTGTTGTGCATAGACTCATAAAGATGACAGAAATTTTATGGATTTGCACTTTTATACTAGTGTAGTTTTCTCAAAAATATATGACTAGAATTGATACTGTACTTATAAAAATTTTTAGCATAGTGCTTTGACATCTGAAAATAAAGTAAATTTTATCAACAGCTCTTAATTTTAGTAGTACTATTTTAAAGTTGATATACGTAGATGATGCAGTAACGATGCACAAATGGATTCTTCTAGATTAAATCAATTGTTCCCATTTCTGAATATACTCATAACTCTTTAATGGAGGTGGCTCTAAGCTCTAATTGTTTCTTAATTATAGAGTAGGGTTTTTTTTTGGTACTGAAATGACAAGAAACTTTGGCCTGACAAATGAGGGTTTTGTTTTGGTTTTGGTGCTGAATCAATGTATCTGTTTTATTTTCTTTGCTATTCTTCTGGCTTCTGTGAACCACTTGATTCCTTTATGGAATGTTCTGATTCCACACTTTGCTCTGTCCTTAGCTTTCAGTGTCTTAATTCTAGATGCTTCTTTACCTAGTGTCATCCTCTTAGCTGATGCTGCCTTTCACTGTCTAACATATATGACTTTTATTCTTGCCTTGACGGTAAAACGTGTTTTTGCTGCTGTTTAACTATTTTGAGAGTTAAAACATTGAATAACCAAGTAAATAACCACCGAGTCAACTAAACTACTAAGTTTATTGTTAACATGATATTACAGGTAAGGTGTGTATCCTAGTTCTGTGTGTTCCTTAGTTCAGATAGTACAGTAAATAAGAATTTAAATATCATACATAAAACAGCATAAATAATTATTGTTACATTCTTTAGAGGTCTCATTTTGAAATAAATGGGGTATAGACAGGGTAGACAATTTGCCAGAGTGTGTGTATATATACACATTTTTGGTTTTTCACAGCACGTTTCTCTGTGTTGCCTTGTAGTCCTGAACTTGCTTTGAGAAGCAGGTTGGGCTCAAACTCACAGATATCTGCCTGCCTCTGCCTACCTCCCTGACTGCTAGGATTAAAGCTATGTGCCATGGCGCCCATCTTAGTTTTACAATTTTTAAGACAATGCAGAGAGCCCTCATGAGACTTGATAAGCTAGGGTCAGATGGAAGGAGAAGAGGACCTCCCCATCAGTAGACTTTAAGAGGGGCATGGGAGGAGATGAGTGAGGAAGGGTGGGGTTGGAAGGGAATGAGGGAGGGGGCTACAGCTAGGATATAAAGTGAATAAACTGTAATTTATATAAAAAATTATAAAAAGAAACTTGTGAGTCTAGCCTTTAAGAGGATAGAAGCAGATGCTGAGACTTGCAGCCAAACTTTGGGCAGAGCACAGGGAGTCTTATGGAAGAACTGGGGAATAGAAGGACCTGACAGGGACAGGAGTTCAACAAGGAGACCAACAAAGCTTTAAAATCTGAGCCCAGTCTCAAAAAAAAGACCTGTGTGCCCAGTTTTTTTTTGTTGTTGTTTTGTTTTGTTTTTTGGTTCTGTTGCTCTCCTTTTGGAGGTTTTGTCCCTGCCAGGTTTTACCATCTCCCTCTTCTTTCATATGATTCCCTGAACTCTGTCCAAAGTTTGATTATGAGCCTCAGCATCTACTTTGATACACTACTCAGCAGAGTCCTTCAGAGGCTCTCTGTGGTAGGTCCTGTTCTGTTTTCTCCCTCTTCCGATGTCCATCTGGTTTGTCTTTATGAGTGAGGATTGATCCTCTCCAACCAAGGACCATTCATGGAGATAACCTAGAACCCTTACACAAATGTAGCCCATGGCAGCTCAGTATCCAAATGGGTTCCCTAGTAAAGGGAATAGGGACTGTCTCTGACATGAACTCAGTGGCTGGCTCTTTGATTGCCTCCCTCTGAGGGAGGAGCAGCCTTGCCAGGCCACAGAAGAAAACAATGCAGCCAGTCCTGATGAGACCTCATAGGCTAGGGTCAGATGGACTTGGAGAGGGGCATGGGAGGAGATGAGGGAGGGAGAGTGGGATTGGGAGGGAATGAGGGAGTGGGCTACATCTGGGATACAAAATGAATAAACTGTAATTAATATAAAAAATAAAAATTAAAAAATAATCTGAGCCAGGGGACCTTGCAAAGACTGATGCACCAACCGAGGACCATGCATGGAGAGGACCTAGAACCCCTGCTCAGATGTAGCCCATAGACAGCTCTGTCTTTATGTGGGTCCACGAGTAAGCAGAGCATGCTGTGTCTGTCATGAACTCTGTTGCCTGCTCTTTAATCAGGTGCCACTGGCGATTCTGTCTTGCCAGGCCACAAAGGAAAAGGATCCAGGCAATCCCGATGAGACTTGATAAGGTAGGGCAGAGGGCAGGGGAAGAGAACTCCCCCTTTCAGGGGAATGGGGGAAGGGAATAAGGGAGGAAAAGGGAGGAAGAAGGAGAAAGAGGGAGGAAGTCAGAGAGAGGGACCAGAAGGAAATGAGGGAGGGAGCTACAATCGGGATATAAAATGAATAATTTTTTTAAAAAACGGATGCAAAACAGAGCTTTGAGTTCATTCTGTCTGGTTTTCTAGTCTTTGCTTTAAAGTATTAAGTATAATACCGGGGGGTTGGAGGGAGGGGCGGGTCCAAGATGGCGGCACCTGGAGTCCACTTTTTCTGACCAGCAGCACAGCAGGATCTGCACAGTGACCAGCAGACAGAACTCTCTGTCCTAAAACACCAGCTACCTGTGTTTCCCAGGTGAGAGGACACCCCACAGTGTGGGATTCAATCAGCTTTAACTCTAAAATCATGAAAGAGGTCCCTGTTCCACCAGGCACTTGGTCCCCAGCCCAGAGCCACAAGCTGACGTGCTCTGATCACTGTCCCCGACTGAACTGTGGGCCCCACAACATGGGAAACTGGTATTACCAGTTAAGAGAAAACCCCACCTTGCAGGAAACGATCGGGACCGACCTTAGGTCACCCAGACAATCCCTGGAAAAAGACCCGGGTTCAGCAGACGCTCAGGCACCAGCTCAAAGCCAGGGACCCAGAGTCCTGGTTGCATGCCTGACTAGCTGCCCCACATAGGACTGTGGACCACAAGGCACCAGAGACTGAGTCTCTCTGTTGGGTGACCCACAGAGAGAGGAACAGAAGGTTTGACCTCAGAGCACTCAGCCAACACTCTCCCCACAACCCCCGAAAAGTTCTTGGGAAAAGTTACAGTTTCAGCAGACTTCCAGGCGCCCAATTGGCAGCAAGGCGGAGGCACACGAGTGCCTGTGTCTGTGGTTTCTACTCGCCATCCCAGAAAGAATTGCAGTTCCCCAAAACACAGTCTGGGTGTCCCTGCCGGGAGGAAACCTCACAGTAAAGGGATCATCAGGTCCATCAATCAGGACACCCAACTCCATAAGACTTTCTGGGTTCACGTAGGCCCTAGGCTCTATCCTTCTACTGCAGGCATGAGTGCCCTGCTCACCTGCCATTGATTACTGCTAGGGTACAGGAGCACACAGCTGCAACCTCAGACCTACAAAACCCTGAGAACCATCACAGCAACCCTCAGATACTGGTCCAACTTGCGACTGGACATCCCTAGCTAAACTGACAAAACTTTGGGACTCCCTGGTTCTTCAAGAGGGCTGCACCCCCCAAAAAATCACCTTAAGAACAGCAGCTGCAGCTCACTAAACTCAGAGCAAAATACCCAGAAGCAGGGCAGCCATCTTCAGGACTTCTCTGATGAGAGCAGAGCCTTCCTGAACACCACAGTTACCATATAGGTCCATATGCCTGAGGTGAACTGTGACAATTCCTGAGAAGCACCACCATTCAGATGAGCATAGCCAAAAAGCTGAGGAGATCTACTTCAGAACCCTGCCAAGGGGATTCTCCTCACCCCAACACCCAGCAGGCACCGGAAATTAACAGACAGCATCTGAGAGAGCCAGATGGGTAGAGGCCAGCGTAAAAACACAACCAACAAAAGGCAAAGCAATATAGCATCCCCAGAACCCAGTTACCCAGGAGCAAGTAGCCCTGGACACCCTAACATAAGTGAAATTCAAGAATTTCAATTATGCTTATTAAGAGGTTAATGGACAAAGCAATTAAAATGTGTAAAGAGTTAGAGGGAGATATAGTAAAACAGATTATGGCCATCATCCAAAGTCTCCCATGCAGCCAAAGAGTTTGTGGCTTTCAGAGAGGAAATGATTAAAGCACTGAAAGAAATAAAAGAAACAGCAGAAGGAATTGAGGGGAAGGAATTAAAGGAAAAACAGGAAAATACACACAGGTGAAGGAAATCAATAAAACGTTCAAGATCTGAAGATAGAATTGGAAAAATTAAAGAAAACACAAACCGAGGAAATCATGGAGAGGGAGAACCTAGGGAAGAAAACAGGAACTACAGAGGTAAACATAACCAACAGATTACAAGAGATGGAAGAAAGATTATCAGGTGTGGAAGATACAATGGAAGAAATTGATGTATCCGTCAAAGAAAATAATAAAACTAAGAAATTCCTGACACAAATCATCCAAGAAATCCAAAACAACATAAAAAGACAAGACCTAAGAATAATAGGAATAGAGGAAAAAGAAGATTCCCTCCTCCAAGGCCCAGAAAATATATTCAACTAAATCATAGAAGAAAATTTCCCCAACTTAAAGGAGAGGCCTATAAAAATACAAGAGGCTTAAAGAACACCTAATAAATTAGACAAGAAAAGAAAATCCTCCCTCCACATAATAATCAAAACAGTAAGTATACAGAACAAAGAAAAAATACTAAAAGCTGCAAGGGAAAAAGGCCAAGTAACATATAATGGCAAACCCATCAGAATCACACCTGACTTCTCAACAGAGACTATGAAAGCCAGAAGAGCGTGGACAGATATCATGCAGACCCTAAGAGAACACAGATGTCAGCCTAGGCTACTATACCCAGCAAAACTCTCAGTCCTCATAGACGGAGAAAACAAGATATTCAATGACAAAAACAGATTTCAACAATACCTACACACAAATCCAGTGTTACATAATATACTAAAAGGAAAAATACAACCCAAGAAAACTAACTACTTTCAAGAAAACACAAGAAATAAATAACATCACTACAGCAAAACAAAAAGTAGCCAAGCACACTAACACACTACCATAGCCAACATCAAAATCAAAGGATCTAACAGCCACTGGTCATTAATCTCTCTCAACATCAATGGACTCAATTCTCCAATAAAAAGACACAGACTAACAGAATGGATGCGTAAACAAGACCCAACAATCTGTTGCATACAAGAAACACACCTAAGTCACAAAGATAGACATTGCCTGAGAGTAAAGCGCTGGAAGACAGTTCTCCAAGCAAATGGACCTAAGAAGCAAGCAGGATTAGCCATTCTAATATCTAATAAAATAGACTTTCAACCAAAATTAATCAAAAGGGATGGAGAAGGACACTTCATACTCATCAAGGGAAAATTCAACCAGAAGATATCACAATCCTGAACATGTATGCCCCCAATACAAAGGCACCCACATTTGTATAAGAAACATTAATAAAACTTAAGCCACACATAGATCCCCGCACATTATTAGTGGGAGACTTCAACACACCACTCTCAACAAAGGACAGATCAACAAAATAAAAATTAAACAAAGATACAGTAACTCTAACAGAGGTCATGAATCAAATGGACCTAACAGACATCTACAGAAACTTTCACCCAAACACAAAAGAATTTACCTTCTTCTCAGCACCTCATGGAACCTTCTCCAAAATAGACCATATGGTTGGTCACAAAGCAAGCCTCAACAGATACAAGAAGATTGAAATAATCCCTTGTATCCTATCTGATCACCATGGATTAACACTGGACCTCAACAACAGAAATAACAAAAAGCCTACACATACATGGAAACTGAACAACTTGCAACTAAGTGACAACTGGGTCAGGGAAGAAATAAAGAAAGAAATTAAAGTCTTCCTAGAATTCAATGAAAATGACAGCATAACACACTCAAACTTATGGGACACAATGAAAGCAGTGTTAAGAAGAAAGTTCATAGCTCTAAGTGCCTTCAAGAAGAAACTCGAAACATCTCATTCAAGCAACTTAGTGGCTCACCTAAAAGCCCTAGGGGAAAAAAAGAAGAAGAAGAAGAAGCAGACACACCAAAAAGGAGTAGACGGCTGGAAATAATCAAACTCAGGGCTGAAATCAATGAATTAGAGACAAATAAAACAATTCAAAGAATCAATGAAACCAAGAGCTGGTTCTTTGAGAAAATCAACCAGAGAGAAAAACCCTTAGCCAAACTAACTGAAAGGCAGAGAGACACTATCCAAATCAACAAAATCAGAAATGAAAAGGGGGACATAACAACAGACACTGAAGAAATCCAAACAATCACTAGGTGTTACTTCAAAAGCCTGTATGCTATAAAATTGGAAAATCTAAGTGAAATGGATAATTTTCTTGATCGATTCCACTTGCCAAAGCTGAATTAAGACCAGGTAAATCAATTAAATAGTCCTGTATTCCCTAAAGAAATGGAAGACATCATCAAAAGTCTCCCATGCAAAAAAAAAAAAAAAAAAAGCCCAAGGCCAGATAGTTTCAGCGCAGAATTCTACCAGACTTTCAAAGAAGAGCTAACACCAGTACTCTTCAAATTAATCCACAAAATAGAAACAGAAGGAACATTACCAAACTCATTCTATGAAGCCACATCACCTTGGTACCTAAACCTCACAAAGACCCAACAAAAAAAGAGAATTTCAGGCCAATCTCCCTTATGAACATTGATGCAAAAATACTCAATAAAATACTTGCAGAATGAATACAACAACACATCAAAAATATCATCTATTACAACCAAGGACCAAGTAGGCTTCATCCCAGGCATGCAAGGGTGGTTCAATATATGGAAATCCATCAATGTGATCCACCATATAAACAAACTAAAGGAGAAAAACCACATGATCATTTCCCTAGATGCTGAAAAAGCATTTGATAAAATCCAACATCCATTCATGTTTAAAGTCTTGGAGAGATCAGGTATACAAGGCACATACCTGAACATAGTAAAGGCAATATACAGCAAGCCTATAGCCAACATCCAACTGAATGGAGAGAAACTTAAATCAATCCCAGTGAAGTCAGGGACAAGGCAAGGCTGCCCACTCTCTCCATATCTCTTCAACAGAGTTCTTGAAGTCCTTGCTAAAGCAATAAGAAAATTAAAGGAGATCAAGAGGATACAAATTGGAAAGGAAGAGGTCAAAGAATCACTATTTGCAGATGATATGATAGTATACCTGAGTGACCCCAAAAATTCTACCAGGGAACTCCTGCTGCTGATTAACACCTTCAGCAAAGTGGCTGGATACAAAATTAACTCAAAAAAAAAATTCAGTAGCCTTCCTGTATACAAAAGACAAAAGGACTGAGAAAGAAATTTGCAAAACAACACCCTTCAAAATAGGTCATAAAATACCTTGGTGTGAACCTAACCAAGCAAGTCAAAGACTTGTAGGAAAATAATTTTCCAGTGTCTAAAGAAAGAACTAGAAGAAAATATCAGAAGATGGAAAGACCTCCCAGGCTCATGGTTTGGCAAGATTAATAAAATAAAAATGGCCATCTTACCAAAAGCAATCTACAGTTTCAATGCAATTCCCATCAAATTACCAACAAAATTCTTTATAGACCTTGAAAGAAATATTCTCAACTTCATATGGAACAACAAGAAACCCAGAATTGCTGAAACAATCTCTTACAATAAAAGATCTTCTAGAGGGCTCTCCATCCCTGATCTCAAGCTGTACCATAGAGCAACAATACTAAAAACTGCGTGGTACTGGCATAAAAACAGAATGGTGGATCACTGGAATCGAATAGAAGACCCTGAAATAAATCCACACAGTTATGGACACCTGATTTTTGACAAAGATACCAAAACCATTCAATGGAAAAAAGACAGCATCTTCAACAAATGGTGCTGGTCTAACTGGATGTCTACATATAGAAAAACGCAAATAGATCCATACTTATCACTCTGCACAAAACTAAAATCCAAGTGGATCAAAGACCTCAATATAAAACCAGACACACTAAACTGCTTAGAAGAAAAAGTGGGGAAGAGCCTTGAACTCATTGAAACAGGAGACAACTTCCTGAAAAGAACACCAATAGCACAGGCTCTAAGAGCAACAATCAATAAATGGGACCTAATGAAACTAAAAAGCTTCTGTAAAGCAAAGGACACTGTTGTCAGAACAAAATGACTGCCTACAGATTGGGAAAGGATCTTCACCAACCCTATAACTGACAGAGGACTAATATCCAGTTTATATAAAGAACTCAAAAAGTTAAACAGCCACAAGTCAAGTAATCCAATTAAAAAATGGGGTAGAGATCTAAACAGAGAATTCTCAATAGAGGAATATTGAATGGCAGAGAAACACTTAAAGAAATGCTCAACATCCTTTCTCATCAGGGAAATGCAAATCAAAACAAACCTGAGATTTCACCTTACACCCATCAGAATGACTAAGATAAAAAACTCAAGTGACAACACATGCTGGAGAGGTTGTGGAGAAAGGGGAACCCTCCTCCACTGCTGGTGGGAATGTAAACTTGTACAACCACTCTGGAAATCAATCTGGTGTTTCCTCAGACAACTACGAATAGTGCTTCCTCAAGATACAGCTATACCACTCCTAGGCATATATCCAAAAGAGGCTCAAGTACACAATAAGGACATTTGCTCAACCATGTTTGTAGCAGCTTTATTTGTAATAGCCAGAAGCTGGAAACAACCCAGATGCCCCTCAACTGAAGAATGGATACTGATATTGTGGTACATCTACACAATGGAAGATTACCCAGCAATAAAAACAAAAACAAGGATATCATGAAATTTGCAGGTAAATGGTAAGAACTGGAAAGGATCATCCTGAGTGAACTATCCCAGAAGCAGAAAGACACACATGGTATATACTCACTCATACAGACATATAATATAGGATAATCCTACTAAAATCTGTACACCTAAAGAAACTAATCACGAGGGAGGACTCTGGTTAAAATGCCCAATCCCTCTCCAGAAGGGCAAAGAGGATGTACTTCAGAAGAGAAAACAGAGAACAAGTCAGGAGCCTGCCAAGAGGGCCTCTTAAAGACTCTGCCCTGCAGACTATCAAAGCAGATACTGAGACTTATAGCCAACACTTGGGCAGAGTGCAGGGAATCTTATGAAAGAAGTGTGAAATAGTAAGATCTGGAGAGGACAGGAACTCCACAAGGAGAGCAACAAAATCAAATAATCTGAGCTCAGTGGTCTTTCCTAAGATTGATACTCCAACCAAATACCATGCATGGAGATAACCTAGGGCCCCTGCACAGATGTAACCCATGGCAATTCAGTGTCCAAGTGGGTTCCATAGTAATGGGAACAGGGACTGTCTCTGACATGAATTGATTGGTCTGCTCTTTGATCACCTCTCCCTGAAGGGGGAGCAGCCTTTCCAGGCCACAGAGGAAGACAATGCAGCCACTCCTGATGAGACCTAATAGACTGGGATCAGAGGGAAGGAAAGGAGGACCTCCCCTATCAGTGGTCTTGGGGAGGGACACGGGTGCAGAAAGGGGAGAAAGGGAGGGATTGGGACAGGAGGAGGGAGGGAACTACAGGGGTATATAAGGTGAAAAAGTGTAATTAATGAAGAATTTAATAAAAAATTATAAAAAGAAATACTACTTCTCACAAATAAGGATGACATAATAGCCTTACAATATAATATATACATACATATGTAGCATATACATACACACATAGCATGTATATACATAAATATATATATATAAACTCTCACTTGAGAAGAATTTAATAAAAAATTATAAAAAGAAATACTACTTCTCACAAATAAGGATGACATAATAGCCTTACAATATAATATATACATACATATGTAGCATATACATACACACATAGCATGTATATACATAAATATATATATATATAAACTCTCACTTGAAAGCATGACACCTGCTCCATATATATCATACTTTCAAGTGAGAGTTTAATGACGTGAGTTAGAAACATGTCAACTGGAGTGATACACTTTCCATTTCTGCTTTCCACAAGCACCATGAGATTCTCTTGGTGGCATCGTGTGCTGTCTTAGTAAGACAATGTTGACACACTCAGCCTCCCTTTCGGATCCTCCCTTTCAGAGCAATATTCTTTTTGATGATCTTTTTTTTTTTTTTTTACTTAACTGATATAGCCAAGGCATGCCCAATTGACCTAAATGTGCCCAAGTTGATTCCACGCTTACTAATTTGAGAGTTGAACAAAATGTCATAAATTGTTGACAATGAAAACAAAAACAATCCTTCTCACTATGCATTCATCCTAGATATGGTTCTTGAGAACATTAAGGGCCCTTGCTATGGAGACTTTCTCCAGAACAAAGGCTCCTTTCCTATCCAGCCTCATTTTTAACTCTTCCATATATAAACATATATATATATATATACATACATGTGTATATACATCTATCGATATGTGTGTATGTATGTATGTATTTGCATAACCTTCAGATAAATATGCTCCCTACTCAATTTCCCAGTGTGATAATTTAATCATGAACCAGCAACACAAAACCAGACTCATGTTTTTAACGCTTTATCCCCAACTGGCAGTCTTATTTCAGAGCCCATGGCAGCTTTCGGGTCTGATGGTTAGTTGGCAGAAGTAGTTCACTAAGGATGGACTTTGAAGGCTCTCTGGGCTCCAGGTTCTTGCCTTGATCTCTGATTCCTGGTAGACTATGACGTCAATAGACACTGACATATGTTCCTACCACCTGGAACCGAAACATTCCATGTACCGTTCTCAAGGATAGACTGAAAACCTCCCAAACTAGAATCAAAATACATCTTCCCTGTCTTATATTGTTTCTGTAATTTATTGTATCACCATGATACAAATTAATATTCTTGGAGAGATTATTATTGTGGTTGTTGTTATTGTTATTTTTGCTCTCCAACTACTGAATATTATAAGTGAGGAATAATTAATAAATGCTGGACTAGGTCACATTTTGACAGGTAGTATTTTTCATTTGCTGATTTCTTTTTTTTTTCTCTATGTCAAAGTCCCACCTGATATTCATTTTGAAGACCTAAACTGCTAAGAAAATTATTCCAGGTAAGATGAAACATTAATATAGAAAAGATACAGGATATTTGTCAACAGATATTCCAGACACTGAAGAGTTTGAAAAGATATGAAAACAAAGCCACCTTCATGGTTATTTAGAAACTGCAATAATGCCTTAGATAGTACCAAATAGAAAATTCAGCAGAATTCAATCAAGATAGTATATCACAGACCTCGGTCTATATATGTACTGAAGAGTGGGAGTTAAAGGCTTTCATTTCTAGAATGTGAACTCCAAATTTCACACTTGGTAGCAAATTAGAAATCTTCAGACTATAATTAGAAAACCTCTCATGACAGAAGTCGTCAGGAGGAAGTCTTAGCTTTCACAGTAGCCTCTCTCCCAGACTCTCTCCAAATATTCATTATTTAAGTTAAACACAGAGTAGACTCTATCACCTGTCTATTAAAGTCTTCACTTGCTACCAGGAAAATGCAGTTTATTTCAGGCTGTAGGAGCAGCCAAGTGCCCAGTGTCCCATTGCTGACAAATATGTCATGCCTAAGGTTCAGTTGATAGTTGTTTTAACCAGCTTTAATGGGAAGCAGTAAGAGTGAATTAGTACTGACTAGTTCTCTGTGAACTATTTGACTTTATATCTCTGTACTATAAAACCATTTTTAGTTGAAGTAAAGGACATTTTAACCCAATACTTTTTTTCACTCAGGAATTGTTCATTAAATAAATTAAAGTTTAAATGACAGAAAATAACATTATTTTCTCATTTTTTTTCTAAACCCCAAGGGACAATTAAAAACATGCCATTAATGCCCAGATTCTCACAGTAATGTATCACCTCTGTTGAGCCGTGACGAAATACTTATTAAATAGATTACCAAATAGCTTATTTTTATAATGAAGCAAAAGTTATAACTTTAATACATATACAACCTAATGACCAAAAGTCAAAATTTATTGCTGTTAAATCTTGAACTCAAACTAAATCTATTTGCATAAAATTTGAGAAAAATATTCCATTATATCTATGCAGCAACTATTTTTATACTGTGGAATATAAACCAGGGTGACATTTCTTTGAAAAATTAAAGTATATTTAATTTAGATTCTAATATATTAAAAAAATTACCAAAGACCAATGATCCAAATTTCATAAATAGGAAATTTAAATGTATAATTTTAGTATGTGGGTCATATTATATTAAGTTCACTAACATAGGCCCTATTAGGTTTATAATATTAAGTTATAAATATATTGTTCAAAATTTTTGATTAATCATAGGTATCATTGATTTGTACATCACAAATGGCCAAAATCATAATCTAATCAATGTAAGAAGTTTATTGCTATGGAAGAAAAGAACAATAGAACTACTAATGGGAAAATTCTTAATAGAAAATTCATTTATTCTTTGTATTCAATAAGCATATTTACATCTATGTGCAAAAGCAAAACGGAAGGCATAAAGAGATACAAACACAGCCCAAGAAATCTCCAGAAACAGTTCAAAAAGGAAGGTAATTATGTACATGTACATAAACAAGCACATCACACAGCATATTATGATTCAGTGTGGGTAGTTTCAGAATGCAAAACAAAACCCGATAATGGAGAGGGCAGAAAAATCCCTGGGCCAGCGCCATATGTAAATTAAAGAATGTTAGGCGCCGGCGCGACAGGGTGCAATGGTGTTAAGCTGAATGGTAGGAAAAATGATGGCTTGGCATCAACTCCTCTTCATCTACATCATCTGTGCATAGCCCAACGCTGTAAGGAGGGGTCCTGTACTCAGAATCCGCCTTCTTTGCCGACAGATGAACAGATGTCTTATGGGTGTGAGACTTTATCTTGGAAAAAGATGATGATGAATTTCACAGAGCTGAGTCACTGGCTGATCAGAGCAGCACTCCAATCCCTCCCCGTGCAGTCACAAGGCACTCCGGAACGGCTTTTTGGTCCTTGCCCTTTCTATTATGATAACTGGAAAAATAAGCAGTTCATTACAGAGCCCAGTCACTTGAAATTCGCAGCCAGACCTACTGATTAAATCACAGCAAAAGCGGCTGTTCTCATCCCTGGACTCATCTCTTTTCTCAGTTGTATTTTTATTTCAAAATCAAACAGTCTTTAGATGGAAAATAATGTGACATATTTAGCAGAGGGCTTGAAATAGCTATTTTAAAACACTAAAAGTAAAAAATGTACAAGGGGGAAAACACGTCCAAAAAGCTTGCTCTTACACACTGCTTCTTAACAACCATCACCCAGAATAATAACCCCTCGGAGAAGGCTCCTCTATGCTCAGGTATCTTTAGAATCTACTGGTAATTTTTATCTCACAAGTGTGTATCAGACTTGGCTTAAACTTTGTATTCTCTCTTCTCATTCTTTTTCCAGGGCTATAAATGGAAGTACTGTGACTAAAACTGCATTATTGCTTCATCTGGTGAAAACTCATAGGTGAGGTTGTCATAACCAGTAGTTTAACACTGAGAAAGGAGACATTTTATTCAGTTTCCCCTGAAAGGCATCAGTTTTCAAGAAGTTTAATCTGGGGCTATACAGATTAGAATGGCTTTTAATTTTCTTTCTTTAACTTTGAGCACATCTCTGAATCTTGCTAAGCCAATATCTTCTTATGTGATATGTCCTATCTCTTGGAATATTTGGAAATATTGAATGTTATAGTTGATTTAGGAGGCCTTGCTCATTGTAAGTGCTGGCTGACCACTGAAAACAAATGTGCTCACCCTTCCAACCATACCCCCTTATCACACAGAAGACTGTGTCTACCAAACCTTGTGAGATAATTGAATTACTCAGCATCTAATTTTAAAAACTGACAATTTCCTAAGCAACTGGTCACTGTACTAGATAACTGTGGTCCCCTTTCTTTTTTAAAGGATTATAAAAATACTGTTAATGTTATTCTGCTAAGCTTACAGCCAGGAGCTAACATAACTCCTCTGGGAGGCTTCACCCAGCAGCTGATGGAAACAGATGCAGAGACCCACAGCCAATGTTTGGCAGAGCCTGGGGAGTCCTACAGAAGAGTTGGCAGAGCAGTTAAGGGAATTGGAGAGGTCAAGGAGTCTACAAGAAAACCTACAGTGTCAACTAACCTGGACCCATGGGGCTCACAAAGACTGAACCACCAATCAAAAAGCATGCATGGACTGTTCCTAGGCCCCCATAACATGTGTAGCAGATGCGCAGCTTGGTCTTCATGTGGGTCCCCCAGCAACTGGAGTGGGAGACCTCTCTAAGTCTGATGTCTTCCTTTGAATCCCATTCCCCTAACGGGGCTGCCTTCTCTGGCCTCAGTGAGAGAGGATGCACCTAGTTCTGTAGCAATTTAATGTGGCATGGAGGATTGGTACCCATGGGGATTTCTTCCTTCTCTAAGGAGGAGAGAGAAAAATGATGGAAGAAGTGCGTGCGTGCGTGCATGTGTGTGTGTGTAGGGGGTGATTGGGAAGAGAGGAGGGCAGGCTGCAATCAGGATGTAAAGTGAATAAAATAACTTAATTTAAAAAAAACTGGTAATGAATAAAACATAAGGGACAAAATAAGGTACAATGGCGGTAATATAAAAATAAAACAAACCAAAACATTTCATTTTAGACTAAATGCCACATAAAAATGTAGCTACTTGCTTTCCCTGGGACCAGGAAATGATATTGGAAGGCACTATTACTTTTCCAAAAACAAGTTCATTTCCCAAAAGATGGCATCAGTTGTAAATGGCGTTTTTATATTTTCTCACATGAGAGGATGAGATGAGAGCTGTACCCAGACTTTTGAATACATAGCTTGGGCTGAGATCAAAGAGTTTCTATCTAACTATCCCCAGGCCTATACCTGGAAGCTTCTAGACTCCATACAATCTAATCTTCTACAAGCCTGGCCCTTGAAGGCTTCATCTTCCAGCCTCTGTCTGCTAACCTAGCCCTCAAATGTTTTCAGCCTCTAAAAATTATTGCTTAATAAGCTCACTCTTTTTAGTTCTTTCTGGACTCTGGATGGCTGTTTTAACTCAGCTGTTCTCACTCAAACTCCTCTGCAAACTGACTGATACAAACTGAGTTCTATTGGCCTGTCACTGAGTTACTCTGGAAAAACTGCCGCTGTACTCCACAAACTGAAATGCACTGACTGGATGAACTGAATGGAAATGAATGGAACTGCACGAACAAAGCTGAACGCAGCTGTATTCACCTGCAGGAAACTCAGGTGCATTCAACTGAACTACACCAAACTCAAATCAGCTCCACTCCAACTCTCCCCTACATTGCGCTTACGTAGCCTCTCTTTCCTGCCTACTCTCGTGAAAGTTGGGCATATCCTATTTCTGACTCATTCTTTCAAATCTTGCTCAGGTTTGTCGCTTTGTCTGCCCCTCATTTGGACATCATTGTTTGGGACTAAAGGTGTGTACTAAAGTCACATCTGTATTCCAATTGGAAGGTTTGAAGGTGTGTCTGTATGCCAGCCATAAGCATTAACGGTGTGTACTAAGGGCATGTCTACATTCCAGCCAGATCACATAGACCCAGAAGGTCTTCAAAGAAAAAGATGAGTTGTATTCATGTTCCTATGGTACTGACAGTAGAGTATCCTGGATCAGAGTGAATGTGGGGCTCAGCCTGAGGACAGGGTTGGAGTTAGAGCATGTTTCTACATTAATTGTAAATACTCCACTTGATTGGTGATTTTATTTTGGGCATTGCAGTTTTAGGATATACTTAAGGAGTCTTCAAAATGCTTCATGAAGAACATTTAGTTACAGTCAGAACAACAAAAAACGTCAAACATGGAATCTTACACAAATAGAATTGTGTGTCTTTTTTTTTCCTTACAAGAAACTTCAAAAATGAAGAATATGAACTAGTGAAATGGCCTTGCTATGCCTCTGAACCCCAGCCTGGGGAATGTTAAAGGAATTATATGTTTAATGATTATTGTGAGAAAGAATTAAGACGCTCAATAATAAAAGAGAAAATAGAGACCTTTTTTTCTTCCCTGGTGAATGTAGCTAGTAGATAGAGTGGCAAGGTGTCAGAAATGAACATGTCACTTCCATCCTGGGAGGCCATTTTCCAAGGACTAAGTATATATTTGAATATTATTCTGGAAGGTGGCTACAGTGTAAATGCAGAGCTTATGTGGCAATTTTTCAGGGTTGCATTGGCAGAAGAGACCTTGAAGGATGTTATAACTATGAGTCAAAATAAACCCTTCTTTCATTCAATGACAGAAAAGAACAACTCATACCCATAGGCAATTAGAAAAACTGGAGGTTATATTTCAGGGAAGAGTTGGAGATGGCTGTCCTAGAAAGTATCCTTACATTTGAGCTGATCAGATAATTCAGTAAGTAAAGGCACTAGCCACCAAGTCTAATGACCTGAGTTCAATTCCTGGAACATGGTGAAAAGAGAAAAACAACTCCTGACCTCCGTATGTATACTAAGGCACACATGTGAACTGTGCACACTTATATACACACATTCATGTAAATAAGTAAGTATAAATTTTTAAAAAAGAAGAAATTGAAGAGTTTAAGTTAGCCTGAGTGACTCCATTTTGAAATGAGTCATCTTGACAGGGAGCTAAACTCGGGTACCAGGAAATATCACAGAATGAGCACCTGGCAGAAAACAAAGTTAGCTCTCCTAACAGCAGCCTCCAGGAAATATCACAGAATAAATGTTTAGGAAAAAATAGAGACAATCTCCCTGGCAATTGTGATTATGTAAACAGTCATCTCTCCCCTATAGCTTTTACCCAATCCTGTAATGTGAAGGCATGAACCCTGCTGTTTGCTGTCATGAACACTCCCTGCTTACAGTCTTTCCCTTTAAAAACCCTGATCACTCAGAGCTCAGGGTCTCACTTTTCTACTGCTGTGTCAGTGAGACTTGGATCTCAAGTTTGATTGCTCTCGTAATAAAGCTCTCTTGCTCTTGCATCGACCTGGTGGTCTCTGAAGGCCTTGTGATCCTGGTATTTCAAAATCATTCTTAATATTAATTGAGACTATGTGTAATTAAGGAAACTAAGTACCACACAAAATGGACAAGCACATAGTGGTTTGAATTATAATTAATTCAAAAGTACAAACAAAACTCTATGTGTTCAAGAAAAAAATATCTGAAGTTATTGCACTCTGTGGGAAGAAGATGAAGAAAGGCATAGAAAGCAGAAACAGTTACCTGAAAAGAGTCAACAAGGCATTGCAAATAGAATGAGTAGTCTAAGCACTGAGTGAGGGGCATAGCAAGGTCCTAAAGTAACTCAGCACTAGTGATTTGGAAAGTGAAGTAACCTTTATCTTAAGAAATTTTTTTAAGTTTTTTTTTTTTTGATGTGATGACATCCTAACTAAAGATATGAAAATGGATGGACTGTGTAAGGTGTGATTCAGTTACACAAATCACGGTATGTTTCATAGTTAATATAATAACACAGCAACTCTTGAGTTTTCCCACCTATTTTGGGTTCCATCCTTGTGAAAGAACTGGGTAAGAGATAGTGTATGGTCATCTGAGATGAATGAGTGGTATCCAAAAGGGATTGTGGTGAACTTGAAAGGATTGTGGTGAACTTGAACGTGAAAGTCATTTCCTCACACTAAAGTATTAATCAAGATCAAACTTTTGTTTAATTTTTATTTATTACAATTTATTCACTTTGTATTTCAGCTGTAGCTCCCTTCCTTGATCCCTTCCCAATCCCACCTTGCCTCCCTTTCTCCTCCCATGCCCCTCCCCCAGTCCACTGATAGGGGAGGTCTTCCTTCCCTTCCATCTGATTATTTTTAAATGACATTTTTGGGGACCATAGTGGACCAGGATTAACGGAGGAAGGTGCCAGGAATGCTTCAACCCAGGAGACCTCAGATGAGGAGAGATAGCTGGAGTTGGCTCCCTCACCAATGCCAACCTGAATCCATAAGCCAGCTGCCCTACCATTAGTCCCAGTAAGAGTCAATTAACTTGACAGTTGCCAGGCTTAACTCCTTGTTTGACCTTATAAGCCCCACCCCATCCCAGCTCCTGAGTCTGCAGATCAAGTATCTTCCAGCACCCCTGTCCTGGCCAATTAGACATGGCTGCACAAATCTTGCCCCCAGACACCCTGGTCATTTCCTCAGGGACATAAATACCCCACCCGCAATAAAGGAATCAGTTCTCCAAGGATGTTTCCTGGGCTGTGTTCTTTTCCCCTGCTTCACTACACCAACCAAGATCCTACCTGCATCCACCCAGCCCTGGTTAAGCATCTCTCTCTCCAGTCCAGTTCCAGTGTTCAATGAACCTAGACAACCCAGGGAAGAAGCAGAAATGGAGTGGCAATATTTATTTCCTAGGACCTTTTAGTGACAAAGATCCCAGAGAATAAAGAAACCACTTTCTTTGTAGTGTGATTATATTTGACTTTCCCTCTAGTCACACATCAGGAGATAAAGATAGCAAGTTAGTTTTTGTCACCGTGACAAAATACAACATGTGTAACCTGAACAATGAAGGTGTGTTTAGTATTGTTAAGCATAGTGTGGCAGGGGTGTGTGACAGAAGCTGCTCACCTTAGAGTCTGCAAGACAAGGAGCAGAGAAAGGAATAGTAAGATGACTCAGCAGGTAAAGGTGACTGCCTTTAGGTGTAACAAACTGACTTTGATCTACTGACACCTGGTAAGGGCAGAAGTAAGGGAATGGATTCCACAAAGTTGTCCTCATCGGACATCCACATGCACAGTGTTAGCATATATCTCCTCTCACATCATGCATACGCCCCACACAAACTATTTAAAACATCTAAGAAGCAAAGAGAGAACCTGATGATAAGACCTATTTTTGAGGCCATACACTATTAGTCTACTTAATGTCCTCCTCTCCAGGCCTTGCGGTCTCTGCCTAGTTTCAGGCTGTGCAGCCTTCTTTATTAATGAAGCAGACATAATTGCGGAGCAAAGGTTACACAACAAAGACAGCTGTATGTGAGAAGGCACTCATCTGGACTGCAGCCATATCTTGGGTCCCAGAATTTGGCATTTGTGCACATAGCACCAGATCATTCCCCAACAAGTACACGGCATCAAATAGAAGAGAGATTATGCAGAAGTATCAGCTGCCATGTTTCTAGTGTTTGATTTTGTCTATCTACCATCTATTATCTATTCATCTCCCTATGTTATAAATGTTGGCAAGAGGAGATCTGTAGAGACCGATACTCCAACCAAACACTTTGCATCGAGAGGACCTAGACCCCCTGCTCAGATGAAGGTTAATAGGCAGCTCTGTTTCCTCATGGGTTTCCTAGTAAGGGGAACAGGGGCTGTCTATGACATGAACTCAGTGGTTGGCTCTTTGATCACCTCCCCCTTCGGGGGGTGGGGGGGTTCAGCCTTGCTAGGCCACAGAGGAAGATGATACACTAGGGTCAGCTAGAAGGGGAGGAGGTCCTCCCCTATCAGGGGACTAGGGAAAGGGCATAAAGAGAGAACGGG
The DNA here is from genome assembly GCA_028658305.1 of Pachyuromys duprasi. Taxonomy (NCBI): domain Eukaryota; kingdom Metazoa; phylum Chordata; class Mammalia; order Rodentia; family Muridae; genus Pachyuromys; species Pachyuromys duprasi. The sequence goes on along the minus strand of CM053763.1, from coordinate 50,175,894 downwards.
GAGGGTGGGCGAGACTGGGAGGAGACAAGGGAGGAGGTTGCAGTGAGGATACAAAGTGAATAAATTATAATAAACAAATAAATATGTAAATAAAAATAAAAATGTTGGCAAGATATTGATATTAAAAGCCTTAATTAAGACAGTCTCATGATTCAGAAGTTGTTTTAACGTGGCAGTTTTACAATGAATCAAATAGAGCTTATTCCACATTTTAACCTTAAAGGATAAAAAGATACATGTAGTATATTAAGGAGTGATCTCACATAATAAAGTGTCTCGGTCTTTCATTTATGGACTTTATAAAAATTTCTACAGTATTTTTCCTGCAACAGTAAGCTGTAGCATAAAACACAGCCAAAAGAAGGCAGTTCCAGCATCCCCTGTTTAGAAATGCTTCTATTGCTAGCCTACATACAGACGAGGCAAACCGGAAAAAATAAATTCACAGTCTTCTGATGTATGTCCTCTTCAAATAGAATTAATTAGCACAAGAAATGAGACATTCTCACATTTAAAAATAAACTCCAAGCTAATTTTCAAATCGCTACCAAGAATATATTTGCTATATCACTCCTGAGAGTAAAAATGAGACAGTAAACTGTTGCTGGTGTGCTGTTGTAGGACAATATTTTATTGGCCATCCTTAGAAAATTTTCTAACTAAAGTCTACAGCATCCATTTGGAAATTTGAGGACAGGAGCTCCACAATGAGAGCAACAGAACCAAAATATCTAGGCACAAGGGTCTTTTCTGAAACTGATACTCCAACCAAGTACCATGCATGGAGAAAACCTAGAACCCCTGCTTAGATGTAGCCCATGGCAGCTCAGTCTCCAAGTGGGTACCCTAGTAAGGGGAACAGGGACTGTCTATGACATGAACTCAGTGACTAGCTCTTTGACTGCCTCCCTCTGAGGGAAGAGCAGCCTAACTAGGCCACAGAGGAGGATAATGTAGCCACTTCTGATGAGACCAGATAAGCGAGGGTCAGATGGAAGAGGAGGAGGACCTCCCCTCTCAGTGGACTTGGAGAGAGGCATGGGGGGAGATGAGGGAGGGGAGGATTGGGAGGGGAGGAAGAAGGGGACTACACTGGGATACAAAGTGAATAAACTGAAATTAATATAAAAAATAAAATTTTATTTAAAAGTTTTGTCTAGTTTATTTTTCTTATTCCAAAGGACATATTTTTCTTCGGTTACTTTTTTATTTAATTTTTAAAAATCTTTTTAGAATTTAATTTAAACATTAGTACTATATTTGAATCATTTCCACCCTTCCCTTTTCCTTCTCCAACTCTTACATCTTATCTCCATTATTCTTGACCTCTTACATCATATTCCATTATTCATGACCTCTTCTTTAATTATTATTTTTATATATGTACATGTGGAAATATATATATAGAAACACACACAAACATGATGAGTCCATTCTATTTATTATTAGTTTTATGTATATATAGTTGTTAGGTCTGACCACTTGGAATTGAATACCTATCAAGGAGCTCAGCTCTAGGAAAGACTGAATCTTGTTTCTCTCTCTCTCTCTCTCTCTCTCTCTCTCTCTCTCTCTCTCTCTCTCTCTCTCTCTCTCTCTCTCTCTCTCTCTCTCACACACACACACACACACACACACACACACAAACACACCAGGTAGCTTTTTATTCAGGACTTGGGTCTAATAAGATTTCCCACATCCACCTGGGCATGTCAACCAGTGTTGCCATTATTCAGGTTTTATTTAGACAACCACACTGTTCAACTCTTGTAGGTGCAGCTTTCCTGTCATACATAGAAAATAGTATCTTGCAGCAGATGTCCTGGTCCTCTGGCTCTTTCAAACTTTCTACCTCCTCTTCTACCTAGGCCAGAAGGACAAATAGAAAAATTAAACCTATATGTGGCTAATATAGCCATGGGTTTATAAGGATGTGATTTGTTACAGCAATGGAAAACACAGATTAACATTCATCCATTCTCAGAAACAAACTATAAACTAAAGAATGCTTCTGAGAAAAGTACCAAAAGGTTTTTATCAAGATCAGTCAAAAAATTGTTCAGGTTGTACATAAGCAGGAAATAACAGTACCTTTACCGGGGATTACAAATTGCTCCTGAATAAATACAAAGAGGAGATTCTACCAATTATCTAGGATATAAAATAAGTTTACAAGAAATTCAAACACAGAAAGAACAAATAAGAAATTATTACAAACTCTTAATGATTTTCAAAAATTGCTGGGAAATATTTGCTGGATAAGACTCACAATTAGATTAATTACCCAACAGTTAAGTAACTTATTTCAAACCTTGCAAGGTGATTAGGATTTAAATAGTTCAAGAAAATTATCAGCTGAGGCTGAGAGAGAATTGGCTCTGGTAGAAAAGAAATTGCAGAATGCACATGTGAATCGCTTGGATACAAAACTGGATTGTATTTTAGTTATTTTGCCCTCTACTAGTTCTCCCACAGGAATTCTTATGCAGAAAGAAGATAATCTCTTAGAATGGATATGTTTAGCACACAAATAGAGTAAAAATTTAAAGATTGGTGTAGAAAACTTTTCTGAATTGACTCTGGAAGGAAAACTATGGTTTTGTCAATTAGCAGGAATAGACCCAACAGAAATTGTGGTACCATTTTTACTATTGATGAAATTGCCTCATTATGGGAAGAAAATGAACATTGACAAAGAGCTTGCAATAATTTTGGGGGGAGAGAATAGAAACAAATATTCAAAAATCAAGAGACTTCTGTTTATAAAAAGAACTAATTGTATTCTCTCCAATTTCTGGAGCCCCTACATTCTATACTGATATAAATATATCAGGAAAGGCAGGTTATAAGTCAGGAAAAACAAGTAATATGATTCAGTTAAAAAGTCAGCTGTGTGCCATTCTTTTTCTCTCTTTTTTCATTTTAAGTCTTTTTTTATTTTATATTAATCACAGGTTATGTATTTCATATCCCAGCCATAGCCTCCTCCCTCATTCCTTCCCAATCCCCTCCATTCCTCCCTCATCTCCCTGTCTCTTTCCAAGTCCACTGATAGGGGAGGACCTCCTCTACTTCTATCTAATCCTAGCTTTTCAGGTCTCTTCAGGAATGGCTGCAATGTCCTCTTCTGTGGCCTAGCAAGGCTGCTCCTCCCTCGAGGGTGGGGGGGAAGGGTTCGAAGAGCCAGCCATTGAGTTCATGACAGAAATAGTCCTTGTTCCCTTACTAGGGTACCCACTTGCATACTGAGCTACCATTTGCTACATCTGAACAGAGGCTCTAGGTTATATCCATACATGGCCCTTGGTTGGAGAAACAATCTCATAAAAGACCCCTGTTCCATGATATATTTGGTCTTTGTGGAGCTCCTGTCCTCTCCAGGTCATACTAACTCCCCCTTCTTTCTTATGATTCCCTACCCTCCACCAAAGGTTTGGTTATGACTCTTAATATTTGCTTTGATACACTGCTAGGTAGAGTCTTTCACAGGCCCTCTGTGGTAGGCTCTTGTCCTGCTACTTGTTTTCTCCTACATCCAATGTCCATCGCATTTATCTTTCTAAGTGAGGATTGATCATCTTACCCCAGGTCCTCTTTCTTGTTTATCTTCTTTCGGTGTATAGATTTCAGTATGTTTATCCTATCTTATAGGTCTATATAAGTGAGTATATACCATGGGTGTCTTTCTGCTTTGGGGATAGCTCACTCAGGATGATCATTTCCAGGTCCCACCATTTGTCTGCAAATTTCATGATTTCCTCCTTTTTAATTGCTGTGTAGTATTCCATTGAGTAAAAGTACCACAATTTCTGTATCCATTCCTCAACTGAGGGGCATCTCTGTTGTTTCCAGGTTCTGGCTATTATGAATAAAGCT
>CM053763.1:50062726-50171518 GCA_028658305.1 Pachyuromys duprasi | reverse complement strand
TGGTTGCACAAGTTTGCATTCCTACCAGCAATGGAGGAGGGTTCCTCTTTCTCCACATCCTCTCCAGCATGTGTTATCACTTGAGTTTTTTTATCTTAGCCATTCTGATAGGTGTAAGGTGAAATCTCAAGGTCGTTTTGATTTGCATCTCCCTGATGGCTAAGGACTTTGAGCATTTAAGTGCTTTTCTGCCATTCTACAGTCCTCTACAGAGAGTTCTCTGTTTAGCTCCATACCCCATTTTTTAATTGGATTACTTGGTTTCTTGCTTTTTAACTTCTTGAGTTCTTTATATATACTGGATATTAGCCCTCTGTCAGATATAGGGTTGGTGATGATCCTTTCCCAGGCTGTAGGCTGTCGTTTTGTTTTGATGACAGTATCTTTTGCTTTACAGAAGCTTTTCAGTTTCATGAGGTCCCATTTATTGATTGTTGCTCTTAGAGCCTGTGCTGTTGGTGTTCTGTTCAGGAAGTAGTCTCCTGTGCCAATAAGTTGTAGGGTCTTCCCAACTTTTTCTTCTAACTGATTTCATGTGTCTGGTGTTATGTTGAGGTCTTTGATCCACTTGGACTTTAGTTTTGTGAAGGGTGATAAATATGGATCTATTTTCATTTTTCTGCATATGGACATCCAGTTGGACCATCACCGTTTGTTGAAGATGCTGTCTTTTGCCCATTGAATGGATTTGGCTTCTTTATCAAAAATCAAGTTTCCATAGGTGTGTGGGTTTATTCCTGGTTTTTCTACTTGGTTCCATTGAACCACTATTCTGTTTATATGTCAATACCATACAGTTTGTATAACTATTGCTCTGCAGTACAGCTTGAGATCAGGGGTGGAGATACCTCCAGATGATCTGTTGTTTTACATGATTGTTTTGGAAATTCTGGGTGTTTTGTTTCTCCATATGAAGTTGAGAATTTTTCTCTCAAGATCTGTAAGAATTGTGTTGGTAATTTCATGGGAATTGCATTGAATCTGTAGATTTCTTTTGGTGGATAGCCATTTTCACTATGTTAACCCTACCAATCCATGAGCACGGGAGATCTTTCCATTTTCTGATATCTTTTTCAATTTCTTTCTTCAGAGATTCGAAGTTTTTCTCAAAGAGGTCTTTCACTTGCTTGGTTAGAGTAACCCCAAGTTTCTTTTGTTATCAGTGGCTATTGTGAAGGGTGTTGTTTCCGTATTTCTTTCTCAGCCCTTTTGTCTTTGGTATACAGGAGGGCTTCTTATTTTTTTTAGTTGATTTTGTATCCAGCCACTTTGTTGAAGGTGTTTATTAGTTGAAGGAGTTCTCTGGTTTAATTTTTGGGGTTGCCTATATATACTATCATATCATCTGCAAATAGGGATACTTTGACCTCTTCCTTTCCTATTTGTATCCCCTTGATCTCCTTTAGTTGTCTTATTGCTCTAGGTAGGACTTCAAGTACTACGTTGAAGAGATATGGAGACAATGGGCAGCCTTGCCTTGTCCCTGATTTCAGTGAGATTGATTTATCTTTCTCTCCATTGAGTTTGATGTTGGCTATAGGCTTGATGTATATTGCCTTTACTATGTTTAGGTATGTGCCTTGTATGCCTAATCTCTTCAAGACTTTAAACATGAATGGATGTTGGACTTTGTCAAAAGCTTTTCAGTATCTAAGGAGATGATCATGTGGTTTTTCTCCTTCAGTTTGTTTATATGTTGGATCACATTGATGGATTTCCCTATGTTGAACTACCCCCGCATGCCTGGGATGAAGCCTACTTGGTCATGGTGGATGATATCTTTTATGTGTTCTTGGATTTGGTTTGTAAGTATTTTATTGAGTATTTTTGCATCAATGTTCATAATACAGATAGGTTTGAAATTCTCTTTCTTTGTTGGGCCTTTGTATGGTTTAGATACCAAGGTGACTGTGGCTTCATAGAATGAGTTTTGTAATGTTCCAACTGTTTACATTTTGTGGAATAGTTTAGAGAGAATTGGAGTTAGCACTTCTTTGAAGGTCTGGTAGAATTCTGCACTGAATCCATCTGGCCCAGAGCTTTTTTTGGAAGGGAGACTGTTGGTGACTGCTTCTATTTCCTTGAGGGATATAGGTCTATTCAATCTTTCTACCTGATTTTGACTTAATTTAGGTAGATGGAATCTATCAAGAAAATTGTCCATTTCATTTAGATTTTCAAATTTTGTGGAGTATAGGCTTTTATAGTAAAACCTAATGACTGTTTGGATTTCCCCGGTGTCTATAGTTATGTCCCTCTTTTAATTTCTGATTTTGCTGATTTGGATAGTTTCTCTCTGCGTTTTTGTTAGTTTGGCTAAGGGCTTGTTTATCTTGTTGATTTTTTCAAAGACCAGCTCTTAGTTTTATTGATTCTTTGAATAGTTTTATTTGTTTCTAATTGATTGATTTCTGCCCTGAGTTTGATTATTTCCAGCTACCTGTTCCTCTTTGGTATATCTGCTTCTTTTTTTTTCTCCTAGGGCTTTCAGTTGGGCCATTAAGTTGCTTGTATGAAATGTTTCAAATTTCTTCTTGAAGGCACTTAGTGCTATGAACTTTCCTCTTAGCACTGCCTTCATTGTGTTCCATAGGTTTGGGTATGTTGTGCTTTCTTTTTCATTGAATTCTAGAAATTCTTTAATTTCTTTCTTATTTCTTCCCTAACCAAACTGTCACTGAGTAGAAAGTTGTTCAGTTTCTATGCATGTGCAAGCTTTTTGCTGTTTCTGTTGTTGTTGAGGTTCAGCTTTAGACCAAGATGGTCATATTGGAAAAAAAGAGATTATTTCAAACTTCTTGTATCTGCTAAGGCTTGCTTTGTGACCAACTATATGGTCTATTTTGGAGAAGGTTAGTTCTGTAGACATCTATTAAGTTCATTTTATTTAGGGTCTGTGTGAGTGCCCTTGTTTCCCTGTTTTGGTTCTGACTGGATGATCTGTCCCTTGGTGAGAGTGGAGTGTTGAAGTCACCCACTATTAAGGTGTTGGGAACAATGTGAGATTTCAGCTTTAATAATGTTACATTTACAAATGTAGGTGGTCTTGTATTTGAGGCATAGATGTTCAAAATTGTGATATCCTCCTGTTGGAATTTTCCTTTGATGAGAAGGAAGTGGCCCTTCTCATCTTTTTTGATTAATTTTGGTCGAAAGTCTATTTTAATACATACTAGGATCGCTACCCCAGCTTGTTTTCTGGGTACATTTGCTTGAAACACATTTTTCCAGCCCTTTACTCTGAGGTAGTGTTATCTTTGTTGCATAGGTGTGTTTCTTGAATGCAGTAGAATGTTGGATCCTGTTTCCGCAACTATTCTGTTAGTCTGTGTCTTTTTATTGAAGAGTTGAGTCCACTGATGTTGATAGATAACAGTGACCAATGACTGTTCATTCCTTTTATTGTGGAGTTGGGGGTCTTACTAAGATTCATTGCTTTTTTCCCTCTTTTAATTTTTGCTGGGATATTATCTGTATCTTATATTTTCTTTGGCGTAGTTGTTTTCATTGGATTGGAGTTTTCCTTCTAATATCTTCTGTAGGGCTGGGTTGCTGTGTAGATATTGCTTAAATTTTGTTTTGTCATGGAAAATTTTGGTTTCTCCATCTATGTTGATTGACATCTTTGTTGGGTATAGTAGTCTGGGTTGGCATCTGTGTTCCCTTAAAGACTGCATGACTTCTGCCCAGGCCCTTCTGGCTTTCATAGTTTCTGATGAGAAGTCTGGTGTGATTATGATTGGTCTACCTTAATATGTTACTTGACCTTTTTCCCTTGCTGCCTTTAATATTTTTTCTTTGTTTTGTAGGTTTAGTGTTTAGTCTATTTGGTGTTCTGTAGGCTTCTTGTATGTTTGTGGGCATCTCTTTCTTTAAGTTGGGAAAATTTTCTTCTAAGATTTTCCTAAAAATATTTTCCAGTCCTTGGAGCCTGGAGTCTTCTTTTTCATCTATTCCTATTATTCTTAGGTTTCATCTTTTCATGGCATCCTTGATTTCTTGAATGTTTTGTGTTTGGGACTTTTCTGATTTTATTTTTTCTTTGAGTGAGGAATCCATTTCAGCAAGTGTATCTTCAGCTCCTGAGATTCTCTCTTCCATCTCTTGTTTTCTATTGGTGATGCTTACATTTGTCATTCCTGATCTTTTCTCTAAGTTTTCCAGTGCCAGGGTTGTCTCTGTTTGTGTTTTCTTTATAGATTCTAATTCTGTTTTCATGCTTTGCACCACTTCCTTCATCTGATTGAAGGTGGCTCCTATTTTTCTATTTGTTTCCTCTCTATATGTCTCTAATTGTTCCTTTACGTGGGCCATTATATTCTTTTGAATTTCTTTGAGATCTCTGTTCATTTCTTCTTTCTGTTCCTGTAGTAACTGAATAATCATAGCTTTAAATTCATTTTCCTGTGTTTCCGCTGAATTAAAATATCCAGTGATTTTGGGTGTTGCTGGTGGGACTATGGTGTCCTGATTTTTGTTGGGTGAGTTCTTAAGTCAACCTTTGGCCATTGCTTATATATAATCTTCACTATTTGTTCCTTGAGTCTGAACTTCATACTGGAACTGTATTGTCTGTAGAATTCTTCAGGAATATCAGGGAGGTCCAGCAGTTTGAGAGTGTGTGTTGTTGCTTCAGTTGTACATGAGGAGAAAAAGCCTCTGGCACAGAATTGTAAGCATGTTTGTGTGTATGTATGTGCTCACGTGTGTGTGCACACAGGGACACGCTTGGGGTGGCACGGATTTGTGTCTTGAAGAGGAGTGCTAGAGTGTGTAGCTGCTTGGGATATATGGGTTGGGAGCAAGCCCAGAATGGGATGTGAATGCTAGTGCAGTTAGCAGGCGCAGAATGCGGGTGCAAAGTGCCTGCGCAGGTTTCCTGAATACCCAGTGGCCTACAGTCTGTGGCGGGCTCAGCATGCTGGACTCTGAGGTCTGTGGCTGACACTGCAGGTTGGACACATACTCTGTTGTGGGCTCTCTGAGCCCAGCCCTGAGTTCTGTGCTAGAAGCTGTGAGGCTGGCAGGCTGCACTCTGCTCCCTGAGTTGGGAAGCGCTATCTGCTTCCTCAGCCGCTTCCCCCTCAGACAAGGCTGTGGGGGAAATGCTGTGGGTTTGAGTGTTCTCAGTCTCAACTCTTAAGAGGGAGATCTGTGCTTGGAGCATGCAGCACTGTGCTCCTTGCAAGTTGCTGTGTGCACTGCAGGCTGCTTCCTCTGCTTCAGTGCTGGTTGGGGCACCTCCCCTGCTGCCTCCCTGCTGGCTGCAGTATCTTCCCTGCTTCCTCTGCTGCGGGCTTCGCTACCTCCACTGATGCTTCTGCCTGTTACGGGGAAGTGCCCAGGAATCGATTCCCCAGGAGAAGTCCACAGAGATGTCCTCAGTTGACCTGTGTCCTATTGGACTCAGAACAGATTTTGTCCCCCTTCTGCCCGGGTTCCTCGTACCATGGTTTTGGGTTCTACAACCCCTCAACTCACCAACTCGGAGTTTCAGCTCCTCTGAGTACGGTGAGCACTGGTTGCCACCATCTTGGATCCTCCTGTGTGCCACTCTTATGGTATTGTTAGATTTTCCTGAATCTCTTAATACAGTTACTAACTCTCAATATGCAGAAAGAGCTGTTTTACACATTGAAAGCACTGAACTTATTCTGGATAATTCAGAATTAACTTCTCTATTCATTCAACAACAAGTAATCAGAAATAGAAATCATCCATTGTATATAATACATATCAGATCCCTTACAGGTCTGCCAGGGCCTCTAGCATAAGCTAATAGTGAAATTGATCAGCTATTAATAATAATGCACTAGAAGCCAGATAATTTCATAAGAAACACTATGGAAACTGCAAAGGCTTGAAAAAAATAATTTCTAGCACTTAGCAACAAGCCAAGAAAACTACAAGGAAATGTCCTATTTGTTCTTTGTATAACCAAACTCCATTACCTGCAGGAGGTAACCCAAAGGGTATCCAAATAAATAAAATTTGGCAAATAGATTTGTTTTTTTTTTTTGCAGAGTTTGGAAAATTAAAGTATGTATATCATTCTATAGGTACATATTCAGGATTTCAATTGGCAACTGCTTTAAGTCCTGAAAAGGCTGATTATGTAATAATTACACACGTGTTAGAAGTAAGAAGGGGGAGATAGAAAGACCTGGAAGGGACAGGAGTTGCACAAGAAGAGCAACAGAACCAAAAAATTTGGGCACAGGGGTCTTTTCTGAGACTGATACCCCAACCAAGGACCATGCATGGAGATAACCTAGAAGCCGTGCACAGATGTAGCCCGTGGCAGCTCATCTCCAAGTGATTGCCCTAGTAAGGAGAACAGCGACTGTCTCTGATATGAACTCAGTGGCTTACTCTTTGACCACCTCCCCCAGAGGGAGGAGCAGCCTTACCAGACCACAGAGGAACACAATGCAGCCAGTCCTGATGAGACCTGATAGGCTAGGGTCAGAAGCAAGGGAAGGACGACCTCCCCTATCAGTGGACTAGGGGAGGGGCATAGGAGGAGATGAGGGAGGGAGAGAGGATGGGATTGAAAGGTGATGAGAAAGGGGGCTACAGCTGGGATACAAAGTAAACAAACTGTAATTAAGAAAAAAAGAAATAAATTTTAAAAAGACATAAAAAGAAAAATAGAATGCAAAACACAACAGAAAGATTAAGCAATAAAGGCATTTGAAGCAAAACAAACAGACAAACAAACAAAAAAAAAACAACCAAAAGTTAGGACTGCTATGGGGATGCCTATAGAAATTAAGACTGACAATGCTCCAGGATATGTTTCTAGTAAAATGAAACAATTTTTGCATAGTATGGTGTAAAGCATATTATAGGCATACCCCATTATCCTAGAGGACAAATAGCTATAGAAATATCTAATCATACTTGTAAAAATATGCTTAATAAACAGAAAGTGGTAATTTAAAATGCCCAGAGATAGATTTCACAGTGCTTTATTAACTTTAAATTTTTCTTTTTAAAATTAATTAATTTTTTATTGATTACAGTTTATTCACTTTGTATCCCAGCTCTACCCCATCCCTCATCCCCTCCCAACCCCACTCTCTTTCCCTTATTGCCTCCCATGCTCCTCACCAAGTCCACTGATAGGGGAAGTCCTCCTCCCCTTCCACCTGACCCTAGCCTATCAGGTCTCATCAGGACTGGCTGCATTGTCTTCCTCTGTGGCCTGATAAGGCTGCTCCCCCCTCAGGGAGAGGTAATCAAAGAGCCAGCCACTGAGTTCATGTCAGAGTCAGCCCCTGTTCCCCTTACTAGGGAATCCACTTGGAGACTGAGATAAATGTTAATGAGAAAGCAACAACAGCTTTAGAGACATTGAATAGTAGGGAAAAATCTGCCAAGTTAAATCTACCTGCATAATTTAAAGTTGTGTTGACCTCAGAGTGGAAACTTGGATCTGTATTCTATTAGGGAAGAGGCCTTAAACTAACCCATAAAAACTAACAAATACCTTTCATTTCAACAAGCATGAAGAAATGAAAAAAGAATAAATAAGATTGTTGAATGATAGTTTACCAAAGGCACACTTGCCTTACTGGCACGAAATGAAAAAAATGGGTTTTTAAAGCCACATGTCTTAATTCCAAGGTCACAAGGTCAGGGGAGCTGGCTCTATTTCTTGCCTGAGACAGCAATGGGTGAGCTTGCTGGGACAGTGCTGGAGAGATCACCCTGGCAGTGTGGGCACAGTGGAGGCCAGGCCCAGACCCAGGGCTAATTTGGCCCACTCCAACATCTACCTCATCTATGAACTGCTGGAATATGAGAAGGGTCCAGTCCCATAGAGCCAAAGGTGCGAGATCTCCATGACATAGGGCAATAACAGAATATTTGAAAGGAGTCCTGGTGAGGGTCCGCTATTGATAGACTAGCAGAAGCCAGAGGCCTAGAATCAAACCAGTGCAACTCATTGCAATGAATATTTGCAAGTAAACATATTTGTACAAAAGGTTATGCTGTGTGGGACACCATGCTACAATACATCTTCCAGGGCATGATTTTTTAAATTTATTTGGTTTTTGTTTTTGTTTTGAAAATGCCTTAAGAGAAGGTAAGAAGGAAAGACTGGGAGGACAGGAAAGGAAGAGAAAGGGAGGGACTGGGAAGAGAGGAGGGAGGGGAACTTCCACAGGGATGTAAAATAAATAAATAAGTTAATTAATAAAAAATTATTTGTGACTAGATCCATATAAAAGACATGTACTTTATTTGTTTTATTAATATTCAGAGAGATGGCACAGGAGACTACTTCCTGAACAGAACACCAATAGCTCAGGCTCTAAAAGCAACAATCAATAAATGGAACTTCATGAAACTGAAAAGCTTCTGTAAAGCAAAGGACACTGTCATCAGAACAAAATGACTACCTACAGATTGGGAAAGGATCTTCACCAACCCTACATCTGACAGAGGGTTAATATCCAGAATATATAAAGAATTCAAGAAGTTAAACAGCAACACATCAAGTAATTCAGTTGAAAAATGGGGTACAGAGCTAAACAGAATTCTCTGTAGAGGAATAAAGAATGGCTGAAAACACTAAAAGAAATGCTCAACATCCTTAGTCATCAGGGAAATGCAAATCAAAATGACACTGAGATTTCACCTTACACCCATCAGAATGGCTAAGATCAAAAACTGAAGTGACACTATATGCTGAAGAAGTTGTGGAAAAAAGGAACCATCCTCCACTGCTCGTGGGAATATAAATTTTACAATCACTCTGGAAATCAATCTGGCACTTTCTCAGACAATAGGAATAGCATTTCCTCAAGATCCAGCTAAACCTCCTAGGCATATATCCAAAACACACTCAAGTACATAACAAGGACATCTGCTCAACCATGTTTGTAGAAGTTTTATTTGTAATAGCCAGAATCTGTAAACAACCCAGTTGTCCCTCAGCTGGGAAATGAGTACTGATATTGTGGTACATCTAAACAATGAAATATTACTCAGCAATAAAAAACAAGGAAATCATAAAATTTGCAGGCAAATGTTGAGGACTGGAAAAGATCATCCTGAGTCACGTATTCCAGAAGCAGAAAGACACGCATGGTATATATTCACTCATAAGTGGATATTAGACATATAATATGGGATAAACCTATTAAAATCTGTACACCTAAAGAAACTAATCAAGAAGGAAGGAGGACTCTGGCTAAAGTGCTCAATCCCCATTCAGAGAGGCAAAGAGGTGGACATCAGAAGAATGAGAAAACAGGGAACAGAACAGGAGCCTGCCACAGAGGACCTCTGAAAGGCTCTACCCTGCAGGGTATCAAAGCAGATGCTGAGACTTACAACCAACCTTTGGGCAGAGTGCAGCGAATCTTATGAAAGAAGTGGGAAATAGTAAGACCTGGAGAGGACAGGAGCTCCACAAAGAGATCAGCAGAACCAACAAATCTGAACATAGGGGTCTTTTCTGAGACTGATACTTTAACCCAGTACCATTGATGGAGGTAACCTAGAACCTGCACAGGTATAGCCCATGGTAGTTCAGTGTCTAAGTGGATTCCACATTAATGGAAACAGGGACTGTCTCTGACATGAACTGATTGGCCTGCTCTTTGATCACCTCCCTGTGTAGGGGGAGCAGCCTTACCAAGACACAGAGGAAGACAATGCAGCCACTCCTGATGAGACCTGATAGACTAGGATCACAAGGAAGGGGAGGAAGCCTTCCCTCATCAGTGGACTGGGGGAGAGGCACAGGTGGAAAAGGGAGAAAGAGGGTGGAATTTGGAGGGGAGGAGGGAGGGAGCTACAGGGGAGATACAAAGTGAATAAATTGTAACTAGTAAAAACTAAAATAAAATAAAAATTCAGAGATGATAGCATTAGGGGAAATTAATTCATAGTTTGTTAGAGTTAAGAGAATTAAAAATCATGAAGTAAGTATAAAGGGAAAGTTATGGGAAAGGGTGAAGAGGAGAAGTATAAATCAGAAGGAAACTATATTTGTTAGAATCTAATTATGAAAAATAATGGAAAAACTATTATAGAATAGTGCTAAAAAATAAGAGACAACCATAAAATGCTATACAAGTTAGATATAAGCTAGACTACAACAACCAAACAATAGAAATACAAAAATGTAATCAAATATAATACAAATATAAAACTAAAAAATAAATAATAATTCTTTTTTAAAAATGTGCCTTAAACTAGGAATCATTGTGTTAATAAGTAAGACAAGCTCAGAAAGAAAAGCATGGTATGTTTTCCCATATGCAGAGTCTAGGATTAAAAGTATATATACACATACATTAAAAGTTTTGAAACCAGAACAGGACTTGTGATACAAAGAAAGTGATTTTAAGAGAGGTGGGAAACATGGTAATGGAATCCATAAAATAAAAAAAAACAAAAACAAAAACAAAAAACAAAACACAGGGAAGACCAAGTAGGAAGAAGGGAACCAGCTGAAGTGGAGAAGGAAGGCTGGAGAAAAGTCATCCTGGAGGAGAATGAACAAGAACAAAACATATTCCTACCCTGTCAAGTGGCCAGCCCACCACTGTGCCATACCACCACACTGTGCAGGCAGGTGGAAGACACCCAGAGGCCCACAATAGGAGGAGCCATTACAATGTGCAGGAAAGAATGTAATGGAGAGATGGAAGAGAAAGACAAGTAGAATGGTTTGAGCACCATGAAGACAGCTGAATTGGTTGATGCATGGGTAGAGAGAAATAGCCTCATGTGAGCAGCCCGCCCTGCCATTTGTGATGTTCTAGACCAAGCTACCACTGAGGGCCAGGTCTAGCTGCATGGCCAAGCAGAGGCAGGGTTCTGTGTTGATGTCTGTGGCTCATATTACCACTGAAGGACCATGCAGACATCCTGGTCTGGGCTGATGCCTGGGACCATGTTAATATCCAAGGGCTGTGCAGAGATGGCCTTGTCCCTCATTGCTGCATAGCTAGGTAGAGTGAGCCATGCACATTCACCCTGCCTGGGTTGCACAGTAACCCTCCTCCCTGCTGGTGGAGGGTGCGGGTGAGTTTTCCCTGGGAGGATGAAAGCTGAAGAGCTGTCCCTGCCCCTCGCAGGCCATAGTACCAGGTGAATTAGCTGGAGCAGAGCTGTAGAGCTCATCCTAGTGGTGTAGGTAAAGGGGGAATGGTGGGCCGACCAAGCACTACTACCACCCAGGCCCAGAGGAAGGGCTTCGAGTTGGCTCACCCCCAAACTTACCCCATCAATAAACTTCTAGAACACATGATAGGCTAGTTTTGCAGATTCAAGGCTTCAGGATCTCCATGGCACAGAGAAACAACAGGAAAGCTGAGAGGAGTCACAGTGAGGATCCAGCATTGATGTTGTAGCAGAAGTCAGAGGCCTTGAAACAGATCGATGACTTATTGGAATGAACATTTGCGAGTGAAGATATGTGGACAAAAGGGTATACTGTGTAATACACTGTGACATACTACAGCTTCCACAATGAGACTCACTCATTCACACATAAAAATACTATCTAAAAGCTAGCATATATAAGCAGAGGACTCCATGCAGACCTATGTAGGCCCTGCGATTCCTGACTCAGCCTCTGTGGGTTCATAGGAGCACTGTTCAGTTGTTTTAGAACTTTTTCTCCTGTGGTTGTTCATCCACCATCCACTCTGTCTCCCCAACTCTTCTCTTCTATCTGCCTTCTCTTCTGTGGGGTTCTCCGACATCTGAGGGGAAAGATTTGATGGAGATATCTCATGTGTTTCAAGGTCTCTCTCTCTCTCTGCATAATGTCTGGTTGTAGCTACTGTATTTGTTACCACCTGCTGCAAGAGGAAACCTCTTTGGTGATGACTGAATAAGGCACTGATCTATGAGTACAACAAAATATGACCAGGAGTTATTTTATTTAGTGTTTATTATCGTTGCTGTTATAATACACAAATAGTATATGATTTTATCTTAGGTCTCTGAAGTGAGCTATCTCGTGTTTGTTTCTTGAACATTGAAGCAGTGTTAGGTATAGGTCTCCTCACATGGAGTAGACATTGGTCAAATCAGACATTGGTTGATTACTCCCATTAAGTTTTGTGCCACCATTGTCAAGCATATTTTACAGGCAGGACAGACTGCAAATAAATGGTTTTGTGGCTGTGTTGGTGTTTAGATTTTTTTGTCTTGTTTTTGTTTTGTTTTGTTTTTTGTAGCCTGCATAGTACCTTCCCATATTAAAGACACTGGACCATGGTGTGCAGGCTCTATGTAGGCAACAGCTAGACCTCTCCATGTAATGTGAGTGTGTTGTCTTCATTAATGAAACCTTGATATCATCTTATGGAAAGCTTCCTATTGTTTTTGCAACAGTTTGGGTTGTTTGGGGATTCCCATGGGACACTTTTGGACTACAACTCAATTGGATGAAACCCAGTCCTAATACTGTAAGCTTATTTCATGACATGAGATGGACACTCATCTTTCTCATTATTTGGAGACTTCATTAGGATCACTTTCATATATTACAGGAGGCTCCACTGCAATAGATTTCCATACCACCTTCAAATCCCCTTCAATTCTAGCTGTCTTTCTTATTTCGTCACTCAATCACATCTTCCCTCTCCCTTCCCAACTAATCTTCCTGTTTTTGTCCCCTGGCTCTGTTCCAGCCCACCCATAAAATCTATTCTATCCCCCCACCCCCAGGTAGATCCACAATTCTCCCTAGTCCTTTCTCTATGCCTAACCAATCTGGGTCTGGATTTTAGCTTGGTTATCATTTATTGAAAGGCTAATATTCAGATAAAAGTGAATACATATCGTATTTATTTGGGAGGTCTAGTTTACTTCAATCAAGATCATTTTTTCCTAGTTCAATCCATTTGCTTACAAGTTTTATGATGTCATTTTTAAACAGCTGAGTAATACTCTATTGTGTAAATGTACCATACTTTCTTAATCAATTATTCTGTTGAGGGACATCTACATTCTCTCCAATTTATGGCTATCATGAATAAACATGGTTGAGCAAATATTCCTTTGGTAGAAAGAAAGATCCTTTGGGTGTATGCCCAAAAGTGGTCTAGCTGGATCTAGAGATAGATCAATTCGCAGCTTTCTGAGACACTACCATGATGATTTAGATAGTTGATATACAACTTTGCCCTCTCACCAGCAATAACAGAGAATTCCTCTTGCTCCATATCCTTATCAGGATGAGTTGCCACTTGCATTATCTTAGTCATTTTGACATGTGTAAGATAGAATCTTAAAGCAGTTTTGATTTTCATTTCCCGATAAATGTTGAACATTTCTTTAAGTGTTTCTAAGCCATTTGAGACTCCAAACTTGATAACTCTGATTAGATCTGTACTGCATTTCTTTAATTTGGTCTTTTTAAATATATTTTCTCTTGAGTGTTTATATATTTTGGATATTTTATATATTTGAATATTTTTTCATTCTGTAGACTGTTGATTTGTCAAAATCAGTATGTCCTTTGATATGCAGAACCTTTTAATTTCATGAGGTACCATTTATTAGTTGTTGATCTTTAAATCTGCACTATACGTATTCTTTTCACAAAGTGTTTTCATGTGCCAGTGAGTTCAAGGCTAGTCCCCACTATCTCTCTTCTCAGGCTCAGTCTATCTGGTTTTATAGAGGCTTTTGATCCACTTGGACTTGAGTTTTATGCAGGGTGATAGCTATAGATCTATTTACACCCCCCTTTTTTTACATGCAGCCATTTAGGTTATCCGGAACCATTTGTTTAAGATGGCGTTGTGGAAAATCTTGCCTTGTTGCTGATTTTAGTAAAGTTGCTTAGAGTTTCTCTTTATTTAAGTTGACATTGGCTGTAGTCTTGTTGTACACTGTCTTTATTATATTTAGGTATGTCCCTGTGTCTAATCTATTCAGGACTTTTGTCATGAAGGAGTGTTGGATTTTTTCAAGAGCCTTTTATATTTCTAGTGAGAGGTTCATGTGTGTTTTCCTTTAATTTGTTTATATGGTGGATTAGATTTATTGATTTTTGCATATTTAACCACCCCAAACAGTTGCAGTTGCTCATGCTCCTGGCAGGATTTGCTGAAGGAGGCAGAGGCAAAAGGTGGATGAATTTGAGGCAAACCAAGCTTTTCTTTAAACTTTTTACCTCTTTGAGCACTGGTCTTAGCTCTGTTATACTTCTTGATGCTCTTTTTCTCCTCAAACTGTACATGTTATATTTTTGCTTGCTCAGACTGCTTCTTTTCATTATGCATAAGAGTGACAGGCCACAGAGGAAGACAATGCAGCCAGTCCTGATGAGACCTGATAGGCTAAGGTCAGATAGAAGGGGAGGAGGACCTCCCCTATCAGTAGACTAGGGGAAGAGCATGAGAGGAGATGAGGAGAAGAGGATGGGACTGTAAGGAGAAGAGGAAGAGGGCTACAGCCGGGATACAAAGTTAATAAATTGTAATAAATAATAATAACAAATTATCTTAATAAAAAAAGAGTGACCACTATTAACCATACTATAGTCAACACTAGATTGTCTTGAAATTTCCTATGCTCATGTCATTAATCCAAAACTCTCTAATTTAGCCTCAGGAAAAAAAATTTTGGACAAGGGCACAAAGCAGCCACGTTTTAAATTTAAATATTACAAAAATGATCTCTAGGTTACTTGCTAATATTTCTTTCCTTGAAAACTTTTTAGGAAGGCTTTCATGTTCTACACTACCTTCAATACCACTCACTTCCATGCTTCTACTAGGATGACCCATTAAACCTCACTTAAAATGTCCAACCAATTTTCTAGTCCACAATAACAAAGTCTTACATTTTCTTCCAATAGACAACACAGTCAGGTCAATTACAATAATACCCCGATTCCTGGTACCAACTGCTATCTTGGTCACTGTTGTATTGCTGTAAAGAAAGACACCAGGGCCACAGGAACTCTTATAAAACAGTATTTAGTTGGGGTTTGCTTAATGTTTCAGTAGCCTTAGTTACAAACATTCAGACATAGTGCTGGAGAAGTAGCTAGAGTTTTCCATTCAGATCCACAGGCAGCAGAAGTTGGAAAGACCTCCAAAGCTCATGGATCAGTAAGATTAACATGGTAAAAATGTCCATCCTACCAAAAGAATTAATGCAATTCACATCAAGATACCAACATAATTCTTTACAGACCTTGAAAGAAAAATTCTCAATTTTATATGGAAAAACAACAACAACAACAAACCCAGAATAGCTAAACAAATCCTATAAAATAAGAGATCTGGGGGTATCTCCATTCCTGATCTCAAGCTGTACTATAGAACAACAGTAATAAAAATGGCCCAGTATGGCATAAAAGCAGACTCGTGGATCAATGAAATCCAATCAAATATCCAGAAATAAACCCACACACCTACAGACACTTGATTTTTGACAGAGAAGCCAAAAGATAGAATCCTCAACAAATGATGCTGATCTAACTGGATGTCTACATGCAGAAAAATGCAAATAGATCCATATTTGTCATCCTGCACAAAACTAAAGTCCAAGTAGATCGAAGACCTCAACATAAAACCAAACACACTAAATCTGTTAGAAGAAAAAGTGAGGAAGTGCCTTGACCTCATTGGCACAGGAGATAACTTCCTGAAAAGAACACCAACAACACAGGCTCTAAGAGCAACAATCAATAAGTGGGACCTCATGAAACTTAAAAGCTTCTGTAAAGCAAAAGACACTGTCACCAGAACAAAATGACTGCCTCCAGTCTGGGAAAGGATCTTCACCAACCCTATATCTGACAGAGGGCTGATATCCAGAATATATAAAGAACTCAAGAAGTTAAACACCAACAAATTAAATAATCCAATCTAAAAATGGAGTACAGAGCTAAACAGAAAATTCTTAACAGAGGAATATTGAATGGCAGAGAAACATTTAAAGAAATGTTCAACATCCTTACTCATCCAGGAAATGCAAATTAAAAGGACCCTGAGATTCTACCTCACACCCATCAAAATGGCTAAGATCAAAAACTCAAGGGATAACACATGCTGGAGAGATTGTGGAGATTCCCCCAGTGCTGGTGGGAATGTAACCTTGTACAACCACTTTGGAAACGAATCTAAGAAAATTTCTCAGACAATTAGGAATAGTACTACCAATGGAAAAAAAAAAACCAGCATCTTCAACAAATGGTGCTGGACCAACTGGATGTCTATATGCAGAAAAATGAAAATAGATCCATATTTATCACCCTGCACAAAACTAAAGTCCAAGTGGATCAAAGACCTCAACATAACACCAGACACATTAAATCAGTTAGAAGAAAAAGTGGGAAAGACCCTAGAACTCATCGGCACAGGAGACTGCTTCCTGAACAGAACACCAACAGCACAGGCTCTAAGAGCAATAATCAATAAATGGGACCTCATGAAACTGAAAAGCTGCTGTAAAGCAAAAGACACTGTTATCAAAACAAAACAACAGCCTACAGACTGGGAAAGGATCTTCACCAACCCTGTATCTGACAGAAGGCTAATATCCAATATATATAAAGAACTCAAGAAGTTAAAAAGCAACAGATCAAGGAATAGTACTACCTCAAGATCCAGCTATATCGCTCCTGCATATATATCTGAAAGATGCTCGACCATACAAGGATATTTGCTCAACTGTGTTCATATCAGCTTTATTCATAATATCCAGAATCTGGAAATAACCTAGATGTCCCTCAACTGAAGAATGGATATAGAAATTGTGCTACATTTACACAATGGAATACTGCTCAGCAATTAAAAACAAGGAAATCATGGAATTTGCAGGCATATGGGTGGAGCTAGAAAAGATCATCCTGAGTGAGGTAACCCAGAAGAAGAAAGACATGCATAGTATATACTTACTTATAAGTGTATATTAAATGTATAGGATAAACATATGAAAATCTGTAGTCATAAAGAAGCTAAACAATAAAGAGGATCCTAGAGAAGAGGGTTAATCCTCATTCAGAAGGACAAACAGGATAGACATCAGAAGTAGGAGAAGACAGGAACAGGATAGGAGACTTTCATGGGGCGGGTGGGGGCTCTGAAAGACTTTACCCATCAAGGTATTGAAGCAGATGCTGAGACTCAGAGCCAAACTTTGGGCAGAGTGCAGGGAATCTTATGGAAAAGGGGGGTGATAGAAAGACCTGGAGGAGACAGGAGCTCCACAAGGAGACAAACAGAGCCAGTTTGCCCCAGTGGGGCCTAAAGAGACCAATACTCTATCAAAGGACATGCATGGAGAGGACCTGGACCCTCTTCTCAGATTAAGGCCATAGGCTGCTCAGTCTCCATGTGGATTTCCTAGTAAGGGGATCACGAACTGTCTGTGACATGAACTCAGTGGCTGGCTCTTTGATCATTGCCCCCTGGGAAGTGCAGCCTTGCCTGGCCACAGAGGAAGACAATGCCACCATTTCTGATGAGTCCTGATAAGCAAGGGTCAGATAGTACTCCTCCCCTATCAGTTGACTAGGGGCGGGGCATAGTGGGAGAAGAGGAAGGGTGGATGGGATTGGGAGGAGAAATTTTAGCAGATTTCTCATTGAAATTACAATTTACATGATAAAACACAGTTATAAATGAAAATCACTCCAATGTCTTCTAATCCAAACCACCATTTTACAAGTTCATTTATTTTTTTAATAGAAAATAGATTCTTCTCTCATACAATACATTCTGACTACCGTTTTCCCTTCCTCCACTTCTCCCAGCCCCATCCCCATACCGCTGTCCCCCACATCTATTCCCCATTTCGTTCTTTTCAGAAAAGAGCAGGTCTTCAAGAGACAACAAGGACCTATGCTTTATGTTTCAGAAGTAGGGAAGCTAAATGCTTTTTCTAGCTATCTATCAGTGTGATTTTATATCAACCAGTTCCCCACAAGACTCCTAGATGCTTTAGATTTCTTGCTTTTCTTTATACCTCTGCAATTTCCTTCTGCAAACAGTGATGAAGTGTTTAGGAAAAGACATTCAAGGAGAGCTTTAGAAATGGCTCTACTCTGTTATCTGTTCATTTAGGACCAGTGACAGAGAAAGTGTGCTTCTTCTGCTTTGTAAAATGTAACTTCGAAACACTCTTTAGAGTCAGCATGTCCCCTTCTGTTGTCATTATTTAAATAGCTTGTTAAGATTAACATATTTTTAGAAATCTGCCCAAAATATTACTTTCTTACATACTTTGGAGCAGAATTTCAAACAGTCACTGACCAAGTAACATATATTTTTCCACATATTCTGGGTAAAATTTTACATGACTTAGATTCTGAAATGGAGTTAGTTCTCTAAGTTGTTAAGATATGGAAGAGCCTACCCCTGCCCAGTGTTACTAGTTTTAATTTCACATTACATTTTCAGCCTGACATTTGATACTTCGCCAGATGACGTGCATGGCAGACCCTGATATCTCCATCTGTGGAGTTCTTGTTGCCTCCTGTATATAGGTTGGACCTTACTGTTCCCAGGTTCTGGATGTGAACATTGATTAAATCTTAGTGTGGAGCATTTCCATGGGATGTGATGCGATTGGAGTGGGGGGAACACACACTGATTTTGCACCTGCTTGTGTATAAATGTAAATATTGAAAGCACTTCTCTGAGGACAAAAACGAATGTCCAGGAAAGTGCGGAAATTGTAACAGGGCCACAGATCTTCAGTGACTCCCTGATGGAAGTACCATTTAGGCTGTAGACAGCACTACCAGCCAAAATGAAGACAAAGGCCTAATCTAATCTATCAGAGTCCATAGTTATGGGCAAGTCTCCAAATGCGCTAACCTTGCTTTTGGCTTCTGTAGTTCTGCTTCTTGATAACTTTTTTCAGTAACTAAAGCATGTAAACACAGAATATAGATATTAAATTATAATATAGAATAAAAAGCTTAAAAGCTTACAGTGAGAAAGACTGGGTGCTACACTACTGTCTTGAACAGACAGAGCAGTAGCCAGCAGGATAAGAAACACTTTTTATTGACTTAAACCTATGTCCAAGCAGTCTTCTCTGATGGATAATCAAAAAATAAGTCACCTGATCTTTGAAGACACTGCTATGTCAACCAACCCTGGAACTTTCTTCCTCTGATGCCCAGTCATGCATGACAATAAATATTGTCTACATTTTAAAAGTTTATTCTTGTACTTTTGTCAAAACGATGTGATCATCCTCTGGATAAGCAATTGCTCATCCATCATCTGGGTGTTCACTCATCCTTTTTTATCCAGAATAAGTAACAAACTCTCTGTCTTTAACTTGGACTAAGGGGTAAATGAACTGAGAGCTCTATAAATTGCTGCAACAAATGCAAATCTTTATTGATTGCTGTTGTACTCAAATGCTTTGTTCATTCATTTAAAACAATTTATGCTAAGTTTGATTTGATGGGATGAGACAGTGTGTCCTTTATGTGAGAATGCAACATTTGAAACTCTGCTCCCTTCTCATGCTGGGTTTTCCCTTTTAGAAAGCTATTTAATGTCCCTGCATTTTTGTGTTACAATCTACAATTAGATGGATTATATAATAGACTTGTTCTTGAATGTTGTGTCAATGATTCCTTTAATAATTAATAAAAACCATGTAGATTTTGCTACAGAATAAAAATTAACTATAATTTTAGAATATCTGTGAATCACTTCATGAAAATTGTGGCCTAAGAGACTAATTTATTCATGACAAAATTAGTGATTTAGTATCCATGACTGATGGCTAAACTAAGTTCAGGGACAAGGAAGAGCAAAGCATTGTTGCAGTAGCCACACACAAAGCTTGACTACAGAGTACCACGGGGTCATGCTGTACTGTGGTTTTACTTGTTTGGTAAGAGGTGGTATGGCGGTTTCAATGAAAACAGCCCCCATAGACTCATGGAGAATGACATTATTGGAAGTGTGGCCTTGTTGGAGGAAGTGCGTCATCAGCAGTGGGCTTTGAGATTTCAGAAGCTCAAGCCACCAGTGCCATGATCTTCCTGCTGTCTGCCAATCCAGATGGAGAACTCTCAGCTACTTTTCTAGCACCGTTCCAGACAGCATGATGCTGCGTTTCCCGCTATGATTATAATGGCTAACCTTCTGAACTGTAAGCCAGCCCAGTTAAATGCTTTCTTTTAATTTTTAAAAACGGTTTATAATAGTTGCTGTGGTCATGGCATCTATTTACAGCAATAAATCCCTAAAACATGTGGGTAGAATGGTTTGTGGAAGACCATGAGAAAGATAACCAATTATACAGAGGAACTAGAAATAATGATGGGAAAGATGTTTAAAAGGTTCTGGAAGAAATTAAAAACTGACATGAGTTAAACATCATTAAGTCAGAAAAAAATGTGAAAGCAAATGTAAGGGGTGTGAGGTTTATATTCACAGCATAGAAGTTATTACATAGTCTCGTGGGAGGTGAGACAAAATCCAGCTTGTGCTCTAAAATGATGAATTCAGCCATGGGTAAAGAGTGGATGAGACACATCTAAGTTGTTTCCAGTTTCTGGCTATTACAAATAGAGCATCTATGAACATGGCTGAACAAATGTCCTTCTGGTATGGTGGAGCATCTTTTGCTGTATGCACAGGAATGGTATACCTGAGTCTTGAGATATGGCTATTCTCAGTTTTCTGAGAGAGCATCAGATTAATTTCCAAAGTGGTTGTAGAAGTTTACACTCCCACCAACAATGGAGGAGGGTTCCCCTTTCTCCACATCCTTTCCAGCATGTGTTGTCACTTGAGTTTTTTATCTTAGCCATTCTGACAGGTGTAAGATGGAATTTCAGAGTCATTTTGATTTGTAATTTTCTGATAACTAAGGATGCTGGACATTTCTTTAAGTGCTTCATTTGATATTCCTCTTTTGAGAATCCTCTGCTTAGCTCTGTATCCCATTTTTTAATCGGATTACTTGGTTTGTTGGTCTTTAATTTCTTGAGTTCTTTATATATTCTGGCTATTAGCCTTTGGCTGGATGTAAGATTGATGAAGATCTTTTAGCAGTCTGTAGACTGTCATTTTGTTCTGATGGCAGTGTCCTTTGCTTTACAGAAGCTTTTCAATTTTATGAGGTCCCATTTACTGATTGTTGATCTTAGAGCCTGTGATGTTGGTGTTCTGTTGAGGAGGTTCCTTCCTGCGCCAAGGCTCTTCCCTACTTTCTCCTCTAGCAGATTTAGTGTATCTGGTTTTATGTTGAGGTCTTTGATATACTTGAACTTCACTTTTGTGCAGGGTGATAAATATGGATCTATTTGCATTTTTGTACATATATAGACATCTAGTTAGACCAGAACGATTGGTTGAAAATGCTATCTTTCTTCTGTTGTATGGTTTTGACTGCTTTGACAAAAATCAGGTGTGCATAGGTATGTGGATTTATTTCTGGGTCTTCAATTTAATTCCATTGATCAACCAGCCTTTTTCTGTGTTAGTATCATACAGATTTTATTACTCTTGCTCTGTAGTATAGCTTTAGGTCAGGTATGGCAATACCCCCAAAAGTTCTATTACTATATAGGTCTGTTTTCACTGTTCTGGTTTTTTTTGTTATTGTTGCTGTTTTTCCATTTAAAGTTTAGAATTGTTCTTTCAAGGTCTGTAAAAAATTGTGTTGGTATTTTGATGGGGATTGCTTTGAATTTGCAGCTTGCCTTTGGTAAAATGGCCATTTTTATTATGTTAATCCTACATATCCATGAGCATAGGAGATCTTCTGGTATCTTCAGTTTCTTTCTTCACAGACTTTAAGTTCTCATCATACAGGTCTTTGACTTCTTCAGTTAGAGTTACCTCTAGACACTCTATTTTATTGAAGCTATTGTGAAGGATGTTGTTTCCCTAATTTCTTTCTCAACCCCTTTGTCTTTTGTATACAGGAGGCCTACTGTTTTTTTTTGTTTTTAATTAATCTTGTATCCAGCCTCTTTGTTGAAGGAGTTTATCAGCTGCAGGAGTTCTCTGGTGGAATTTTTGTCTTCCTTTCATATTTGTATCCCTTTTATCTCCATTTGCTGTCTTATTGCTTTAACTATAAATTCTATATTGAAGAGATATGGAGAGAATGGGTAACTTTGTCTTTTCCCTGATTTTAGTTGGATTGCTTTGAGTCTCTCTCCTTTTAGTTTGATATTGGTTATCAGCTTGTTGTATATAGCCTTTATTATGCATAGGTATGGGCCTTGTATCTCTGATCTCTCTAAGACTTTTGTTTCTCAACTGAAGAATGAGTAAAGAAACTGTGGTACATTTACATAATGGAATACTACACAGCCACTAAAGGAAATTGTGAAATTTACAGGCAAATGGATAGAACTAGAAAAGACCATCCTGAGGTTTGGATCTTAGATACACATGGTATATACTCTCTTATAAGTGCATTTTAGTCATATAGTACAGGATAGACATACTACAATGCACAGACCCAGGAAGATAAAAGTCCAATGGGCATCTTAAGCTTTATGTGGGCCCACTATTTAGGGGATAAGGGCTTTCTCTGACATAGACTGTGTTGCCTACTTTTTGATTATTCTCCCTATGGGACTACCCTACAAGGCCACAGGGGAAGAAGACAAAAGAAGACAAACAGTCCTCATGCGAATAGATGAACTGGGGTGTCAGGACACAAGGGTTCCCCTATTCTTTTGAATAGGGGAGAGGGGATGTGTAAGAGAGGGTGGGACTGGGAGGACAGAAGGGAGGGGCCTATGACCCAGATGTAAATTGAATTAATTAATAGAAAAAAAGTGGATGATAAAAGAACAAGGAGAGGAGTTGTGACAGAAATCCAGGGAAGGAATATTCTAAAGAAAAAAAGAGGTCAAAAAGGTGGTAACAGGCAGGAGATTTCTGAGGCTTTCTGTTCTTCTGTGCAAATGCCCATGTGTAATTTCTCTCCTAAAGCCTGGAGTTTATAAATAACATCAGTTACCTCATTCAGTACCTTTTCAGGTAGATAATGTTTTATTCAGTTTATTTTATGTTAAATGTAAGATGCTTGCAAAACACCCATTGGCTGGCAAAAAGTTACTGTTGAATATAAAATATTCGTTGTTTTGACTATTGCTTATGCTTTTGTTATTTATCCCCAAATTCTGCTTTGACTTTACCCATACTTAATTCTTTCAAGAAATATATTCTAAAGTTGTATTGGGACATGCCCATAGTCTTAGCACTTGGGAGGAAAAAGCAAGAGAATCAGAAGCTCAAGAGAGAGTACTCAGTTCCAGGAGAGCTCCAGCTCATCAGGTATAGGCTACATCACTCAAAATGCAGGCGAGGGAGCCCTGGCAAACTTAACTGCCCCACTCCATATACTTGACTCCCAAAGACCAAATCCACAGCAACCCATCACCCTGACCCACCCCAGTCTCATTGCCTTCCCTATAAGCTAGGACATGTCCCTGATTCCATCAGACTCCAGCTGTTTAGGTGCAGGTCACATAAGTCATAACAGAGAACCCCCTGCTGTGCCAAAGGCCAAGCTAGTTTCCAGAAGTCAAGCCCCCAACCTGGTCAAAGACTCCCTAGTGGATCAGACGGCTTTTAGGCAACCAGAAATACTGGCCACAAAGCCGAGAAGACCAAAGAAGAAACCTAAGCCAAGAAGAAAACTACTCATTCATCAAAGACAAACTCAGGAATTAACACCTAGATCCAGATGCCTAAATGTCAGAGTAAGAACAAAATCAGCAACTGCCAGGACAATATCACTACCACAGCCCAGCTATCCTATAATAGAAAGACCTGAATATTTTAATGCAGCTGAAATACAAGAAAATGACCTTAAAGCCAGCTTTACAAAGATGATAGAGGCCCTTAAAGAAGAAATGAAAGAGCCCTTTAAAGAAATCAAGGAAAAGACAAACAACAAAAGTGAGGGAAATCAATAAGTCCCTTAAAAAAAAGCCAAGACAAAACACACAAACAGGTGAAGAAAACTGTTAAAGACCTGAAAATAGAAATAGAAGCAATTTGAAAGCTCAAACTGAGAGAATTCTGGAAATGGAAAATCTTGGTAAAAGAAAAGGAACAATAGACAAAAGCGTCACCAACAGAATAAAAGAGATGGAAGAGAGAATCTCAGAGGTTGAAGACATGGTAGAAGAAAGAGATCCATTGGTCAAAGAAAATATAAAGTCTAAAAAATTCTTAGAATAAAAAATCTAGGAAATCTGGAACGCTATGAAAAGACAAAATCTAAGAATAATATAATTGAGAAGAGTCCCAGCTCAAGAACCCAAAAAATATAATTAAAAACTAATAGAAGAAAAATTTCCTAACCTAAAGAAAAACATACCAATAAAAGTAAAAAAACAAAAAACAAAAAACAAAAAAAACAAAAACAAACTTATGGAACACTGAGTAGACTGAACCGGAAAAGAAACTTCACACACCACATAATAATCAAAACACTAAGCACACAAAACAAAGAGAGAATATTAAAAGATGCAAGGAGAAAAGACCAAGAAATGTAAATAGGCAGGCCTATCAGAATAATACCTGACTTTTCAGCAGAGACTGTAAAAGCCTCAAGGTCTTGCCATCCACCTCACTGTAAAAACAATGACAGTATGAAAATTCCAGGCAAATAAATGGAACTAGAACAGTCATCCAGAGTGAGGTAACCCAGTCCCAGAAAGACAAACAGGGTCATACTTATCCATGAGTGGATATTAGCTATAAAGTACTGTATAACCAGACTATAATCCACAGACCCAAAGAGGCTAGGCATCAAGGAAGGCTTAAGAGGGGTTGGGGGAAGAGACACAAGGTTCTCCCTGAGAAGGAGGAATAGAAGAGATTTCGTGCAGATGAGGTTGAGAACAAGATGGATCAAACGCAGGGGAGAGGGAGAAAATACTCTGGGAAATGACTGGAATTGAGGGCCATTTTGCGGGAGAGGTGGAAATTTAGTGCAGTGGAAAATCTATGGAATCTACCCGAGTACTCTTAAGATTCGTAGTCATGGGGGACACGTGAGCTGAACTGGCCTTCTTCTGTAACCAGGCAAGGCCTCAAGTGGAAGGACTGGGACACCAACCCAGCCTCAAAAATTTAGACCTTCAGCTTGTCCTGCCTGCAGAGTGTTCTGGGACTGGAGCCTAGCAGAATCATCATCAAAGAGATCAGAGAGGCTTCATTCAGCAACAGATGGGAGCAGATGCAGAGTCCTACAGCCAACATTAGATGGCGCTCAGGGAGTCGGCAGAGGAGGGGGAGGAAGGATTGAGGGAACCAGATGGATTAGGGACAGCAGAAGAAAATGGCCCACAGAACCAACTGAATGGGACTCATGGGAACTTGCAAAGATCAGGAGGTCTAGAGGGGCCTGACCTAGGTACTCGGCAAATACTTATGGCTGAGTAGCTTGCTGCTGTTGTGGAAATTCTAACAGTGGCAGTGTGGGAGTCTTGGACTGTTCCTGATGCTTTTATCTACTCGTGGGACACTTTTCCTCCTACTGGGTTGCATTGTCCAGCCTTGCTGTGATGGTGCTTATTGTAGCTTGTTATGCCATGTTTGTTTGATGTCCCCCAGAATCCTGCTCTTCTCTGAGGGGAGGTGCAAGTCATGGATCTGGGGGAGAGGGGAAGCCAGAGGAAGGAGAGGGAGGAGAAACTGTGGTCGGGATGTAAATATAACAATAAAACAAAACACGAAAACAAAACAAAACAAACAAACAAACAAACAAAAAAACCCGAGAGAGTGCATGGAAACTTTGAGACTAACCTGACCTACGTAAGACCCTTTGGCTCCCACCACCTTGGAAATGGTAGTTTCTGCCTTCATGCTTCCTCATGTGGATACCAAAAATTTACATTTATTTAAAACAGACAGTTCCTTGTTCACACCTTTGTTGAAAATTAGTTGTCTAAGGGGTATGGCCTAACTTGATGGAGTCCTACTTCCTGCTCCCCTGCGGATTGGAGGGGAGCAAATGATAGCCTTTGGTTGCCTAGTCTATGGCTTTTGCAGCTTCGTTCTGTGGATTTCAGCCTGGCGGTCTGAGCACTTCTTCAACACTGGCTTTTGTCATAGCACCTTTGCTATTGGCTTTCATCCTTAAGAAGTGTGTATGTAAATGTATAAATATATGTAGATGTACACACACACACACACATTTCTTCCCACACATTACATTACATCCTGACTGCAATTTCCCCTCTCTCCATTCCTACCAGTCCCTTTCCCCACCTGCCCTCTCCCTCACAGATTCACTTCTCCTATGTTTCACCCCTCCGGTCAAGCCCTAACAAGTTAGAATAAGACTGTGCACACACCCTCATATCAAGGACGGTCAAGGCAACCCAGGAGGAGGATATAGGTTCCAAGAGCAGCTGAGAGATTCAGAGACACCCCCCATTCTCACCGTTGGGAGCACTGGAAGAACATCAAGCTACACATCTGTAATGTATAGAATTTGGTTTATTTCTATTAAGAGATCATGGGGAGGTCCATGCCTGGACCTTGCTCTGCCTCTGATGTTATTCTGAATTGAGAAGATTGGCTAGTCATTGAATACTTGACTAGCTTCTGTAAGGCCCTGGATTAGATCCCTACACATCAGAAGCAAAACTAACAAAAACATGCTTTTTTTTTTCTTTGAGTACTAGGGAAGATGCTTCTAACTAACAAAATCTTTCCCTTTTTACTAAAGATATTATATCTAGAGCATTTAGATGGTCTCATCAAGTAGTACACAGAAAATAGGCCCTATTGTAGGCCTTGAATCACAGAATGATGCAAGTTTAAAACACAGACCATAAACCAAAAGTTCCCAAAAGACAAAACCTATGTTGAAAATTCTAAAAGATTGATTAACTGGTTAGGCAGTCCATGATAATGGAGAATGAGAATGGTGCAGGCTGAAACCAATTACTTTGGAGCATCTAGCCCCTTGTGAGAGCTAGCGACTCATCCACTGGCTCTACACGTGACTCACATCTTTGTGGCTATAGGGTAAGTTCTTTAGGAACATATTAACAGATTTCTACTTGTCACCCAGCTAAATGCTAAGAATGTCATCAGACCGCAGCTGAGGCCCATTGCTGGTACTTCCTTACTTGTCTGTATTTGCCAGCCAGTCATTTCCACCAGTGTATTTGAAGAGGGCTTGACTCTAAAAACTCTGTAAGCCACTGCCTCTATTGGTCCAGCATGGCATTTGTAGTAATCTAAGTCCCTATCCCAAGACAGTGGGCACTCTCGTACCTAGTTTCAGGACAAACGCCCTCCTTTTGCCTTTGAGGTGATAGCTGTGTGCTTATGTATTCAAATTATACGCTTACCACCACTACAGAGCCACACCAATTTCCCACTATTCCTAAACTTGGCACCAAATTATTTCCAAACTTTAAACCTACCAATAGTATAAAATTTGACCACAAAACAAAACTCTCAAATAGACATTCATTTAACATAAAACTTCATTTAAACCATCTCTCCCTAGCCTATAAATATAGAGGAGAAAAAAGAAGTTTGCATTCATTGAAACAGAACCAGAGGCTTGCAACAATCCAACAGTCCCCATCCCCATCAACACTCAAAGAGCTGCTATTTGGGGCATGCTAATTTTCTATCTCTTATTTGGAGGATAGAATACTGAATGGGTTTCTGTCTGATGGTTCTAGAAATCTAGCATGACCTCAATAAACTCCACTGTTATAAAGAGAGATTAATGATATTTTTCTTCTTGGAAAAATTGTCAACAACTTCTCAGAAAGAACTCTGAATTCTTCTCTAAGTTAAGGAAAGTCTTTCAGCTGGTCTTCATAGCTCATGTCAGGCTGGATGTAGAAAATGTGTTCATCTGGAAAAGAAAGGAGGGAGGGAAGGAAAGGAAGGAAAGAAAGAAGGAAGGAAGAAAGGGAGGGAGAGAAGGGGTAAGGAAGTAAGGGGAGGAAAGGAGGTAGGAAGGAAATGAGGAGATGAGGGAGGGAAGGGGAAGAAAGAAGAGAAAATACTTCTCACTTAATGTTTTGAAGAATATTTATTTCTTTTTCATCTAAGCTGAATGAAATAGAAATTTCATTTAATAGTACAGAATTTGTGTAGGATAGGGGTTGGATCTACATGATAGTCAAGGAGACACACAGTCACTTGTCCCTGTAGCTCATAACCGGGTGAGAATGAGTCTCAGAGCTCATCATCAGTAGAAAGATACAATATGGCACATGCTTTATAAACTCTGCCAAAGAGACAAAAGATACCATAGAGACGGAGACACTCCAATTTTGTTCTCTAACTCAGAGCTAAGCCAATTTATATATAATAAAGTCCAGTATGTAAAGTTGTTCTTACAAGACAATAAGATAACAAAATACCAGTTAAAACAATGCTGCTACAAAAAAGTGTGTGAAGAATATTACACTTATTTCTGATTCAAATCAGCAATTATTGGCCTGAAAAATGAGGCATATATTTAAAAGGAACCAGTGACCCCTTTTCATCACAAGTATGTGACTTTTGCCTGGGATATAAAGTACCTATAGAACATTAAGTTCTCCATGTTTGACACGCTAAAGATGCCATTTTTAAGGACAACAATTGCTCTTTCTCTCATGCTTAAGACTAACCTTGAAAATGATTTGATATATTATACAAATTTTACAAATATTCATAATTACTAAGAAGATTTACAAAATCCTACACCCCACAGAAATATCTAGATAGTCAGTAAAAGTGTCCTACTAATTTAGTCAATTGTGGAAAGGAAAGGAAGACACTTAGGGTAATGTATGAAATAGATAATCACATATTGTGTGCATTGAAACTTACAAAACCAATGTAGACTTTCCATCCCCTGCTCTAGATTTATCTGTTGTTCTTTTGTGCTTCGCAATGTTGAAACTTTCTCCCTGAAAGTCAGTCTTTAGCACAAAAGAAGAAAAATAGCAATGAGGAACACTAGACATGGGAAGACTTCTGAAGTCATGACATCTCTTTTAAGTGTGGACTTCCTAATATGTCTGTATATGTAGCTAAGTAGGACACATTATTTTAAAGGAGACAGAAACTTGCTTTAAATTATAGATGGGCTCTGGAGAAGCAGGAGACTGGCTATACAGAAGGACCTCTTTGGAACAAGGATGGGAGGTTAGGCTCTTGAGTCAGCTCTGTGTTTTGAGGACATATTTTGTTTGCCAAGGTCACGTTTGGGTGTTTCTTTTTACAGAGTCCTATAGATATCCCCTCGGAGTTCAAGGTGGGCATCTCAATGCTTCTTTCTATGGAATTCTTTCCAAAGGAGAGTATATTTGGATTCTATGCTCAGGTCCAACAAAAGACTAGTGATACTTACGTAGCAAGCTTCAGATTTTCCAAACAGTTAGTAGGCTTGTATTTTGTTGGTTTGAACTTTGAAATGTGTTAACCATGTATCTTACATTCTCAGAGGTCTACTTGCAAGGGTGGTCACAAGGAAAGAGGACCTGGGCACATTGGAAACTACTCTCTCTCTCTCTCCTGGTTTTCCTAAGCTACTATCATAAACAGATATGT
The DNA here is from genome assembly GCA_028658305.1 of Pachyuromys duprasi. Classification (NCBI taxonomy): domain Eukaryota; kingdom Metazoa; phylum Chordata; class Mammalia; order Rodentia; family Muridae; genus Pachyuromys; species Pachyuromys duprasi. The sequence continues at coordinate 50,141,996 of CM053763.1, read as the reverse complement.
AGGAGGATGTATTATACATGAATATATGTACATATAAATACATATTTATATATAATTTAGAATTCTCCCTAAATTTGGACCCAAGCCCTCAAAATTTTATCAGATTTCATTTAAATCAATAACTTGAAAACTCCTCTTGGATTGAACTTATTTTTCCTGAATAACTTTTGGCCTGTTTTATTTTACTTTCTAATTAATGTCCTATTTTAATTTTCGTGTGCATTCAGTGATAAAATTGGAAATAAAACGTCTTTGAGTTCTACCTAGCTCACAATATGATTATTTTCCTCTTTCACTGCCTATCAGTGTATTAAGATTAAAGTGCACATATGCTTGCCTGCTTTACTTTCTTTTGTTATTTGACATGGGTCTAAGAGAAAATCCTCCCCTTATCTCTAACCCACTTAGTGGAAGAGTCATTTCAAAATTCACATGTATTTGTCTGTTCAGTTGGAATATTCCAGACATACACTCTCCTTAGGAACTAGTGAGATGTGTTTGTGGTTTCAATTCCCAAGCTTGCACTTCATCCCTTTGTGTTCCTAAAATTCAGTATTCTAAAAATCTTGACTACTACCTTTTTTTGCAATTATTATTGGTGGACCACAATGACTTCCACTGGATTCTGGGGTCCATAAAAATGTGCACATTCATAGGATGTCAATGTTTATTTGTATTTGTTAGATGTTTTAGGAATTCTGGACTTTAAGTGCCTCTGTGGAATACTTATGCACTTACTCATCTTAGAGTGAAAAAGAAAGCCATTAGAAGTTCTCAGCACTCGATATTCTTAATTATATAGCATACAGAGATAGCAGACGTAAATATTTAAATTTAAGTTTGAATAACTATTCATAATTGTTCTCATATACACCCCACTTGCTTTACTCTTACCTAAGCGAAAATCCTCATAAAGCTTAGGTTTCAGAAAGGTCGCTGCTAACTCTTTAAAATAAAAAGAGAAAAGATTTCAAGAAACAAACATTCTGAAAAATAGAAATTTTGGTAACATTTATAAGACAAAGATAATAATTTTCTGAAGATGTCAGTAGTAAAATGAATCCAAGAAGCAAATATAAAACAGGAAGATTTTGTTTCTAAGAGAAAATGCTTTGATAATTTCTTTACAGGTAAAACAGACTTCCAGAGTGCTTTTATTTTACTTTTTGTCTCAGGGAAGGTCTAAAAGCCTACCTTTTAAAGCTCGAATTCTGTTAATATCTTCACTGCATTGTGAAGTCATTTTATTTTTTTAATTGAGTCTTGTGAAAATAAACTAGATGATTCTGCTCGTATAATTTATTTTCAAATCCTTGCAAGGCAATCATGGAAACAGCACTATGAGAGACAATGCCTTCTTCTACCACAAGAGGACAGCACAGACCGTCGGATTAGAATTCTACTTTCATGCTTTGATATTAAAAAAAAAAATATCTGGGATGTTATCTTCCTTCCCCACTGAAGTGAAATTTAAAGGATATGCTTTGTTTATAAAACAGAAATATTTTAAATACAGTTTAGGGAGTGTTTCATGAAGGAAACAAGCCTTAGAATGAGTGGGTCGCAGGTTTATTTTCTGGTTGGTTAATAGGAACCACAACACAACTACTTAAAACTCACGGCTTTAAATAAAAATCAGCAACAGAACAGAAAATTCACACGAGAATCCTAAAGTATTTGCTGTTCTGTGCATTTTACCTCCTGGTTGCAAGGAAAACTCCAGAAAGACAGAGCTGATTTAGCTTTACTTTTTTTTTTCTCGATTATGAAAATCTATAACCTTTACTTTAATGTTATAATTTATAATGCCTATCCCAATGGAGAAGGAATTTCCCTGAAAAGCAAGCTCAGAGTCGCAGCCACGGTCATGTGTTGATAAATAAATCGTGAAGCCTTTTAAGCGATACTCTCGTGTACGGTGAGAGGTTGGCGCAGTCAGATGACTATGCGGAACAACTCAGGACACCTTTCCCGCCTCTCAGTACGACAGAAAGCGCTTTGAAGTAATGGAAAGACGTTGCATGCTTTCGCTCTCTTCCCTGTAAGGTAACCGTTTCCATGCTCGGTTCAGGACAGCAGCGTGTGCCTGGGCAGGCGGAAGTGCTCCGGTTTGGAGCGAAGCCTCTTTTCCTGGGGGTTGGCGTACTTCCACTTGGAAGGAGACATTTTAAGCTTTTTCCTCTTCTTATCCGTACACCACACCTTTTCGCAGTATTCTTCCACTCTCTGGAAGTTGCTGTAGCCAATCAGCTGCAGGAATTCCTTGTACCAGGGTTTTGTCCCCTGAGGCATGCCACTCAGGGGAGGGCAGGGCATCTTGTGATGTCTTTCCTCCTCGTGGTCTTTATGGAACATCCCCTCCACTCTCTGCTCTTCCACAACCTCCAAGGTGATCTTCCGCACAGTATGGACAAAGCTATGCTCTTCTGTCTGGCAAAAATAGGTCCCAGCATCTGACTTGCGTACTCTGAGGAAGAGTAAACCCAGGTCCATCTTAACCACTCTGTCGTCTGTCTTCACCTGAAACGCCAAAAACAAACAAGCAAACACATAAGTGAATGGCAATGGAGTACTGCATAGTTCAGAAAGCATCAACCTGTGTCTCTTCCCATAACTTTTATTTTTTTCCTCCTTTCAAGATCACAACATACAATCATGACAGCTCACAGATGTACCAAGGAATTAAACAAGTCCTGCACTTATTTAAATTCGAAGCTACATTTATCAACAACATTGAAGTCATTTCCCACCAATACATTAAAGAGCCACGCTCATGAGATTGAGAGAGCTTTCTCCCTAATGAATCTCAGTACCAGCATAGCAGTTGACATTAATTAATGTAGAGAGATTTGCCTCATCTTTTTAAAAACATGTTTGCTTGATGGGACACCGCCAATAACACTTCCCAGAGTTCTCCATGGGATTCTGTGTTTCAGATAGTCATGACCGAAGGTTTCTGTGGGGCTCTGTTTAAATGGTAGGATTCTTTCATTGACTGTCTCTTCTTAAACTACTCACAGAAATCATGCAGTGAACATCGTGAAATTCCTGTAAGACTGTTTATTAACAATTATTGAAAGCAAAAAATGAAATCCAAATTGCATTGCAAAGGAACTTGAGGGTAAGTTTTAAAATGTGCTTAATGATCAAATAACTCCTTTTTTATTCTTGGGCATACTTAACCATGCTTATCATTTCTATAAATGAATACATATAATTCAGAAAAGAAAGCCATAGGAAGACTTTCAACGGGTAGGTCATACTCTGTCAACAATACCTGTATTTATTGAGTATATGAGTTGATAGCAGGCAAAACTATATTCAAAATTAACTCATGACTGAAGGCCTTGGATGCTTATTTTCTGCCTTACTTTTCTCCATAAAAGTGGGAATAAACTAGTAAGTTGAAGGAGTGCTGTGAAGGCTGTGTGGAATGGCATAGTCAAGGACACTCCGTACCATGCTGTCCACAGTTACCGCTTCCTTACCTTACATGGACAGATGCTCCCGCGTAAGAAAACATAGGTGCTTTGTGATGTCTGTGATTTTTATGAATTTGGCAATTCAGACTACACTGGAAGACTTCCCTGTGACAGAAGCAAACTGAACGCTATTTTCATCTTCAATGATACAAAAATGAGTTGCAGAGAGTACAGTCACAGTAGTCATGATTGTTGGTAGCCCAGTACAAGGTTCTGGCAGGGCTGCTAGACTCAGTTCGTCCCAACCTTGATCAGTGTGGCATGACAGAATACATGTGATGACTCCAGCGTGAAAACTGGGTCTCATATAAAAGCAACATGGTGTTGGAACTTTAATCAGAAGTTCCACCCTTCCTACATATGGAAATTCTAGGTCATGTGGCTTTCAATTGGAGAGTTTTTTCCGTCATGTAGAGCAAATTGGAGGTTTCAAAATGAGACAGTTGGGACGAAAGAGACTCAAGATAGTCTTCCTCCCTAATTCTCTTCATTAGGCAGGACTAGGCTCTGGTAGGAATAACGCAGTTGCCATTAGATCAAGGAGTCCTATGAGGCATTGGAAGGCCCTCTAGCCTAATGTGTCTTTTCTGCATATGAACAGTCTTGTAGTGACAGCTAGTGACAATAATATTCTTATATAATATGGCTAATATCCACTTTATAAGTGAGTATATACCATGCAGGTCTCTCTGCTCCTTGGACACCTCATTCAGGATGATCTTAAGACAGTACGGGAGGAAGACTTCCCCTATCAGTGGACTAGGGAAGAGGAATAGGGGAGGAAGAGGGAGAGAGTGTGAAACTAGCTGGAAATGAGGGAGGGGGCTACAACTAGGATACAAAATAAATAAGTTATAAATAATAATATTTTATATTTATGGTTGAGCCTAGCCTTTAATGGCTGAGCTATCTCTCCAGCCTAATAATATCTTTAAAAGCAAAAGAAATATTCTTAGCACTGCCCCAGCTTACTGATCTTTTAAAGTTATTTTTAAATTAGCATTGAGACAGGAAATTAATATCATGTTAATTTTGTTTATATTTTAAGATTTATTTATGTTTATGTTTACAAGTGCTCTATCTTCATGTACATCTGCATGCCAGAAGAGGGTATCAGATCCCATTATAGATGATGGTGAGTCACCATGTGGTTGCCAGGAATTGAACTCAGGACCTTTAGAAGAGCAGCCAGTGCTCTTAACCACTGTGTGGCTCTGTGTGTGTGTATTTGTGTGTGTGTGTGTGTGTGTGTGTTACAGATGCTATTATCCTATCCAGAGGCACTTTTTAGTTCTTTTTTTCATCAGATTTCCTAGTTTTTCAAAGTAACATTTCTATGTACTTTTGACCTTTTTATTTCTTTGTTTCAGCCAGGTTCCCTAAAATGGTACCTATTATAAGTAGACATTCCATTGTCTTTTTATTAATTTAAATAATACTAAGATTTATATTAGTATTTTACAGCTATGATTCATTCATTTTCTACTGAAACTGCTCCCTCCATTTGCTTCCATTCCTCGTTCTGGTAATTATATTATCATTCCGGCACTTGCACACTCTACTTATATAAATATTTATATTGATTTATGTATCTATCAACTATACATTATCTATCTGTCTGTCTGTCTATCTATCTCTCTATCCATCCATCCTCATAGACAACTTGTCACAAATCCTTATCAACATTTCCTCAGTGGTGACCGGGTGAAACGTGCTTTGCCCTCATTGTTTTTGTTTCAGGATAAGACCCCACACTTATCTCTCTGATCTGTTCTCATGTCAGACTTTCTGTATCTCCCATCTCTCCATCCCTTCTATCATATCCTCCTTAACAATGTTTTGGAAGCTCTGTCCTCTTCACTGAGCAGGGGGATTTTCTGACTCTTTAATTTCATCCCAGCAAATGATGGGATTTGCCTACATCTTTGTACTGTATCACAGCATCTCTCCTCTTTACCATCATTCTACCTCTTCGTCTCCTCTCTACACTTGAACATAGAGGGGGTTTGTGTGTGTGTCTGTGTGTGTTGACTTCCCCCTTTCATTAACAAACTAATATTGATCTACTCTTCTTTAGAGATTTTCTCTGATCCTGAACTGTGGATTTACTCAGATGTCTTTCGCTGGCATGAGTAGAAGTGAGTTGCTCCTGTGACCTGCATGACATGGTGTTCTTCACAGCAGGGTCAGTGGAACTGGGGCATTTCTGGAGGTCAGTGACTAAAGGTACTGTGTTTGTTATTCCAATAGGCAACATGAACTTACAAGCTGTATTTTCTATATGGAAGATGAAGCACAGAGTTAGTATTTGTGCTTAACATGAAATATGAATCATTTTCAAAACTTAATGTTTCCCAGATGCTAAGAGAAGTGAGCATGAATTCAGTACACTAATGTTACGTCCCAGGCAAATGAGCCCAAGCACCATCCCTATGCAATGAAATGCAGAAAAGGTATTGGAAATACTTGAATTAAGTGTTGGATTTTAAAATATTATATGACATGCAGTGGAATAGACAAATAGTTACACATATACACACACACACACCAACACACTACAGTTATTGTCACACACTATCTTATGGAGAAAATTATTTCAGTGAAAAAATAATCATATTAAATACTAATTTTAAGGGTATGCAGACTTTTAAATATTTCATTTGTAAATTTTTCAATCATATTATGTTTTATTTCAAACATTAAGAGATCATATATATGAGTTAAGACTACCAGGATAAAAATGTGTGCATTTGTCCATGCTTCTAAATATCTAATAAACCCTTTAACATGTGTCATCATTTAAACAGACATTTTTATCTTTGAGGCAGGTGATGGGGGACATCCAGAATATTAAAAGAACCAACTATTTCCTTCCATAATTTTGTCTACTGCCATTCCTGATACTATCACCTTGCTTTCCTTTCAAGCTTATGTATGTGTGTGTGTATGTATGTATATAAGTATTTATTTATTTATTGTATGTGTGCATGTGTAAGCACAGAAAATGCAGCATGCGTGACATGGTATGCATGTGGAAGTCAGAGGACAACTTGCAGGATCGGATTTTATCTTTCCACTCTGTGTGTCCCACGAGCAAACTCTGCATCCTTGGCAACATGCATCTTTACTCACTGAGGTATTTCATATGCCAGCAAGATGGTTCCTCTGGGGTGAGACCTCCTAACCCTTTTTCTGTCTTCTATTCTAGTCTTATTCTTTCTTTTCTTTAGTGAATGTGTTTCTATTGTATGCCAGTGCATTTAATTCTTTCGTCCTAGGTTTAAACTTCATTTTCTTCATAATATCTCCCTTACTGCCCATAAGAAGCTTTCATGTCTTTGTGCAACTCAACATGACTGGTGTTTGTAGCACACTAGATGTATAACATCTTCTTGAAGTCAACTTCTTGAATACAAATTTCTCCTCTTGAATAAAGTAAAGGAAAGTAGGTACTGTTAGTTTTCAAGTGTCATTACATAATAAGTCCAGGGCTCTAATACAAGGTCAGCAAAATCACTCTGTGTGCAAACACCCAAGGAAGTGTGGCATGCCTACGAGAATGGATCCAAGATTCACATTTGCAAGACCTACCTAATAATGATTTGAATAGTAAGGAAGACAACATGATTCTGGGAACAGTCAGTGACTCAGCAAAGACCACTGTTATACACATGTGTAATGAAGGCCTAGGATATTGCCTTCATTGGAAAAAAACATGTGCCTACAAACACCTACAGTGAGCATCATCTGCTATTTCCATCCTGTCTCCTGTGAGAGTGAATGACATATGAGAAAGTTAAAAATATGCAGTCTAGCACATATTCAGTTATGGACTGAAAATAAACAAAGTGAAATCTAAACCTATGTTCACTGTAATTAGGGTATATTTTGCTTAATTTTTGATGTACAATATTATAAAGCAGTATTTCTTTCATAACCAGACATTCAAGTTTGAGAACCACATTATAGACATGTGGAGTCCAGATCTTGTCATAGAAACATGACAGTTACCATGGGAATGGTTTTACATTAGCCATTTGCACAACAGAAAAGGGTCTATTCTCACAATTTTGTTTTCCCTGCCTGGTTTCAGTAAATTCATATTTTATTCTCAGGAAGAAGTGACGTTCTTACTCCCAGTATCCATTATGTAAGTTTCATGGCCTTAAAAGTTGGCTGTGTCTTTTATTGGTGATGAATAACTAAAAACAAAATTTACTTAGAAATTTGTATTTGCATTTCTTCCATGATTTAATCCTTCCATTTTAGTTAACTTGGTTACCTCCAACATCAAACCCTGATTACAGGATGTTTTCACACAGCTGTGATTTTCCTATGTCTGTAGTCCAGATTTCTGTGGTCAAGACGATAGTACATAATAAAACATTCTACCCAGTAGTCCTCTGAACAAACTATATAAACACAGAATTTCTTACTAAAATGGTTTTAATATTCTTCACTACAAAGATTGACTCAGGATGTATCATACTATTAAATAAAAATGTAATTGCACCAGGAACTGTGCACATGTGAGGACTGGTCAGGAGAAAGGGGTGGTTCCCATGTGTGCTAGCTACATGAATGCGTGCTTTGTACTAGAAAGTGACAGACATAGGTCTTGAATTGGTTTAAGGCAGAATGCATTTTAACAAAATAACAAATTCAATTTTGTCAAAAATAAAAACTAACGGCCTATTATTTTATTTATCTGACCCATGTTTGACATAAACAGTGGTTGACTTGCGGAAAAATTATGTCTGACAGGATAAAAGTAAATTTTGCTTTCACTAAATTATCTCATAATACAACCTAGTGTATGACAGAGATGACTGCCCGCTAGAGAGTGACCTGCCTCCCTGTTCCTTTTTCTCTCACACATCTTAGCTTTTGGTACAGCCCACTGCACTGACTGTTCCTTAGTCAACAAGGAAGCGGGTGCCCATAACCTTGCCTGATGGTTTCTTCCATGGCTATCCCACTACACCATTCCTGTTAGAAACTCTGTGTGTGTGTGTGTGTGTGTATGTGTTTGCATTTTGCAAAGGATTTTCTTGAGTACCATGTCTTACCCAATTTCTTCTCCTAGGTTCTATTATGCCCCTGTCTGACTCTTCTGTCTCTAATTACTTAAGCTAATCTAGTCTAAAAATACTGACAACTTAATTTCATCTCCCTATTGTATATCAGAGCACTTACTTTTTCAAAGAAATGTTGCAAGTCTGATGTAGGTAAGTGTTTACAAAACACTCTCAGAACAGGCAGAGCGAACAGCTAGCATTGAATGAATGATAACTACAATTATTACTTATTTTCCATTTCATTTGGATTTGGTTATCTAATTTTTCTCCCAAACGTGGGTTTTCCTTTGTTCAGAGCTTTAGCTCCCATCAATTCTTAGTTGTCCATTGTCCAAGGTAAGCTATGTAAAGGGAGGTAGCCCCATTCTCTGTTCCACTCCCTCCTAAACTGATACCATGTGTCCTCAAAACACAGTAACTTCATGGCCCATGTGCTTTCAGAGAAATAGCTCAGTTTCTCTGTGCTTCATTTTTTTTTTACCTGTAAGGGTCCATCACCAAACTACTATAGGGGATAAAAATATTAACAGACATAAAATGCTTAGGATGGTGAAACGCACACAAGTTCAGAAGATACAGCAACTTATGGTAATTGGGAGCTCTCTTTAACCAAAAGACAAAGAGTCAAAGACTTGGAAGTTACACAAAGAATGAAAACCCACTGCTGCATATACTATATAACAATGTTTCCTGATACTAGAGCTTAGAATGGAGGACAGTCAAATGATGGCAAGGCTCTTAGATACTTAAACAAGAAGAATAATGGCTTTGTCAGCGAAGCTAAGGCAGCCCGCTTAAGTGTTCGTAGGGATTACACTGGCAGATGTCAAACGTCTGAACTCCAGCTATGAGACATTTTCCACTTGCTCTTCATCCCTAAGCATCCGAAACTATATTTATACTCTGATTTCAGAAGGTTGTGTCATTTTGTAGAAGAACATTTAGTCGAACAAGCTCTGATCCTGAGTTTATTTTATTAGGTGCGAGTTATTACACATTCTGGGTTTCAATTACTTTGATTATAAACTCTGTTTGAGAATGGTTGTTATAGACTATACAGTTCTCAATACTCAGACAACGAATGACTATAAACTAACATTGGGTCAGGAATTCTTTAGTTTAAACATTGGGTATGTCACTGGCTGTGCATCAGCTGTAGCTCATTCAACTTCAGTTTCTGTATGTGTAAGAATCGAATAATCATGTCCATTATTCAGTTGAGAAATCTAGCAATGACAAAAAAGGGCACCTAGCACAGTCCTTTGTGCAGTAGGTTTGCAATAAGGAACAACTTTTATCAAAAGTACCCTAGGGCTCTTTTCGTTAGGATATCACAGTGTTACATCTAGCAATGAATGTATTTAACTTATTCATTGAATATTTAATATGCTTATGGTAACTGTTAAAAAACATAATTAACTATAGAAAATGTCCTGTAAGAAGTACTTAGAAAAGCAGACTTTAATATTTAAAGATCTAATAAAATGTGTCTAGATTATTTCCACATGGCAAGTTTAAGGAAAAAGGAAACTGTAAGATGCATATTTGCGAAAAAGGCTGATATCCAGAATTTAGAAGGCAGACAAATGAGATTTTAGATGCTGTATGGCAACTAAGGAGCATACTACTAAAGAATAATATGATCAAATATTTTAGCCATATTAATAATCCATTTATAAATATCACAGCAAGATTCAGAATAACAGCTATATATAGACACTTGAAAAGGCATGATTGTTAGAACCAGAGATTTCAGTTGAGTAGAAGGAAGGGGTTTGTACCCTATGGCTGCCAAGTTAGTGACTTCTTCCAGTTTATGAAGTGAGGAATAAATTCTGATTGTTATTGCCAGGAATACTGTGCACAGCATCCTCATAGGAACTCAGAATTTGACTAAGCAAAATTAAACATCCTTCATTACAGTCTACATTTGGCAATATAATTACTATGTCTCAAAGTAAATGAGACATAGAAATGATAATGAATGCAAAATGTTAGTTAAATGAAACTGAGGACTTACTTTTTAAGCCATTCTGCTTTCAGTACAGAATTTATACATTTGGCCTCTGGTGAAGTTTTGTTTGGGTTTAGCTTGTGAATAATTAAATGCATATATTGCTATATCTATGGAAAACATTAATTATCTTACTGTTCCATGATTTTCATAGAGTGAGTAAATTCAGAATTCCATATATCAGTAGCTATATCAGTTAGGAAAATTGGAATGCAGTTGGAAAGAAGGTAGGCAAAATCAGCAAGATGGGAAAGAAGCTCAGAGTTGAGCACTGATGGATGCACCATGTTGGAATGACTTCCAAATGAGGCAGATTACAGTGAGTTCCAAATGAGAAACAGAGCTCACTGAGTGAAGAAATCTAACGATGAAAGAATTACTTCTGTCTTCTGAAGTCCTTTGACTGAAGGAACCATGGAGTATTCCCAGGTCCCCTTCTGCCAAGTATTAAAATGGAATTTAAAAAGCCATTTTATCTCACATTTGAAAAGTAGAAATAGACTGGCAATAAACACTTTAATTCAGTATGGTATGCTGCATTAGCTTTCCATATATATGTATTGTTACAGTGCCATGAAAATTTAGAAGAGTTTTTCTTTCCTGATAAATTTCCATATCATTTCTAAGCCTTAGCATGTTGAAGCTCTTCTTAATTATCATTCTGTTTTTAATTTTTAATCATATAATATATTTTGATCATGTTTTTCACCTCATCCCCATCCTCCCTATCCACACAACTCTATTCTCTTTCAAAAAGAAAGAAATCACACACACACACACACACAAATAAAAACTACACTTAAAAAAAACTGGCAAAACAATGCTGGGCATGATGGCTCATGTCTTTAATCCTAGGCACTATGCAGACAGAGGCAGATGAATCTCTGATATCTAGGCCAGGCTTGTTTACAGAGCGATTTCAAGGACAGCCAGGGCTACATAGAGAAATACTGTATGAAAACAAAGAAAAAAAAAGCTGAAACAAAAAGCCCATTAAAAACAAAAACAGAGAAACAACCAACAAAATAAACCTGTGTTTGGTTTTGTGTTGGCCAAGCACCCCTGGACGTGGGGCCTTCCGGGGTGTGCTTGATATACCCATGACACTTCATGGGAGGAAACTGAGCCTCCCTTGTCAGTAATTCTCAAACAGCTTCTTGAGTAGGAGTGGTCTGTGCCCATGTCCCCTTTCAGTGCTGGGACTCCATCTGTCTTGAACCTGTACAAGTCTTCTTATCTAATGAATATTGAGGGAACCCAGAATTTATAAATTTTATCACCTCTAACATTTTTAGTTTCACCAAAGTCTAAAAAGAAATAATTTGGGGGGGGGGGGAATTGGTAATTATGACTTCAGGGACAGATTTAATCTCCAGTAAAACTAAAAAACAAACAAATAAATAGGTAAAGAAATAAATAAACAAAGCCGTCCTTTCTATTGATCATCTGTCAGTCATGCACTCACAGCTCTCCTCTCTCCTCTGTGCACAAGGCAAGGCTGTAGGAATCCCATCACTCAATTGAAAACATCTTTTTTAGCAAAGGCCATCTGTACTATATTCATCAAGATCTTCCCACTGACGTGAACATTCTCGTAGCTAATTTAAAATTCCACTTGGAAAAATGGAGGTGAAATCCTTCTTAAGCATGAGTGTTCTCCCTCCCTAAAGACTCTATACCCTGGACACAACCACCTTCCTCTTGTCCCCTTCCCATTCTTGTAATGGCCTCTACACCATTCCAGGTGTGCTTCAAATGCTGCCTCTTCCCCTGTCTTTCAAAGCAGCAAAGCCGTTGCTTCTAATCCTTAAATGACCTCAGAAGCATAATATCCAAAGCTACTCAAAATGGGAAGAGTGGTGAGGCTGGCCTGTGTTCCCAGCGGCTTAGAACCCTATGTCACTGTCACATATTTGATTTAAAGCTTTATGGACATTGGCATCACTATTATTCTTATATGTGCATAAGTTTGCTATTGTTCAGGAATGCTATCTTGGTGTATAGAGTTTAAGGTATTGCCATGCCACACATCATAAAGCTGTAGATACTTTCAGAAAAACACATTAAATGTCGATGTCCATAACTTAAAGTATCAATTCATATATATGTAAAATAATCTATTTGAAATGTAAACAATGTTTATAAATCTACATTTATAAACATTGCAAAATTTTATACACATATAAATAACACTTAAAAAGAAATTTGACTTTAAAAAATATTAGGTTTGTGTGTGTGTTGACATATGTGTTTGTAGGTTTGTATATGCACATGGGCATGAGTGCATATATAAGCCGGAAGACAACCTTAGTGTCTTAGCAACCTTCCATGATGTGTTTCTCAGAAGGGTACTTTCACTAGTCTGGAGACTGGAAAGATTGGCTGGCTGGCTCCTATCTTCCAAGATTAACTTGCCTGTCCCTCTCCAGTGTCACAATTTCAAATTCACACCACCATGTTTAGGTGTTTTGTATTCTAGAAATGGTAAGATATGGTTAAGTCAACATGGTTTCATCTTAAACATCCAGATCACCTGTTTGCTGTTCTCTCACTCTAGGTAAGACACTAAGGGTGAATGCATAGCTATGAATTACCTCTTCTTTTCTTAGGTCACGTCCCTTCTGTACAAACCAGACAACTTTTGCTTGTAGTGATCGTGGGGTGCATTCCAGCAAAGTACTGTTGCTTTCTATGCCATAAACCAGCCTCTCTTCAGTCCTGTCCAAAGCATCTCCTACAACAAAAAGGTAATGACATCAGCCTTGAGATTGGAATTGTATTGCTAATTTCTTTTTTATGTATTCTTTTTTAATTTTTATATTAATCACAGATTATGTACTTTGTATTCCAGCCATAGCCCCCTTCCTCATTCCCCCCCACTCTCCCCATCCCTCCCTCATCTCCTCCCTGCTGGTGCCACAGTAAGGTAAGTAACTTTTCCAGTTGCTGATTTCTACCCAGTCATTTAAGTCTATTATTTAGAATGCCATATGAGAATTTGGAGATTAAAAAGGATAGTAGATGATGAAGTGGGCTAGAAGGTGGCATCTGGGAACTTAGTTCTAAAATATGGGGCCATCAGAGAGAAACTCACATATATCAGTGGCAATGTTCTCTGATAAGGTAGGAACAGGCATGAGCAGCAGATGTTCAAACAAGGGTATCATTTGATTTCCCAGGATTTTTGCCCTCACTTTCAAAACTGACCTCTAAACGTCCTAAGACTAAGTCCATGCTTTCTGTTCCCGATACACTCAGAAGCTAGAATACCTGGACTGACTCTCAAGTCTGCTTGGATCCAAACAACAAAACAAACAAACGAACCCACCATTGGCTCCAAATGGTGGTACCCATCATCCCGTTGCTTCTCAGAGAACCCAATAACATAAAACACAGCTTGGGTATCATACAACGGCTCAAAAAATCATTTCCTGTTTTGTTTAGTTTTCTTGTTTTTGCATAAATATGAGGACAGTTAACATCCGTTCTAAAATTACTCTGCTGTAGCAGAGGAAACAGTTTTCATTTGTTCTCAAAATGGCATATGCTACGACATACATAGTAAAAATAAATTCAAACCAGGTGGTGGTCGTACACACCTGCAATCCCAGAACTCATGAGGCAGAGACTGTCAGAACCCTGAGTTCAAGGCCAGCCTGCCCCACAGAGAGAGATCCAGGACAGCCAGAGCTATATAGAAAAACCCTGTATCAAAAAACAAACAAACAAAAAAAGAACCCAAATGGAAAAAACTAGAGTTGAGGTGAAGAGGTAAGTCCTGTGAGTCGCTGCCCTCAGCCAGCGCTCCGCTGCTTTCTCATCCTAGCGTTCCTCAGCCTTGATTGCTACTATCAGGCTGAGGTAGCGATGGTATATCTGGAGCCAATTGTACTAGTTCTGTAAAATACCATACACCTGATTTTAAATCGATGGGAGAGAAACAGACACATCCAGCGACAGTGTTTCAGGAGAGCGACTCATTTAAAGAAATGGGCGGTTCACCCTCACCATACATTGGGTAAATCCTAACAAGTGATTTTTCTAAGGATTACCGACAAACTGCTGTCCAAAGCACTGTTGGGCCGCATTGCCGTGTCTAACGTCCTGCCTGCGGAAACGCCTGGAAGAAAGAGAGAGAGAGAGATTCTGAGATTCAATTTCCTGGATTTTAAAATGCAGCCAACCACACTGAAGATTCTTTCAACATTCTGTTGGGGGGGCGGGGCAGAAAGTGTAACATATCTCCTCAATATAAGGAAGCACAATAAGGAAAAAGATACTTAAATCCAACTAGTGTAACTCTTTGGAGTCTTAAGTTTTCATTGTTACTGTTCTTTTGTGTTTTGTTGTCTTTAAAAATGATAATGGAATCCTAGTCAATGGGTGGAAGTTTTCCTCACATGGGAAAGGCAAGGGTAGAAGATATTACCCATTAAGTTTCAGGGTTATGTTTTGAATACACAAGAATACGTGTTTTAAATATACTGCCAATTAGAAAACCTTACAGAAGACCCAGAATTTTATAAAATTAAGGTTAGAACTTCAATGGGTATTATTGCGTTGAGCTAGATTGAAAAAAACTTATAGTAAAAGAAAAGCTAGGAGGTTTTAGGTTTTATTTTAAGCTAGTGTGGACAGCTAGGTGTAACTGACAGCAGACAGGGACTTCAACTGCCAGTGTTGGTCCTTCCTTAGACAACCACTGCTTCACTCTGCTGTACAATGGTGATTAACAAAGTGGAAACTGAAAAGAGTGAGGGAAGGAAATGGTTTCCATGTTGCAGAGATAATGTTTTATTGAGATCATTGTAATAGCCATATGCGGATAATAGAAACAGCATTCTAGATCATTCTAGATAAGCAACTTGAATGGTATATAAATAATTCAAAATTTTGTTCGAAATAATTGGAAACATGCCTTCACAAAGAGGTTACATCTTCCAGCAAGCTTTCTGTTCCTGTTATAGTACCCTAATATAACTGTCCCTTACCCTAGCATTAAATAAAACAGGTATTATGATTAGCACAAGAAGAATGTTTGAGCAAAGGAGCCATGCATTCTTGAAGGCTGCATATTTTTCTTATATTCTTTACTTCTTAGAAACTTTTAAAGAGGACACTGAAAATAGACAAAATGAGATCCAGGAGGAGAAAAGGAGTCAGCTCCAAAGATTATAGTGTATTTTGGAAGGCCAGTTTAAAGAAGTGGCCAGATTGTGAATTAGTCTATCCCCACTGACTCATTTTCACTCTGTGAGCAGGAAAAAAAATGTTTATGTAAATGACCAGTTTTCTCTTCCAGCTTCTATTCAAGTTTGAGGAGAACTGATCCTATAAAAGCAAACCATTTTCTTTCCATGTGCTGAAACTTACCCAAAAGCTTCTCCTCCAGGAGTGGGTGGTAGCTGCAAAGAATTTGACACGGTGAAAGTTCTCTAGTACCCTGAACTGAGTTAATTTATTTATAAGCATGGCTTCAGCATTATCCCTTACTGCTATCCGTAGTCTGCTATTTTGTACATTCATCTAACCTTTTCAAAATAACTCATTTAACCTACTTTAATATATATTATCAACTTTATGGTTGCACACTTTTAAAAGATGCACACCAAATGAAGAAATATTAGCCCTGGAAACTGACGGGTTCAAACAACGTCATTGTGGTGTGGCATGGTTCTTCCTGGTGAGCGCTATGCCTTTGCATAGATTAATCCCCTTGAACAGGCATCTCCACAGACTCTCTCGTAAGGGTGTTCTCAGTTTTATAGAGAATGCAATAAGACATTATGTACACTGCATGTGATCAAGTACCTAAAGTAGTCAGAGGTGAGCTACTACCAGTACTGTTGGCAGTTCCACTGTCCACCAGAAGATCAAGCATTCTCTCCTTATACCCCCAAGCCTGCAGTACAGACCCCATGTAGTAGCATTTAAAATGCTATCACAGCTTTGCTCTTCAAGAATGAGTTCAAATACCTAAACATTTGCAGAAGATAGAATGAGCTGCTCACTTGTTTAGTACAGTTGGTACATTATTTGGCCCACACTTCTCTAGAAGGCTCACTTCACCTTGGGCTTATTCTTCCCTGTCTTTAAATCCTTCTTAGGATGTTGATTTGCTTAAGTCAAACTAATAAAAGTTTTGATTTACTTAAGGCTTTTATGTTTGTGCATGTGACATGAGAGAGAATGAGAGATTTTGTGTGATCATAAAAGGATCATTGTACTGATTTAGATTCAATTTGATTCAAAATATATTTGGAAAAAATCACAAAAATTATATGGCAAATATATCTGGAATTCATACAAATTTCTTTCTGAGGGAATTTTAGATAGTTCTGTGTGTGTTTTATTTATTCCTTATGAGAGAAAAAAACATCCTGCTTATTATATGAGACTTTTCATTATTTTCTTTCTTAATATGTATACAACCTCATGTAGTTTGAGTGGAAAAATGCCCTTCAAAGTGCTTTTTGAGCCTAAAATCCTGTTTAATATAGCTTGCATTTACTTTTCCTTATAAATGGCAATGACATCATAGATCTACAGACATTAGAGTTCAGAGGTCTCTTGGTACCTTTCATTTGTGTTGAATTAAATCACACATTTCATTAATTAGACAGGTCATGCATTTGCCTAGGAGTTAAAATATTCACTTTCTAAATGAAATAAATTAAGACCAGCTGCTTGAGAGAACATGGGAAACTACAGAATGTGTTTTAGGATTTATTTATTTATTTTCTTTTTAAGTCTCTGAATCCTTCAAGTGTGGTGTTGCCATTTCTATGTTTTAAGTTTATCTGAACTTCATTATGTCTTATAGAGGGGAAAAACAAAGGAGGGGTATATGTAATTCACAGTGAGATAAAAAGTAAATGACTAAAAGGGATGTTCACCCATGGTCATGTCTGGTACATGATAGTGCATCAAAGACGTGAAGAGAAATTGCAAACTGTAAATACTTAGATTTATAATCAAAATACAGCAGAAGTAATTTGTTTAGATTAAAACAGCTTACTTTCATTGAATGGGCACAAAAAGAAAGAAAAAAAAACAGACCAAATAATTTACAGTTTTCCTGAACAATGGAAACATTCCAGGAAGGATGACAGCTTTTTACCTCTTTGCGTGTGCGCCCGTTGGGTAATACCTGGAGCAGGATATGCCATCCCAGGCACAGTAAGGGTCTCGAGCCAGGCAGCAGTCGGCACAAGCGCTCCCATACATGTCACAGTGATGGAATCTGACTTGTGCTACAGCAGAAGTGGATCCAATATAGAGCTGTTGCTACATGGAATGAGAAGCCATTAGCAGAGGTGAATTTACAGAAGATAGCTCCTGGGTTCCTACAGTGATAATATAAAATAATGAGCAACCTCCTTTCTTTATATAAATCATGTGCTAACATTCTTTTTTTTAATTATTTTTTTTTACATTAGTTACATTTTATTCTCTTTGTATCCTAGCTGTAGTGCCTTCCCTTATTCCCTCCTAATTCCACCCCTTCCCCCATCTCCTCCCATGCCCCTCTCCAAGTCCACTGAGAGGGGAGGTCCTCCTCCCCTTCCATCTGACCCTAGCCTATCAGGTCTCATCAGGACTGGCTGCATTGTCCTCCACTGTGGCCTGACAAGGCTGTTTCCCCCTCAGAGGGGGAGGTCAAAGAGCCAGACACTGAGTTCATGTCAGAGACAGTCCCTGTTCCCCTTACAAGCGTACCCACTTGGACACTGAGATTCCATGAGCTGCATCTGTGCAGGGGTTCTAGGTTATCTCCATGAATGGACCTTGGTTGGAGTATCACTTTCAGAAAAGACCCCTGTACCCAGATTTCTTGGTTCTGTTGCTCTCCTTGTAGAGTTCCTGTCCTCTCCAGGTCTTACTATCTGCCCCTTGTTAATATTCTTGAACAGTGTGTTTTAACTAACAGAAAAGGCTCAGACATGTAAGCAACTTACTCTTTTTGAAGAAATTTTCATAGAAATGATAGGAACCGGATCCTGAAATCAATCAAAATGTTTTATTTTTTTGTAAATATGGAAATAGCTGCTTAACAAGAAGTCAAAATAGTTAAGAGTGGTTCTATACTTGTTGCCTATGTCTCTTGCTTTAGTAAATCACCGTGTAAGTCCAACTCTATTAAAACACACCTTTTAATTATTGTAGTGGAGTGGAACACTTGTGCATGTGAGAACAACTGAGGATCCAATCAGGTTATTATTTGTCTTGGGAGTAAATAGCAACTGCTTTAAATAATAGTCTTTATTCATAATCTCATTTACCTTTAGAATAATAAAGTAGAAATTTTACTAAAGTAAACCATTTTGATTATTTGAACCCGAGCCTGTGTGGAACATGTGTATATTGGCCATAGTAAATCACTGTACATTCTTCGATCAAGATGAAGAACCTCGTTTTCTTAGGATTACAGTAGAGGAAGGACAATCCTTTGGGGCCTCCAGGTTAGCTTAGCAATGTTGCTTAATGGTCAAACCTTTTAATGAGCACAAGAAACTCTCCATTAATCCTACAAACAGAAAGGCCAGGCAGATGGAGTTCACTCTGGGAATAGTTACCCTTTGAGGATTTAATTTTTAAAAGAAACTGTTTGATCTTTTATGTTAGTTTTTAAATTACTCTTTTGAATTTATTTATCTAGTGTGTGTCCTTATGCCATGTTGCCTGTGTGGAGGTGATAGTTCTCCTTCCAGGAATCTGTTCTTTCCTTCCACCATGTGGGTTCCTGGGCTCAAACTCAGGACTTTGTATTGGCAGCAAATACCTCTTCTGTCTGAGGCATCTCTCATACTTTATCAGCTTTTTGTCTTGTTTTGTTTTATTTATTTATTTTTATGCATGTGGAAATTTTTTTGTAACATTTTGACAACAAACGCTTTGCACATGAGGGCATTATTCATTCATTCATCCTTGTAACAATGCTCCTAAAAGGATACTGTGAAAAGATACACTGGTCTGTACTGAAAATAAGAGCTAGTGTTCCAAATGTGAAATTAAATCTTATATAGATGCCTACAATGCAAAAATAAAGAGCATGCTGCAAGCAAGATGCTGATGTGCTATGAAGTGTTTCCAAACTCAAAGCAGCTGTGATGTGTCCTAATGTACAGTTATGTATGACTTGAGCTTCATTCAACCATGAGCTATGATGCTATTGACAGTGAGCTCAGTATTATGTCATCAACTATGTAGACTATGATATTCTGAACAGAAACAAACATAAAGCAAGGCTGTGAGTTGTTCAGATGAAAGTATTATGATCAGAAATTTGCAGGCTCCTCTTGGGAAAAAATATGAGTCAGGATTGCTGCATGGGCTTAAATGTGATATCTGTTCCATTAATGAGACTTCACAGTATATGTGCATTGGTTATATTACAGGTTCATATACATAATGATATATTTTCACAAATTCGTTTCATGCTTTCATATAATTTTCTATTTTTTCTCTGTCTTGGTAGCTCTTTTGTGTAATTAACCATCATGGTTGGACATAGTGAGCTCGTTCTGCCGCAATGTGCACTATTTGAAATGTGTCGCTTTAGCGACTGTGTTAACAATGTTTTTGCAAGATGTGAGTCTTCACTAGTTGTCCTGGAACCCACATGTGAGATAGGTGCTATTTCTTTATGACAGTGGTTAGATACTGGCATTTTCTTCTCTTACATGAATATTCCCACTTTTGAGCATTCTGACTATGGGAGACAAACACTAGATTTTAAATTACTCTTCACTCCAATTTTCTCTGAATTCAAAACACACTTATTCAAGAAAAACTCCTGAAACTGGCATAGCACGTTTTCTCTTTACTTTCAGCTTTGATTGTGTGTGTTATCTGAATCTTCATTAAATTACCTTGAATATCTGAAGCTCCTCTAGAATGACTTCCTCCATCCACTCTGTTTCTTGGTTGTAAATTGTGATCACTTTCAGCACAATTCCTGTATCTGTGAAAAGCAAAATCAGCAATAATCGAAGGAAGGACTGAGTCTTCAAACAGAAAATATGATTACACAAAACATGTAATTATTGGCAGTTAAAATCACGTGGCTACTCACACATCAGTAACTGCAACTAGCAAAAATCAATTTTGCATGCCTCACCAAAAGTTTAAATAATATATGTATATACAACCTATATTATAATATAAAACATATATTCAAATAGTTTGGAATTTAGAATTCAAGCTGCCGTATTTTAGAAGTTTCTTTTGTGATGCATCAGGCAAGAAGACAGTCTCCTAAACTACTTGCTAAAAATGTGTGAAACACTTTTATCCAAAAAAGGCACAAATTATTTTGTTGGTTTTGATAGTGTTAAACACTTGGTCCACCAAATACTAGGCAAATCCCCTATCAGTGGCTGCAGTCCAAGACCTATGTATAGTATTTTCCAAATATTTGGTTTGGGATATTAAAAGTTAACAACATGGGCCCTGGAAAATATTTTTCAGCTCTAAGTTTTCTCTGATAAAATTTGTATCTTTACATTGAATTTAAAAGGAAATGGCTACATCAGTGAACCAGGAATAGATATATCCATATTGAAATTTGATAAACTAAGGAGATTGTTCAGTGTGGAAACTGTTTGCCATGTAATCATGAGGATATGAATTCTGCCTCAACACCCATGTACCATCTGGACACAGCAGCACAACTGTAGTCCTTGCACTGGGTGTGCAAAGACAGATTGATACCTGGGCTTACTGGCCAGCCAAGTCTACCCCGGCAAGGGACCAATAGTCAGCTACTCAGCTCTCATGGCTGCCTGCTGTTTTATAAAACTGCATTTCTAGTGTAGATTTCCATTTTATCTTTTATTGTTTCTGACATTTTGAGTTAGATTGCTTAAAATTTTAGTAATAAATCCATTTTCCCACATACAAACTTCATATGGGTAGAAATAATAATTCATAAAATACATTAGACCTTTGGAAGTATTAATCCATGAACGTTTATGAGATTTGAGCCATTTATAAAATTTTATCAGATCCTATATATGCGTTATTAAAATATTTTATAATTAACCTGATAGAAATTACCTTTATTTTCTATTACCTAAAAGGAATGCAAATTTTCACACTTTGGAAAGTAAGCACACCAACATCAGGCCAAAGCAAAAATAGAAGTTGACTTAATTATCTAGAAGCCATGAATTTGCAATAATGGGAGCCCAGTGGAGCGCTAGACCTCTGTCTGGTAATTGGAGAGGGAATCTATTATTTACTGGCTTTTCCAGTGTATTTGACACACATCTCTAATAGCTTAATTTGCTTTGGAAGACTGTGGCCCAGTATGACAATATCAGTGAGTTAAATAATATGTAGACAATATTACCTGAATGTTCTAAAAGAGCTTTGAGAAATCAAACAAGAAAACAGCTTTGGGGTAGTTCGATAAGTGTTCTGCTTTCTAAGGCATTTAAAATATTTTAATCATTTTAATCACATTTCAGTCTTATTTTCAGAAATTACCTTTTTTTTTTTTAGCGGTCAGATGTCATGTTGTGTGAACTAGCGTTCAGGTAATTTTAGGTTTCTTACAGGGGTCTGATTCTTACATAATACTAAAATCTCAGAACACATTGTTATCAACAGAGCACACTATTTATCAGCAGTGATTAAACACACCCTACACCAGGGGTCTAGTATGATAAATTCAATGTGGGTTTTTTTTTTAGCTTAAATATTATGTTAGAAGAGAAAAAGCAATAAACTAGAGAAGCATGAACAGTGAGTTTTAGCAATGCATTGTCTTCCAGGACAGGACCCCTTGCAATATGAAACTCCACAGGGCAGAACACTTAAGAAATCATCTTAAAATCATTGCTGTGATCAGTGCTGTGTTGCACACAGAGAAGGGGATTTTGAAGCTGAAACACCATGCAGAATTTGTTCTTCATAGCTCTGGGTGCTCAAGAATTTGCAAATTTCTTCTCGTAAATATGCCTTAATATGATGACATTAATTGAAGTTTTAAATTCAGTTAGTCATTTTATTTTTAGCAGTTTCCAAACATGTTAGTGGAACAACAGGGTATGTGCTGATTGGTAAAAGTTCTCTGAGGGTGAATTAAAATGTTATCAGAGGAGGACTTTGCAGCCAGTCCTGAAGATACTGATAAACCAGGGTCAGATGAAACGGGAGGAAGTCCTCCCCTATCAGTGGACTTGGAAAGGGGCAGGGAGTAGATGAAGGAAGGAGGGTAGGATTGGGAGGGAATAAGGGAATGGATTCACCTGGGATACAGAGTTAGTAAAATGTAACTAATAATAAAAATAAAATAAGTAAGCCGAGAAAATAGAAAAAAAATGTTATCAGTACTTTCTTATGTCTTTACCTGTCCCAATAAATAAAACATCATACTGGCCATCTTCAGCTTCCACTCGATCCACTGCTAGTTGCTTCAGGTTGTACTTTCCATCTGTCTTTACAAGTATTGGCTTTTTATGAGCAGGTTTTATGGGCTGATACATTAGCGGATGCGTTCTTGCGAATCGAATGGCATCATCAGGGTAGTCTTTGGTGGTTCCATACTTCCCACCATTCACTTTGCTGGCACACTGAAATGCAAATGAGTTAATTTATTCTTTTCCTTTTACACCTAAAGAGCAAACATATGACCACTAACAAGAAGAAATAGAAAAGTCAAATAAGCTCTAGCAGCAAACGCTGCATTCAGTGGTACATAGCAGCTCTATATCTTTTGTTCCTGAAACAAATTCATTATTAAAAATAAAAAAAATTGGGTTGGATGGAAGGAGAGGAGGTCCTCCTGTGTTGGTGGACTTGGAGGGGGCGGGGAGGAGGGAGATGAGGGAGGGAGTGGGAGGGTGGGAAGGAATGAGGGAGGGGGCTACGCCTGGGATGCAAAGTACCTAACCTGTGATTGAGATAAAAATAAATTAATTAAAAAAATATTTTCCGGAAAAAATTATTTTGAAAATGCAGAATTAGAAAGACACAGAGAACACTGACATATACAGTAAAGGAAAATTTGTGGATGGCAAATGAATGCAACAAGAATGATCAAATATTTTTATGCTTTTGAATATTGTTTTTTTTAATTTGAAGTAAAATTGTAAAGTGAAGAATATGTCATTTGTTGTTGGCATAATTTAGTTGTAGAGTGCTTGTCTAGCACATGTGATGCCCTGGATTCAATATATTGTATCAGAAAAGAGAAGAGGAGAGGAGAGGAGAAGAGAGGAGGGGAGGGAAGGGAAGGAGAGCGGAGGGGAGGGGAAGGGAAGGGAAGGGAGGGGAGGGGAGGAGAGGAGAGGAGGAAAGAAGAGAAGGAAAGGAAGGAAGCACCATTCATCAGAACAACACATGCCCTTTGGTAATAAATCTCTAAAGTTTAGGAACACGGGGTGGTAGGGTTGGAGGAGCCCATGTCTAAAGGCAGCCTGATCTATAAAGTGAGACTGTGCCTTAAAAAAACATTTCATTTACTTGTACAAAGTAGGTTTCTCATTACTGAAACACTCATGTTAAGATGGTGAGGTTTCTGCTTCCTGATCACATAATTCTAGCATTATAATATAGAGCTATTTAAATTCCATTGTCACTAAGAAGACAAAACCTCTTTGTGTTATTCTGATATAACCTGTATGATTTTTGTATTATTTCATATGTGTTTGAAACTGAAAAAATGAAAAACTAGTTACTTGCTCTTACATGTTGCAGTTCTGAAGACACTGGTGTTAAAATGCACAACTCCAGAGCACTGTAAGACAATGCACAACTCCAGAGCACTGTAAGACATGCTGTTTGGAATACTGACACTGATCTCTGCTTTGCCCCTCACTTTCACACATATTCCTCTAGAATCAACATCAGTCATTAAAAATAATTTCATTTCTTTCTAACTTAGTGTATACATGTGGTAGTTAAGTAATCAGGTTCTGTAAAGGGGGTATTCATAATTGTTTGTTTTTAAAAATCAGTTCAGATGCCTGAATTTGGCATGTGTTATGCATTTGCTTCCGCTTGCACAAGATGCTATTGGAAACATTTTGAACTACCTTCTACCTTGGAAGAAGTTCAACAACCAGTCACTTCCTCCAACCTCCTCCAAGGCCATGTGGTTTCAAGAAGCACTTCCCGCTAAGCCACAGGAGTAGATTTCCCCATTTAAATTGCAATTTCAAGCAATACTGAGAAATAAAATATACTTTATGTCTTCCTGGAAGTAATAATTTTAAGTTGGTGAGAGTGGTTATCGTGATGAGGCTTTACACTGGTTGATGGAGGTGAGGCTCGCTTTCATTTGGAGCTTTAGTTCTACGAAAATAGTTTCTCTATGACTTTATTGTAACCGTGGAATCAGTGTAGGCTCACAAACTCACCAGCTGCTTGTTAAAGTGAAGATATGGACCTGCATGACAAGCTCAACATTTGCACACTGGTACTTACATGAAACCCAGAATGGTGCAACTTTTTCCAGCCTACTTGCATATGGGATATACGATCTAAGTCTGCATCATCATCGTCATTATTTTCAATTGTAGACATGTCCCAATCAAAAGCACAGAAGTGGATATAACTAGTTAAGATTTTTGGTACATTTCAGAGGCAAATGATAAAAATTCCTTTGTTCTGCTAATGGACCAAGTGAATATAAAGTCTTTCTTGGGGAACACATAAGTGAACACAGACATTAAAATATTGAAACTGGACAGGATCTTATTGTTTTAAAGTGGCATGTGATACTAATTCTCCTCACAAAGCTGGAAGAAAATTATTCTATGCCCACTTAATTAAATGTTTCCATGCTTACCAGCATCCCTAAAACCAAAAGTTATATTGTTGCTACTCAGTGGAAGTATCAGTGGGCACATACTTTATAATGCTGCTAAGATGGATCCACTTAAGATTATAGATCCTACGGCTATGGGGTCAAAATATCCCCAGTCGTGGTCCCTGGACAAGTGGAGAGCCTTGCATTCCTGAGGGTTTCCACAGCGCTCTCCTGTATACTACCAAATCATAGTCAGTAATAAATCTCAGATCCAATCTGCTTTAAAAAAGATTATATATCCTTTATATTAAATAATTACAGAAAACAGCATTACATAAAACTTCTTTATTGTTGGAACATTCTTTCAGATATGAAATTCTTAAATATTTTAATTGCAAAGTAAGATAGAACATTTGAAGTAAAGACTTCTAACATAGGAAAAGTATGTCAAAATGATTATTCTTACCGATCCGGGCCTTGGGTAAGGGACTTTTCCTTCATACAGTGACCAATGGTATTCAGGGCCTTCTTTATGTGCATATGGGCCATTAAAGGCTTCCCGTATGCTTGACATGTGATAGACACATATAGCATGGCCTCTAAATATGTTGCTGAAAAATAAAAATTACAAATATAGAGATGACTAAGTTCAGTTGGTCAAATACACAATGTGTGTGTATGTATGTATATATATATGTCTATGTGTATATACATATATACACACATTAGAATTAATTTTTGAGTTAAAATACATCAATTTCTTAAAGCATAGAACATTCTAGAAATTTTGAATATTACATTATTTTAAGTAATAAAATCAAAAGACTTTCCATTCCTCATTTTGAATTTACTAAACTTGTAAGTTACATTATAAGGATGAACTTGTGCAACTACTTTGTAATTGTTAAGTCCTCTGTTGTGTTTTTCATTTATTTATTTTCACTTTATCCTTTCTTTTTCTATTTCTTTCTTTCTGCCTTCCATCCTTCCTTCCTCCTTCCCTCCATCCTTCCCTTTCCCCTCCTTTCTTTCTTGTTTCTTTGAGGAAGCATGAGCTACAGCATATGTGCACACAGACTCAGAGTACATCTTTCAAGAGTCAGTTCTCTCTGTGCGATGTGGGTTCTATCGACCAAACTCATGTTATCAGGCTTGGAAGTAAGCTCTTTTCCTAATAAGCCATCTTTCCAGCTCCCTTTTATATCTTTTAAAGATTATTAGCAATTTAAGTTGGTAATTTAAAAGGAGTATTTCTGATTTACATCGTGAATGAGTGTTCCTTTAATCACCATGCTGTTAATTTTACTTCAAATTCTATTTGCACTGTACTAGACTTCCAACTAACCTTTCCCCTACTTTTTAACATGGAGTCCTATAAATTACTGAGTTTTTCAATAATGGAAAGATTGTATAAAACTCAGATACTTAATCCTCATATAAAGCAGAGTTCAAAATGATTTTTAAAATGGAAAAAAGTTACACATTCAGAGGATAAAGATCATTATTGAATTAAGTTATTGGGGGCATCTGAAATCACATTTAGTGAAAAGAAAGTATTATATTACTTGACCACAGAGCCATCATTTGAAAGAAGTATACCATTTCGCAGCCTCCATACTATGTGAATTAAAATAAACGGTGTTTGTGAAGGAGCTTTAGTAAAATGTAAACCGGTGCAAACATATTTCCTTCACCCTGGGCTATAGAACAGCAGTCATGTTACTGTCTTAGGAAATCAATTCACACATTTTATAACACACCTTGAAGCAATTGGAAATGCCTGTGATACTGGGGAAAACTAGACAGGCTCAGCTGAAGTGGCAATAATCCTTTGATCACCATTCCGTAAATATCAGCCTCTGTGGCAGGTACAGCTGGGAGCTTTTTTCCCCCTCTCAGGTTTATATATAAATTGAACAAAGTTGAAATCATGGAAGGAAATCATGTCTTTGATTTCTCTGAATGATCCAATATGCTATCATTTAGGAGATTAGCTTTTAAACCAATCATTTTAGCCAACAGAAAACATACAGATTAACTCATAGGTAGAATTTATCATTTAAAGAATTATGCAAAAATTATTTGCTGGCATAAAAAATGAAGTAAGAAGGGGGTGTCTGTATTGTGGCAACTATCAACACATGTTAACTTTTTAAATTTATATCAAAGTATAGTTAATAGACAGAACTGTTCACATATTAGTCTGTGGAACAAAAGATCTTGTTACAAGATACTTGTTCAAAGAGCCTTTCAATGTTTTTCATTCAAATTGATCCTTTAAAATCACCTGCTGAAAACCTAAGTTCCAGGTACAGAGTCATATTCCAACTTATAGTTCATACATTGGTGATTGAGAACTGAGTCATGTCAATCCATCTCTGTTGAAATACTGAGATAATTTCTTCTTTATTATTATTGTTATCTGTTTTATGAAAGATACTCAGGAAATTATATATATAAACTTTCAGCTGAAATTGATTATAGGAGTATTTATTCACATATGAGTGCATGTAAAATATTTCTTTATAGTACTCTTCCATGATATACAAAGTTCAAAAATGCAAAAGCAGAAATAACATATCTCTAAGCTTTGAACTTGAGCACTGCATTTTTCAATAGAGAGCAGATGACAGGGGTGTGTTCATGATGAATCTACCTGGGAGGAAAACAAGAACAAAGGTGTGAGGACTGCTTTATGACTAAGAAACCAGAAACATTTCTTGGACACGGGTGGCAAGAATCAGAGCACTGATGTAAACCGATATTGGAAAGGAAAGTCATTTCCAAAAGTAGTAGTGAATTAAAGGAGAGAAAAGACCCATTGCTAAGAACTGCCAATGGAAATGCTGAGCTCTGTCAAGGAATCATCGGCCATCAGAGAAGTCAGAGAGAAAAAAAAAGAAACTATCCCCAAACTAATGCTGAACAGTTAGTTACTAGAGCACTTTTTGAAAGCCTGGATTCAAAATTTTCATTTGAGAAATAAAAGAATTACCCAAGACTTGGTAGCATGCAAGTAATGTCTTATAACCTAAGACTGTCAAATGCTTGCACATGCGTAGTTAAAGAGACTGGAAGGGTAATGGTTGCAGCTGAGTGATAGGATGCTGCAAACAAAACAATAAGGGCTAGCCTGAGATTGTCGCTGCGAAAATGAATGAAGACCAGCTGCGGTCAGGGAACGCAAGAGAAACTGGACACTTACAGGTACAGAGGATGAGACTAATAGCAGGGTCGACGGATTTCTGAGTTATGTACACCGTGAAAGGTACTGCAGTGAGACCATTTTTCTCTCTAGTGTTTTACTGACTATAAGTTTCTCACCTGGTAGTATTGAACAGTCCAAATATCACCGGATTCTTAGGATCTCTGGTAGGCAGTAAAAACACATCCTCTGAAACAACAAAAAGACCATGCCATCATTTAGTATTTCTAAACTTCTTTTCGTGAGAAGAAAATGTACTTAGTACTTACATAAAATAGTTCAGAACTGCAGATTTTTTAAAAATTTATTTATTACATTTTATTCATAGTGTATTGCCATTGTAGCCACCTCCCTCCAATCCTCCCAGTCCTACCAACCCTCCTTCTTCTCCCTCTATGCCCTTTCCCTAGTCTCCTGATAGGGGAGGTCCTCTTCCAATTCTATCTGACCTTAGCCTATCAGGTCTCATCAAAGATTACTGGCTTGCTGCCAGTAATCTGTGGCCTGGCAAGGCTACAGCACCAGGGATGATCAAAGAGCCAGCCACTGAGTTCATGTCAGAGACAACCCCTGCCCCCTTCACTAGGGAATCCACTTGGGAACTGAGCAGGGGGTCTAGGTCCTCTCCATTCACGGTCCTTGGTTGGACCATACTTCTGCAGGCAACCCGGAGTCCAGGGTTTTTTGGGCACTGTTGGTCTCTTTGTGGAGTTCCTTTCCCATTGAGGACTTTCTATCTCCCTCTTCTTGCATAAGGTTTCCTTCATTATGCCCAAAGTTTGGCTATGAGTCTCAGGCATAACTGCAGATTCTAAGACCCAATTTTTCCAGTTTACAGCTGTGACCAGGACAGAGCAATGAATTATTGCTCCTGATTGGGTGACTTAGGCTGGATGACAGAGAAGGTCTCAGCACGAGTGAGATGAGTCTCTTTGTTCTGAAACTCTTCTGCCTTATCAGAGGTGACTGGATCAAAATGAAAAGATAGAGACTTATCTTTGGTATGGAGAGGTCAAACACTACAGGAGATGTGTTTTTCACACATGCCTAAGAGAGGGATAGTTGTAGAGAAGCATGTATGCAAAGAAGTAAAATGTGACAGTTACCTAGTTCATCAAAGTATGTGTCAATTCCATTCATTCCTGGTACCGAGCAAACCAGTCTTGCTTTAAGGAATGTGCTCCACTTATTCACCAGTATTCTCTGCCCTCCCATGTCATTCTGTGAAACACAAAATGGACAAATAAGTGCTAAATAAATAACATTTACCAACCAAGATTTAATACAGTGAAATGGAAAGATACTGTGGTTCAGATAAATGATAGATAGATAGATGGATAGATAGATAGATAGATAGATAGATAAGAAAATTTAGCAAAATTCTCAGAAAGTATTACCGATCATTCCTCTCACTTTTTCCTTGCATTGCCTCATCACTGCAGTCTTTTCTCCTTAGAGATTATTTTAATTTTTAGTTTCACTGAGCATACGGATGAGCATGATGTGCATGCAGGTGCTCCAGAGCCAGAAAGGGTCATCTGATTCCCAGGATTGGGGTCACAGGTGGCCGTGGGAATTTGCTTGAGCTCCTCTGCAAATGCAGCAAGCGCTCTTAGCTGCTAAGCTGTTTCTGCAGCCCCTCAGTTTAGTACTTTAATTCAAGTACCCTCAATATATTTTCTAGCTATCACAGATATTAAAATGGTTGTCCGTCCTAAATAAATTGCTGATTTTATGATTATACACATAATATTTAAAAAATATATATAACAAAGTTCTATTTGGGAAGAAGCGCTAATTATAGACTACTTCTTAAACTGGTTTTGAAAATGGAAAAAACTCATCAATGTTAAGCCTCTTTTACAGTGAAATTTTCATTAGCAATGAAGTGATTATGGATCTAAGACAGGAAGCTTGATTTAGTAATATCAAGTTCACAAAGTCAAAAGAATACTACAGAACAAAGTAGAAGCCTGCGAGGGCGTTCAAAGTCGCACGAGTAAAGAAGGGCTGTGGAATGCTTAAGAGTTGAGGGGGGAGAGACAACTATCAAAGCGTGCTTTATGAAACGCTCAGAAGAACCAATGAAGTATAAGCATAAAACAGTGTAACAGAGCCCTGGCTGTACTCCGGGAGGTAAGGGCGTTAAGCAACAGGACGCCAGAGACACGCCGGCCTCACCGCGCACAGCCGCCCCACTCGGGTGTAGATGGTGTGGGCGTTGTTCTCCGCCTCCAACGCCTTCTCGGTAAAAAAGAAGTACATTTTGTTGTCATCTCGGTCTTCATTATCAGGAATCATGTACGAGCCTACAAATTTCGGTTCTAGAGACAAAACATAAATGAAAAAGTGAAAAAAGACATGTAATGATGCAAACTAATAAAGTCTCCCTGGTCAATTATTTATCACCTGATTGTCAAGGTTTCATTGGTTTTTGAGAAAATACATACTTTCTTGAAAGTTTTAGATGATTACCGAAAAGTAGACAATTATCCTCCTTTTATGTGCAAATCAATAGACACTTTAAAATGTAATTTAAATAGAAAAAATAAGGGTCCCGGATGCAGAAAGCACGGACAGTGTGTTGAAACAAAATGTGTTTAGAGAAGGTACAAGCTGGACGCATTATGAAAACAATCTATGAATTTCTTCTCATTCTATATAAAATGGATGCACATGCAAGCTCCATATTAAAAACATATTGTTACTTATTTTTATTTTATTCATAACCTATCACTAAGCAGCATGGAAGATCATTTATTTTTAAAGTGAGAAATCTAAGCTTTTGCACTTATAGTCAAAGAATCTAAGTAGGTGGCATTTTGATGATAATATGTATGCGTGCTGAACCTTGATTGTAGAATGCTGGGAATTATGAAAATGCTCACTCTAACTCAGCATTTTCACTCCTAGATATACCAGTACGTGACAAAATATTGAAATATATACTCATATGCATGTAAGTTTTATGTTTGTATATGTAAGTTTATATGTAATAAAATATATCATAGATATAAATTTATATATAATAGTTAATATGTTTAAATAAATGAATTTAATAAATTTAAATATATTAATATTATATATATAATTAGGGAATGGCTAGTGACCCTTCTAAAGTTGTATTTGTCTCTGAAATGCAGCATGATTCTATTAATGCAAATGGGGCACACAATCATTGCAGCAGTGACATAAACTAAGAGACAGGCGAAAGCCAAGAGTCTTTACTTTCCACATATTCCACTTGTTTATTTCACTTAACTCTTGACACTAAGCAGTGCTATAGATAAACTTACTGCATAATTAAGGCAATTATATATAAAGTGATGAACATATATCATACGTATTTTGGACTCTGGAGTACGACACCTGTAAAGACTGTTTTGTGCCTCTGTTTTTATTGTCAGAATGGCAGACCTAAGCCATGGACTGTAGACTAGCTCTCCTCTCCGACTTCCAAACCCTTTGTCTTCTCTCTCCTACCTTTGAGCAGCCGTTCATCATCATGCTCAGTGCGAATATGGCCCAGCTTCCCCATGCTGCGGAAGATTGCAGAGTCTCTGCCCCAGTAGTCACTGTAGAGGCCAGCAAACAGTTCGCTACCTGCACAGGTACATCAGAAAAAAATAGGTTCATGTCTGCCTCTCGATGCGAAGGTGCGGTAGAAGCCGCTGCTGCCTCAGACACACACACCACATTTACACATATTCGAGGCCATCAACACGACTGCTTAAGGGCAGGGGTGAAGCGATCACAGAGCAGTGTGTCAAGCCCTGCCTGCCTCTCAGTTGAGAATTCCGTACATCATGTTCTCTCTGAGCGCGGAAAGGAGCAGCACTCACAAGTTATTAGGGGAAAAGCACCAGGGGACACTGGTGAATGTCGAGAAATGTTCGGTGACACGACCTGGGTTCGTCTTATTAGAGCAAACTTCTTTCAACCTTGATATCAACTGTTTTATCATTATAGCTGTATCGGTATTACAGGAGGTTCCATAAACGCAAGTGGTTCTAAAGTCAATTTTTTTTTTTTGCCTTTAGTATGACGTTACCATAGAAAGTACAAAGGCTGTCAAAGTCAAGTCTACAGTTGTCTACCGTGTAAGTTTATAGCTGAGTCAGAGGACACTAGGGAAAAGAGTTCAAGACCTATCTGGAGTCAGCAGAATAACCGACTGACCTTAGCTTCAGCACAAGGAGAAGCCGAGGATGTAAACCAGGTTTTGAGACTATTCAAATTTACAGTGTGTTTTTCGGGAAAGAAATAAAGACATTAACAGTAGCTTAGGAGGAGAGGACACAATTCTTTTTTTTTAAACACATGGAAATTGTGCGGGCATGGTCTGAACCTCAGAAATGTTATCATTCGGAGGCATGGGCACTGGGACTGTTCTTCCCTCCCATAACCACAGAGTGTAATCAATCCCTCTGCAGCACTGGTCCCAGAAGCCTGGCCTGGGTACACCTAGCCTCACTGTCCTGTCTGTCCCAGATGAATGTCTCTAACAGAGAAGCAAATAGTCACAGCATCTCTCTCGGTGCAGGAACTTCAATTAGAATGGTTAAATCGGTTTCTAGCTGTGTACCCAGAATTCTATCAGGATTTGAAATAAATACAGAGATGGTGATGTTCGAAAAATATATTATTGATTTTTGATTTCAGCGTTTATATGTTATATACACATATACACTTATATACAGTGTATGTGCAAGTGTGTGTTCACATTGATTAGGCTGCAAATGTGTTTGCCAGTATGTAGAAGTCAGAGGTCAAATGTGAGTGGTATTCCCATGTATCTTCTTTTCTTTTCTATCATCATCACCATCATCATTACTGGAGACCAGTTATCATCATCATCATCATCATCATCATCATCATCATCATCATTACTGGAGGCCAGTTCTCTCATTGGGACATGGGCTCACTGATTCAGCAAGGCTGAGTGACCAGCGAGACGTACTTCCTACCTGTGCTTCCTTGGCACCTGAATTAAAAGAGTGTTCCATGCTGGGCTATTCAGATACTGAGGACCAAAATCAGGTCCTCATACTTGTGTGGAAGCACTTTGCTAATTCTGCCATCTTCTCAGCCCATATTGATGCTTTTCAAAATTGTGAAAATGTGTTCATATGTGCACAGTTGTGATTTAAGAAAACTCACAAGATCATATTTCTAATTCAATACATCAACTTATACTGTTTTGAAACTAAGACTAATAATGCTACCACTGTAAAAATCTGATCAAATATAGTCACTCAGTTTAGGAAAACAGAGATGTTGCTTGCAAATTTATGAGATTTGTTTCAGAAATTCTGAAGCTTTTTTGGACTAACATAAAAATCTTTAAAACTTTGTTTTCTTTTCATCATTACCATTTACAATTTATTCACTTTGTATGCCAGTTGTAGCCCCTTACTAGTCTTCTCCCTCCCTCTTCCTCCCCTATCCCTCTTCCCTAGTCCACTGATAGGGGAAGTCCTCCGCTCCTACTGTCTGACTATAGTCTATCAGGTCCCATCAGGACTGCCTGAATCCTTTTCCTCTGTGGGCTGGCTAGGTTGTCCCAACAAAGAGAAGTGATTAAGCAGCAGATAACCGAGTTCATGTCAGAGACTGTCTCTTCTCCCCTTGCCAAGGAACCTGCAAGGAGACTGAGCTTTCTATGGGCTACATCTGAGCAGGGGTCCAGGTCCTCTCCATGCACGGTCTCTCATTGATGCATCAGTCTCTGCAGGGCCACATGGGACCAGCTTTTTTTTGGCTTTGTTGGTCTCCTTGTGGATGCAGGAAGGGCACACAGGACTCCTCTGGAGAGTATACTTTTTCATAAAGCAAGCAAGAAAGGGAAAAACAAATGAACAGAGTGTTCACAACCATCAAATCAGAGTGAAAAGTGGCAAGTGCCAAGTTCACTCCACTCACCCTTGGGTTTATGTGGAACTTCTCAACAGAGCAAGTTTTAACAAGGAGAGAAAACTGTTGTATTTATGTCATGCATTAACATATGCAAAATGAGAGATGTGATAATAGAAAATAAAATAATGGTACAGAATCTGTGATAAATATGAC
The DNA here is from genome assembly GCA_028658305.1 of Pachyuromys duprasi. Classification (NCBI taxonomy): domain Eukaryota; kingdom Metazoa; phylum Chordata; class Mammalia; order Rodentia; family Muridae; genus Pachyuromys; species Pachyuromys duprasi. Next base: position 50,107,390 of record CM053763.1, on the reverse strand, counting down.
TTGATAACATTTTATCATAAATTATTTACATGTATGGAGGAAAGAAGATTTTTGAAACAAAAAAATTAGACACAGAAGTCATTTCCTGAGATTCAGTCTACATTGTTTAAAAAGATTTAAGAATCATCAATTCTCTTGCAAAAATGGCCACGTTGGCTCATAAAAAGTAATCAAAATAGTTTTGTCCTCATATACTATAATTGAATTTTGCATGTAAAATATAAAGGCCATCTTTTTAAAACACTTTTACGAAGAGTTGGTCTTTAAAATATAACGATTATTTTCCTTTCCTTCAGTTTTAAGGATTAGATTTGCTTTAGTTGACTAAGAATTTCAATAATTATTATTATGGAAATACAATCTTTTACTCCTATCCAGAAATCTTGCTTCAATTATCCCTATTTCAAAGGATGCTTCAAAGTTCTGCCTGTCTTGATCAAAGCCAAACAATGAACATGTCAGCCAGTAGATGGCAGCATGAGGCTAGCAAATGGCGTCTTGTGTTGGCTGGGCGTCTCCTCTCAGATGTTATGATTGTATTCTTATCCAACTTCTCTTTTTGTAGCCAGAGGAAAGAAAATCCTTCATGAAAAATTTAAATAAATAAATATAAACTTTGTTATTTAAACGTGAAAGGAGCTAGTCAGGTGCTAAGCACCACAAGTTACAGAAACAACCAAATGTGTTTCGGTTGACTTGTTAGCTGATACTCAGAAGGAAAAGCGCCTGCTTTTATCAATTATTATCTTTGTGAAAAATATCAAAACAAAAAAAAATCGAGCTATAATGCACAGGTACTATGTTTGGCAAACCACTTCCCAAAGAAAACTAAAAGGAAGATAAATCCATTAACAATAAATATAAATAAACATATGTACAATTAATACATAATAATAATTAAATATGTAAAACTATGTCATGTCATATTAAAAATTCATTTTAAAGAAAATAAATATTTTTAAGATTTATTTTATTACATACACAGTACTCTGCCTGTATGCCAACAGAGGGCACCAGATCTCATTATAGATGGTTGTGAGCCACCATGTAGTTGCCAGGAATTGAACTCAGGACGTTTGGAAGAACATTCAGTGCTCTTAACCTCTAAGCCATCTCTCCAGCCTCCAATAAATATTTTCTTAAAAAAATACTTTTTAAAATTATAAATATTTGGCATCATTAAAATTTTGAGTCAACTATTTTGCTAATTCCTGGAACGAAACAACAAATAACATCTAGGTAACTCTTATTTTTCTTATTAAAAAAACGAAATAGATTTTCATATGTTGTAAAATCTGTTTTAGAATTTCAGTAGTAAGAAACATACAAGGAAAAAAAAGACGATTATTCTAAGTCATAGGTAAACAAAGCCACTGTGAGTTATTTTAAAGTAAAGAAAGCCATAAACACTTTTGTCATAATGTCATTTTTGTGATGGAATTCTATTTGTAGGTTTATTTAAACATAATACAGTCTTAGTATTTTAGGAAACTCACCATAAATTTAGTTAATGGATTGTACATCCTATGAATTTTTACTCACTATGTAGGAATGCATATTTTAATAATCTAGTATAAACAACGCACAATAGTTATTTGCAGCCTTCTCACTTTATTTTACTCAACTGTTTCTCCTATTTATGTTATAAATGTATGATCTAAGATTCATAATAAGGTTGAATGCAATGGCCTTGTGAATAATAAGTCACCATCCATACTAAAAGAACCCACAAAGAATATGATGTCACTGGGTAGTTAGTCTTTTGAGCATTGTGCTTTCTTGTCTTGCCAGTTGACTAACCATGATCATCAATGCTAAGAAGGAGGTTTCTGGGGGCAAAAAATGGAAAAGAAAAGTGTGTTCACTTGCTGGCACACGTGTCCGCAGTTGTATTTTCTTGGTAGCCAACCAGTGACATCAATCAATACAGTCATGGTCAATTGCATTCATGAGGGACATGGTGGAAACATAAGCTTGGAAAGCAGAGATATTTTAGGGAGGCACTGAGTGTTTTCCTTTTATTAGAGGAAATAATTATAATATAAGCAAAGTATTCAAATAGCTCTTTGGAGACTTGCAGCCATGGCCAGAAGCTGCAGGAAGCATGTTGTCAGTGGGCATTTTGCCAATGTAGGGAGCAGCAGCCTTGAGTAAGATTTTTTAGGGACGGCAAAGTGGCAAGAGAGTAATCTGAAATCTTTCTATGCAGTTGGGGTGAATTAAAAAAAAGAATCGTCATTTCTAACTGCTCTTGATATAAATACACTAAATTCAGCAGAAATGATTATTTTTTCTTAAATTTTTTGCAACTAAGAACTTCAACCAATTGCTTGTATTTTCCCGATATGCTCTTCAATTATTTTCTGTTCAATTAATCTTTGTTTCTTGCATAGAGCAGGTAATAGTGTGTATACTTCTAAATATAACTTTTAAAATAAAAGTTCACAAAAAGTTCTATGTTTTTAAACTTTGTAGTTATTTTCACTGACAAATGCACAGGATCATAGCAGGACAAAAAGGATTACTTTAAAAATAACTTTGAAATTTACGATTGTATATGGTGTGTGTGTGTGTGTGTTTGTGTGTGTTTGTGTGTATGTGTAGATGGGAATGAAAATGTGAGTATGTTCTGCAGTGTACATGTGGAGATCAGAGAGCATGTCTCCTATTGTGGGCTCCACAAATCAAACTAAGGTCACCTGACTTTGGCTGCAGGCACTCTGCACCTGCTAACTCATCTTGCCAGCCACAAATTAAAATCCCTTAATGCTAGCTATTTCCTGAAATCAAGTATTACATCTTTAACTTGTAACCCTAAGACTCTCCTAATCCAAGTTAACCGATGCAGAGCTGAGGAGGTGACTCTGTGGGTTAGAGCAGTCTCTAGGCTGATATGAGTACAGAAGTTTGGATCTTGGGTACCCATGCAAAAGCTGGCATGCCCTGGCACATTCATGCTGAGCCAAAGCTGTGAGAGTGGAGACAGCCAGGTTGCTGGGGATGGCCTAGCCACCAGTCCAACTCCAGGGCAGTAAGAAACCTTCTATCAAATGAATGAAGTGCAAAGTTAAAGCAGGACAGTCAACATCCTCCTCTGGCTACTACACACATGAGCAGAGGCACCGGCGTCCACAACCACACATGTGCTTTCAACACATGCACACACAAACATGATACGGCAAAATGGATTCTCTAAACAATATCTCCTGTCATCTTAGTAAAGTATTGGTATTTCAGGTGTGATAGGAATACAATATGCCACCAATTCTAACAAAATTAATGGGAAAATAATGTGTAGAATGTAAGTGTCCATAGGCTCGAAAGAGAAAGTGCATGACATGCTTTGTATTCAATTCTCCTAGTAAGTTATGTGAGAAGTTCCTTCCGGCTATTAGAAAGCCACAAGGAAGTAACACACCAAGTGAGTTTAGTGCAAACCTTGGGATATCAACAGCCTTTAAAGCCAGGAAGTACTTAACAGTTATTAAAACAAGTTTTGATAAGATATTTGTGAGAACCCTGGAGATGCATTGGCTAAACACATTAAAAACAAATATTGTATTTGAGGGATGAGCTTTTATGTATGATACCAAAATAAATCATGTCTCTTGGTGACACTTGAAAAGCAAGGTGTTTTGTGCTTGACCCCAGTTTGATTGGCTTCTGGTCATGGGGACATGACTCTGTATGGCCATTGCCTTGCTCTTGAATCCTTTCTAACAAAGAAGCTGTTATCATTTTACTCCCAAATTAGATTATAGATTTAACAAAAGGATGCATATTGAATTCTTCCACCTACTGAATAATATTTAATTTTACTCCAGAGATTCTTAAATAAAGTGAATTACTTAACTAAAATTAAAATTGTATCTAAAATTAAGAAATAAATAGGCATGTTGGTACACACCTTTGATCCCAGGACATGGGAGGCAGAGACACAGGTGGCTCTATGTGAGTGTTGAGACCAGCATGTTTTACCTATCAGACTCCAGGCTGGCCGCGGCTACATAGTGAGACTTTGTCTCAAAAATAAAGGTAGTAAATACGATAAAATACTCATGGTTTAGGAAGAATATTTCAGTTGCGGACAGAAGCACTGAATAGAGGAGGGAATATGGATGGATTAACTAAGACTAAAGAGCATTTGAAGAAGTCATGTAGAAACATACACTGGAGAAGTTTCCATATATGTATTGAACATAGGCACATCTGGATTTATGGTGGTTGTAAGAGTTTGCACAAGGCCTGTCCAAGCTCAAGGCAGATAAAATGCCAACAGAGAAAGGGGAGGTGCACAGGAACCCTCTTGGGGTTCCACCCCTGAAGGAGGAGGTATGCAATTGATTACTTGACAGTAGATGATATCACATCTAAGATTATATTGGCAGCACAATGTGGACTTTTTTAAAGGACGCAAATTGGGAAAGAAGTGTGATATGGGAGAAATTGGAGAGGTGAATATGATCAAAACACATTGTGTGGTACATTAAAAACATACTTTTCTTCTTTGGGTGCCTCATGGTCTTCTAATATTGCTGTTGTTGTGAGTGTTTTCTCATTAAGCTGGTCTTCAAGAGGACAGACATTATACATCGTGCGGCATACAATGAACAAAGAAACAAGGAATGGTGATCGAAAGATGGTTGGTCGTCTTTGTGCGGGGTCCTGTTTTAACCCATCAGAACAGAACGCGTGTGGCTATAAAATATATTAATACATTCTTCTCTGTCAGAGTAGACACCACCGAACCTGCCAAATTCCGAGTCAGGTAGCTCCATTTTCCAGTTCACTTTTTTTTTTTTTACTGCTTTTTTTAACGGAGTGAGTTATTTTTACTTCTGTCTTGTGAAGGGCTCCTGCTCACATAGGTTATCAGATTTCTAGTCCACTGGCTACAGCTTTTCCACAGTGAGGAAATGATCTCCGCACAGTACTTTGGGATAAGAGAAAATGGACAAATGTGAAGAATTATGCTTTTATTTCTTCTCTTTGGAGGGATTGTTCTATAACTTGTGTTTAGTTTGGAGAGCTATTTTTTTTTAAGCTTGGTTTCTCTTCTGAATAAATAAACCAGGCCCCGGATGGCAAGGACTTCACGTTTAAGCACAGGGTAATTCAATTTAGTAGTTCAATGAAATTCACTTGGCAGTGTCCTTCTAGTCATACTCCCCTCTTAAATACTTCAGCTTTAAATTCCTGCTTCCATGGATAAACAAGCTCCAGAGAGACTGAATCTTGAGTGGCATCGATATCTATGGAAATGACCACGTTCACCATTTTAAAAACATGTTTAAATGGTTGGTGTTCTCTTCCAAAAGTTTGAGGATTTTACTGCATAGGAATGCAAAGTATATAATATCCAACCTCCAATATCTTTTTAATAAGACAAATACCTCAAAATTTTTATTTTGTTTGCCAAGGTTTTTAGTCTGTACTCCATCCAGACATTCAGTTTATTAAATGTAAGCATCTGAATTCTGACCCTGCCAATTTCTGGGCAATGTCTAGCAATTATGGATGTAGTATGTAGCGAGAACGTCATGCCTAATGTTGTGATTACTACTGTCTAAGCTGTATTAACAGCTCGGTTTTTATACTTAAGGTCTTTTCAAATTCACACTCCACATATACACACAGACACACATCACATTTTACGTGCAAATTTTATAGAGGAACTAAAATATTTTAAGATAGCCATTTATTTTAAATTAATCACCTTTAAAATATATATTTAGTCAAGTCTCAACTTACTATGTGAAGTTTGTACTTGGTAACATTTTTATTAATAACGCTGAAGGCAAAGCATCTGATTAATAAAGCTAACATCAGATTTTATTTTTCTATAAAATCTTTCTTGTTTGTGTCTGAGAACCATGATCTAGATAGGGAAGTGTAGTAAGCACCCTACAAGGCCCATCAAAATCTGGAAAAGATCAAAGAAAACAGATTCTCCAGTGTGCAGTCCGAATCAGTACAGCATATTTTACTTTTATATTTTTCATCTTAGTTTTTATTTTATGGGTGTTTTGTCTACATGTACTTCTCTTATATGTGGGTACAGTGACTGTGGTAGCCAGAAGAGGGCATCAGATACCCTGAGAATAGCACTGGAGACTGTCAGGAGACACTGAGCTCTATGACTTGAACCTCAGGGCTGTCTCTGCAAGAACACCAGGCCATCTCCCCAGCCCTTGAGAGTATATTTTTAAACATCAGCAAAGTATTCTAAGCTTCATCAGTTTACTTAGGGTATGAAGTCTCTAGAACTTACAGTTTCTCATCTTCAAAGAGAAATAGCGAGGACGGTTATGACAAATGAGCATCTACATGATCAACCATATACACTGAAAATATAATAGTAGTATCTTATTCATAGGGACCTTCAGAACCTCTCAGATCCTGAGAACACAGAAACACTCTTGGTTTACTTGTTAGATACCAAGGGTTGCTTCCATCAATTTTATATGTAGGGATTCTTTTTTAATTATTATTATCATTTACTACAATTTATTCAATTTGTATCCCAGCTGTGGGGCCCTCCCCCATCTCCTCCCAACCCCACCCTCTCTCCCTTTTCTCCCCCTATGGCCCTCCCCTAGTCCACCGATAGGTAAGGTCTTACTCCTATTTGACCTTAGCCTATCAGGTCTTATCAGGACTGGTTGTATTGTCTTCCTCTTTGGCCTGGCAAGGCTGTACGCTCCAGGGGGAGGTGATCAGAGAGCCAGCCATTGTAGGGATTCTTGTACTCATATTGTGCAGTTCTGGAGTACTTTTGACCAGTGTATCGTTTTCAATTCTATATAATACAGAAAAGCATGCTTCTTTATTTTGGCAAGGTATGTCTTTGGACAACTCATTTGATTAACCTGGACTAAACTGAAAGAACTATCAGATACCATGATCTCATTGCATTCTTCCAATTCGCATATTTAGTTTAGTTTGAGCTGACCAGTTCTATAGTTTATATTGTGGCTTAAGAATAATTTAGATAAGCGGAAACGATGAGATGGCTGAGCAGTTAATGGTGCTTGCCTGCAAACCTGATGACATGAGTTAGATCTTAGCTTCTGCACGGTAGAGAAATTTGACACCTGTGTTTTCCTATCACCTCTGCATTCACACACACACACACACACACACACACACACACATAGAGGAAGAGAAAGAGAGAGAACAAATATAAAGTAAGAATTTAGATGAATAACTTTAGAGTTCTCAACCAAGATAAGTTTTCGTTGGACAGTATAGATAAGAAAAAAATGTAAACTAAGCTTACAAAACCACACATCACACTCATGAAAAGAACTAAGTCACTTCCTATAGTGAGATAGAAAATTGACATATTTTAAAATAGTCAATGTTCTCTGGCTATATTTTTATAAAACTATCAAGAACTTACATTTTCTGAATACTAAATGCCACCGTAATAATCACCCTGCTTCAAGCATTTGTAGCCATTTGTTTTTCACGATGAGACATAAGTACTTCATGGCATCTGTAGTCATTTTAGAGTCATATTACCAAAGATAGCCTGACTTGAAATTCAGCAACATTTCTCCAGATACCAGCTGATAGATTCGGCAAGGCGAAGTGTATAAAGAAATGCCAAGGGATGTACTGAAGTTGAAAAATACATTTCAAATCACCATGGCTACCCCTTGATGTCTGTGGCAAAGATAATTACCAACTAGAGTGGAGACGAAGGAGGAGGTTGGGTCAAAAGGACATCTGCCCCTTCCTCTCTCAGATCTGTGTGACTCCAGGTGGAACAGGGGCTCCTGGAAAGAAAAGAGAAAGACACTGTAAAGGGGCCAATTGTGATAAGAGTTTAATTGCTCAGGTAAAACATAGCAAAGCCGGGTCACTAACAAGCTGCATGGTATCATCAGGAAGATGAGTAGTTACACATTGAGTTTTGTAAATAACCACAAAAGCTTGGCAGAGCTCTGCGTGGAGTCACTGCTATCAGAGAATGTAAAGAGATTAGAGAAAGTATCAGCTCAATCAATTAGACAATAGAAGCTACATCAAGATGTGTCAGTTAAATAGTCCAAAAACAGAACATAATGGAAAAGGTACTGAAAAAGAGATAAAAGCAGTGATAAAAGCAGAATTGAGGTTTTATCCATAATATGGCTTATTAATTTTTAGAATAATGTGGAAAAGAATACTGATAAAATTTACAACCAGTAGTTTAGAATATTTATTTTAATAATTTTCATCATGGTTTTTTGTTGTTGTTGTTCCTTTGTGTAGCCTTGGCTGTCCTGAACTCACTTTGTAGACCAGGCTGGCCTCGTACTCACAGTATTCCCCTGACTGCCTCCCTGAGTGCTGGGATTAAACGCATGATGCCACCATACCCGGCATCATCACACTATTATTAAATATTTTAAAATGATAATTTAAAATGATTAGTTAATAATTACTTCAATGTATATGCATGAGTTAATGTCATTCTATTCTCTGTTTCATTTTTAATTTGCAATACCTGCTTTTACAATAAGTCACAAATGAACTCGCAGAAATATTTTCTGTTCCTAGATTTCAGAATTCTCACTAATATGTAAATATACACATATATACATACACACACATAAACACACACACATAAATCCTTCAGTATGTCTGCCATAGGTGGTGGTTTGGATACAACTAAGACATTTAGGAAAGTACAAATGAAAACAACTGTGGAAATTTTTGTAGAAAAAAATTGCAGTAGAACATTGTGATACAACAGTCTGTTCTATTACTGTTCCTCTTGACATAGCAGTCACCCCATTACCTCCTGTACTGTGTTCTATTCTTTGCCTTTTTTCTCTCTTTCATAGTCTAAAATCACTATCCTGACTTTTCCATTTCAAAACTCATCCAGTAAATGCTGAGCTCATTTGATCTTGTGAACAGGGGGTCTTGTCTTTGATTTCAAACATATTCTGTAGAACAGCCCAAGGTGTAGTTGCATTACAAGACTCAACAGTAATGTTTTCTTGTTAAGCTGCTGTACTCAACTTAGAAGAGAATTGGGAGCTGCTTCTATTAAATTTTCACCGAAAATAATTTTCAGAAGCATGACAGCCTACAGACTGGGAAAGGATCTTCACCAATCCTACATCTGACAGAAGACTAATATGCAGAATACATAAAGAACTCAAGAAGTTAAACACCAACAAACCAAGTAATCCAATTAAAAACTGGAGTACGGAGCTAAACAGAGAATTCTTAACAGAGGAATATCAAATGTCAGAGAAACACTTAAAGAAATGTTCAATGTCCTTAGTCATCCGGGAAATGCAAATCAAAATGACAATGAGATTCTACCTTTCATCCATCAGAATGGCTAAAATCAAAAACTCAAGTGACAACACATGCTGGGAAGTTGAGGAGAAAGGGGAACCCTCCTCCATTGCTGATGGGAATGTAAACTTGTACAACCACTTTGGAAGTCAATCTTGTACTTTCTCAGAAAATTAGGAATAGTGCTACCTCAAGATTCAACTATTCCACTCCTGAGAATATATCCAAAAGATGCTCAACCATACAACAAGAATATTTGCTCAACCATGTTCTTAGCAGCTTTATTCATAATAGCCAGAATCTGGAAATAACCCAGATGTTCCTCAATGGAAGAATGGATACAGAAATTGTGGTGCATAAAAACAATGGAATACTACTCAGCTATACCCCCTGCTCAGATGTAGCCCATAGACAACTCAGTCTCCATGTGGGAGCCATGGTAAGGGAAACAGGGGCTATATCTGACATGATCTCACTTGCCTGCTCTTTGATCACTACCCCTTGGTTGCTGAGGCCTTGCCAGAACACAGAGAAAGAGGATCCAGACAGTCCTGATAAGCTAGGGTTAGATGGCAGGGGAGAGTCTCTTTCAGTCGACTAGGGAAAGGAGGTGGGAAGAGGAAGGGTGGGACCAGGAGGAGATGAGAAAGGGGGCTACAATAGAGATATAAAATGAATAAGTTATAAAAATATATAAATAAAAAATGAAAGTGTAAGAAGAACAATGCTGTTTTATTTGAAGAAGAATCATCCAGTGAATGAAAGAAATAGAAAATACGAAAGAAATAATCAAGAGATTCCTAGAATTTGTGGAACAGAAATTAGGGGAAGGGAATAAAGTCAAACTTTCTTTTAAAAAGTGAGAGTTTTCCCTAGTGGAAATAATCACTTAAGCTCCTGAGGCTAACATTGAATTTTGGATTTCAGCACGTGTCTGCGGTATAAATTTCTGGTAGATCTCTCCTTTTATAAAGATAAATTGGGTCAAAAGAAAACGAATTACATCAAGAAGCCTGTAGCCCTGACAAGTTGAAAATAATTCAGTTAATGGATAATCATGCTGGAATGTTCAGTCCTGTATGAAGCACATCAGTGCACCATGTATCTCTGTCAGAGGCTGTAAAAAGACATAGACTCATTCATTTAAATTCCACACCGAGAACTTAACATAGAATCCTAATATTTTTTTAGACATCAATATATCTCATACCAGACAAAACTCAGAGAGTCTGTGACTAAAAACATCTCCCCTTTCTTCTGTAGATTTCACATTTATTTGGTCAGCATTCATTTTTAAATAATAAACAAATTTAACCTTTTAACTTGACTTCACCTCTCTAATAAAAGTCTATGTTCTTTTCCCTCTCCAAGTGGACACAATCTATCATTTCAATGTTAAAAATAAATAGGCGTACAACTTCTGCTTTTCAGTCCACTAACGAAAGTGCCCTTGTGGTTTGTAGTGGGGGCTTTGTTTGTTTGTTTGTTTGTTTGCATGCTTGGTGCTCAGAACGTGGGGAGTCTTGCAGAATTATAATATGGGTGCTACAAATATTCTTTATGTTAATTACAGTATGTGTTTAAAAATAATATATCTGCTTTTAACTTTATTCTTGAGCTACTATGTCAGATGAAGTGATAACAATATGATCACTATGTTTACATGAAAAGGGATACTATGTTATGTTTATTAAACACCTAGTAGCAAAAGCAAGCTAAGGACTGGGTTAACTGGAATGACTGAGGTAAGTCTCTGCTCATAGGCAACATTGTGTGAAGTCATTATTTCAGCTCCTGATTGGGTAACAGGAAGAGAAGGTTCATCACAACCTTTCAGCTGCCTATTATAAATGTGTAAGTGTCTGTCAGACATTTTGCCTAAGCAAGTTATCAGTGATCACAGGCTTTCTGACAGTGTAGAGCAGTTTAATTTAAAGCAGGAATAAATCAAATACAACTGTCACATGCAAAGTCAATAATGCTTTATGACATAAAACAATTTCTGTGTGTGGTTAAAGCCCTAGGAAGAGTTTGCCTCTTCTATGGACACACTGAAAATAATTACACTTTGAAACCATCAGCTTGCTGATAGCAAGTACAAAGTTCCCAGCAAACAAACCAGGAGATGGATAATCTGAGAAGGTGCATCCCATTGGCTCTACTATTAATAGAAATGCTACAATTTTGTTCCAATTTTATATCTTCTCTCAGACTTTTCATTATGTCATCTGAAGTAACAGAGTTGCAATCAAATTGCAGAATGTGTCTCAAACTCTTTGCTATAACTAAGTTACAGATTACTGTAAAAGGCAGAAAAATGAAAACTTGGAATTACTGTCTTAATCCCTAGACAGCAGAAGGTGTCATCAACTTCAGGATTTTGAGATGTGTGGACTACCCCAATGGTCCAGGCCGATCTAATAGAATGTAGGCCATGACAAAGAACATTTGACAATGAAAACAGAATTGGTCAATGACATTTATAATAGGGAAAGTGAGGGCCACCAGTGCATGCTTTGAAGATGGAATGATGGGGTAGTATCAATTCACCTGCGATCTCTAGAAGCTGCTAATGACAAGGAAGTCAGTTCCCCATTGGGCAGTCCTGTTGGTATCTACCTTCTTATCCAGGGAGAATCATTTTAGATTTTTCACTTAGAGAACAATGAACTAGACATAGTGATTTCTGCCAATACAGAAATCTACTGTCACTATTTGTAACAGTAGAATAGAAAGAATAACACAGCTCCCAAGAGGACAGGCGCTTGCCTGTCTTTCTATAACCCGATACTCGCACAGAGCACATCTAAGAATTACTCTGAATATTTTCTCTATAGCATGCACATTGCAAACTAGAACAACAAAACTCATTCTTATCAAGATCCATGTCACCATCTGTTCAATTCTTCAAACATCTTTGGTTTAGTCAGATAATGACATTTTGTATTTTGTCAAAATTGATGCCTAACTGCTTTTCTGTTGCTCAGTTCTCCTTCATGCTAGAAATTTTTCATGTCCACAATGTAGCATGATGGTTTCTATCCCTTCAGTCATCTGTGTGGAAAGCCCATGAACCTTAACTCCTATCACAGATGCATGTCTCTGTCATCCTATGCAACTATGTGAATGCTCTATTGACCCTACCTTACCCATCTTCCCCACAAACTCTGCTAAAAAATTATTCATAATGTGAAAAATATTATTTGACCCCTACAGTCCCCAAGATTTGGGCACAAAGCATTCCTTTTCCTTCTGTCTATTCATCAGCACTCAGGTCTTTTTTTCCAGCATTCTCTTATCTGTGTCTCTAGCTTCCATATTAGTAAACGTAGTCTCATAATGGCAATAGAGAATATCATGAGTGACCCGTGATGCTCAAGACTACAGTGGAAATAGAGGAGTCAAGAGGGGGAAAATAGAAAAAACAGGTACTAAGAAACATTAAGAGAAAAGTAGTACATTCTGGGGTCTTGTTGCACAGTAGAGAATATCGAGAATGATGATTTATCACATCAAAGCTGGAAGAAAGAATTTTGAGTGTTTTAGCCATAAAGAAACTGTATGTGTTTGAGGGTATATACACGTTAATCCTCATTAGTACATTTGACAATGTATGTTCATACTAAGGCATCACAATATACCCTTAACTTTGTCTAATTTTACATATTATTTAAATTAATATTTTAAAGAACTAAAAATAAATGTACCTGCAATTCATCTGCATTCTGAATAGCAAATTCAACATCAATAAAGTGTTTAATTTAAAAGTTTAAAGTATTGAAAACGAATCTCTCACTAAAAATGCGTGATTTCAAGCAAACCTGTGAAATTGGCAAGTAACTTGTTTGCCTAGAAATTCCCTTTAAAATCCCTTTGAGCATCTATTTCTCTGATCAGCAGACTACCCAACACCCTATGTAGAAAATTGGCTCTCACCATTTATATTCCTAAGTAAAAGATTTTTTTTTAAGTTTTCTACATGTTAGTGCCTAAGCCTGGTACAGTGATGGAATTACACAGAATGACACTACTTTATGGTCATCAAAGTTAGGTACACATTTATCTGCTCTATTCATTGCCCCTTGCTTAGCATTCTCTTTTCACTCCTTTAAGGATTATCATCCTGAGTTTAACACAGCCTCATGGATAGTCTTTAGAACCCACTTGTCAAATCTCTGCTCCATGAGGAACTTTTCATTCTGAAATGTGAATTTCTTCACATCAGCTCCCAGCTTGCTCTCTTCTGTTGACTTCACACACTCTTCAGAGTGCAGCTTGACGTCCTTTGGTTTTCACACACAGTGCTGTATACTGGCGTGTTTTTTTTTCCTCCTCTAACATTTTCTCTTCTAGTTTGTGTACCAGCCATCCTGAAGGACTTGCTACTTTCTAAGAATCTATTTTTGAGTTCAACAATGTATTTAGGATAATGGTGCCCATATATTAATGAAGAACTCAGACTCCCTTTACATCCCAGGATTCCCTATCCGATTCCAGTGCCTATCATAACATCCTTTTACTTTCTGACCATACCATTCTACTGTTTCTATATGACAATAATCTATCTCCTATGTTATATTTATCCACTTATCTTTTTCCCTTACTGACCTCTGGACTTGAGGAAATCTTACAACTGTCGCCTTTAAATCTCTCGTGTCAAGTTAATGCCTGGCACCAAGTAAATGGTCCACAGCAGTTTACATTTTCTCACTACACGCTGCCCATCCATAAGCCAATTTCCCTATATGGTTTCTTCATAGCACACCTCCAAAACAACTTATAAAACATTCCTGTGATTTTATATGTTAATCTGATACTAGACCATCTGTACTTTGGCTTTAATATGGGTATTTATAAATACCTATATATATATATGATTTTATTCTTCTCTGCATTAATAGACGTTGGCTTTCTTAGTATAATTAGCTTTCTAAATCAATGAAAGAACAAATAGATATGTTCTTCCTTGCCCCAGGTATTCAACAAAAATAATACATTTTTCATATGCCTTTACAATTTATGATTGGCTCTTTCCAGGATTATTGTATTTCAAGTGAAATAAAAATAACCAAATGACTCATGGCAGTTATTAAAATGAAATTAAAGACTTAAGATAGAAGAACTGTATAGACTTGCTTTAACCCTTTAGGCATGTAGTAACTTAAGCTAATATGAGTGTAACATGGAGGACAGTGATTTAGCACTAAAATACCCTCTCCCTCTCCTCCTTCTCCCTCACACTTTTCTCTTTTCTTCTCTCCTTCCACATCTCTCACTCCCTCCTTACTTTCTTTTTAACTGAGTCAAAAGCATTCTTTCAATACTGTGTATTTTGTGATGACTGCTGAAGACATTGAGTACATTATTATCAAATGACTGATGTGATAATGTTTTTTATTAGTGTAAATGTTCTGTTGGACCATAACTTTAAAGCAGAAGCTTTTTTAGCCTGGTTAAGTGCCATGTGACAGAAACATTTACTGATCTGAGTCATCTTAATTCTCTCAGACTTAGGATAGTAATTAAGAAATATTACTCATAATTATTATTGTAATTACTTATTACAGTTGATTCACTTTGTACCAGCTGTAGCCCCCCCATCTCCTTCCAGTACCATCTTCCCTCCCTCTACCACCCTTATGTCCCTCCCCCCTAGTCCACAGATAAGGGAGGTCCTCCTGCCTTACTATATGGTCTCATCAGGACTGTCTGGATCCTCTTTCTCTGTGGCCTTGTAAAACCACCTCGCCAGGGGCAGGAGATCAAAGAGCAGGCAAATGAGTTCATGCCATAGACTGCACCTTTTCCCCTTACTAGGGAACCCCATGGAGAACCTTACTGAGCTGGCCATGGGCTACATCTTAGCAGGGGTTCTAGGTCCTCTCCATGCATTCTAAAATGCATAGTCCTAAAGAAGCAAAATAACTACATACAAGAATTTGTAAAAATTATATTATTTGCTACTGTTGTGATAAAGGCAATATATATATATATACACATATATACATATATATATATATAAGTATAGTGTATATGTAGGTATTTTATATTGTATATATACTGTCTTTACCACAACAGTAGCAAATAATGTAATTTTAAAAATTATATATATACCAAATATATATAATATATGTATGTTTTATTGTGGTATATATAAAATATGTATTATATATAGCATATATTGTATATAACATATATCCCTATATATTATAAATGTTTTATATATACATAAATACATTTATTTATATATTTATAACTATATTTACAATATGTTTCATATATAAATATAAAAGTGTCATATGCACATAAATTTTTATTTATAAACATATAATGCATATTTATAATACCTATAGGAATATACATATATCCCTATAAATATATGTATCATATGGTATGTTTAGCATATTTACATATAGTATACAATATATATCATATGTCCTACAATAAAATCGTACTAATAAGCAAGTAGTATGATTTTCTTCCATGAAATGGAATTCAGTCACTAAGACAACCAGGGAATTTGAGGCAAGCTGTCATTGTCAGGGACCCCCAAGCAACCAGGCTCACAGGCAATGTTTGACTCTAGAGTATAACCTCATGGAGGATGTTGGTCACTATTTACACTGCCTTTCCACTATCTTGTGTTTCCACAGCTGGAGTTCAGCCTGAGTAGGATAGGTTAAATTTACAAGGCATCACCAGCATTAGCATGTGGGCTATATTTTTTGCTTTAGCGTGATATGGACAATTTTTTTCAATGTGTCCTCCTACCATTGCAAATAAGCAGAACATCAAGCATAGTAATGTGAGCAGGCATACATATTTCTAAATTAATGGTAGGCATTTGCAGGAGAATTTCTTTTTCAAACTTGCAGCAGGCCCTTAGAACCCTGCTAGCCCAAAATTGCTTTTCAATGACTGGTTAATACTATCATGATTCCTTTGAGTTTCACTTGGATATACTCAAAGAGTGTGGGAAAAAAAAACCCTGCAATATCATAAATACAGGAAAAGTCAGATAATCATTTCAAGCTTTTGCTAATGTTGGAGTTAGGTAGTAGAATACCTAAAGTTCCTTACGAACCTCCAATGTTGACTCAGTACTTTCAATTATAAAAGTTGCACCTTTGCTCTTTTTGTAATAGGTGTTTAATAACTTGTATCACAAGTGAAGTTTTAGTATGAGTCACTCTACTATTTGTTTTCGTTCTTTTGCCATGAAATTCAAATACTAACAAATATTTGAAATATTTCCCAAGAATAAAGAAGCAAGTAGGAAAAAGAAGCGAAACTGTGAATAAATATTTTGACTTTAGTTAATAGCTTTGCGTTTTGGTTCCATTTTTTTATTTTTTTCTCTATTGATAATCTATGATATTTGTGGGGTTTTTTTCTCTCTTTTAATACAGACAGGGATTTTTTATGCTTTATTTTTAATTAATTACAATTTATTCACTTTATATCCCAACTGTAGCCTCCTCCCTCGTCTCTGTCTCCTCCCAGCCCCACTTTCCCTCCCTCTTAGAACTTTTGGTATTTGTATAACACTTTAAAATATAAGAAGTACACTTGCATACATTTCTTGTTCTTTCCTCAAACTAAGTGCATGAAGTCAGAAGGCATAGTTGGTCAATGGCATTACTTTTCCAAAGAAGCCAGAAGCAAGAGGAGGCTCTGTGATACTCAGGAAGTATCTTCTAATCCTATATCCACACTCCTTTCAGGTTTGTTCATTTTTGTCATTGTAGACAGTAGGGTGTTTGGGTTTGTGCTGCTGAACATTACTGGGTATATTTTAGGAGGTACTTAATGCATGACTGCAGTTAGAAATTTTTTTCAATGAAGAAAAATCTCATTTGTTAGAAGCATATTCAAATGTTTATATTTAATTCAATATTTTGGCTTGGAAACATTTTAAAGGCATTCATTATATAAGTATAACATATCTAAGTAAAATGTCCTAGTTTTAAACAAATATTCACTTAAATTTATATTTGAACTCAAAATAACCTTTTTCATTGTTGCTGTTCTTCCTCAATTATTACCTAAAGTATTCAATTTCTTTCCCTCCTTGGTTTAACTATAGCACTTCTGAGCTTGTGCTCATTCCTTTCAAATTCTCTTAAATTTCTGAGCTTCTTGACTACTGGGCGTGTGCAGGAACGTGCCCTTGGGCTAGGCTGTGCTGGGAGAGATCAGAATCACCTTCCTCCACCGCAGACTTCTGCTGCACCTTCTCACACAGGTGCTTGTGCGTCTTTCTAATGTCTTCGGTGCTGCCGCTGTCAGGTCCTTTCTTTGATCCTACGTTTAGTCCTCTTGATTCTCCCATCCAGTCAATGCTGGATCAGCATCTCTCTCAATGAATTTACAAATTCTTTTTTTGATAATATTTCCAGTTTCTGAATTACAATTTCCCTGTTGGAAACAGAATCCACTTTTTTCTCTACTTACCTGTAAAAAAGTGTTATTTTAAAATGGTTTCCTTGATACCCTGCAACTCTTTTCTATTCAGCTTTCTTTTCTATTCAACTTTCTTCAGAGCCTATTTTACCTTCTTTGTAGCAATGCTCATATTGTTGTATAGTTGTACTTATGGATACTTTAAGACATTTTTAATTATCTATGATATTCCAAATAATCTATCAACATTGATTTCAGAAACCAGGAGCCATGTTGTTCTTTTAGAGGTGTGTCAAGGAACAGCGGTTATTTAAACACAGCAGTGCCAAAATTTTATTGGCACAATGATGTGTACATAAAGAGGCACCATACCTCAACAAGCCTATCATAAATAGTGACCTCATAGGTCTGCTGTGAAAGTGAATAGTTTTCTTTGTGTGTGTATGTGTATATAAAACCTTCCTTATTCCAAGTAAGCAATTAAAAACCAAGTCACAAGCACTATTGAAAAATTATAGTGACTATAATTATTGTATTAAAAATGACATTAAAACTCAAGAAATATGTATTTGAGAAGGCTGCTTAAACTCATAAGGGGAGCTGTTTGTCTCCTGGCTTCCATTGGAAGACACAGCTGGGCCACATCTGTCCCAACTTTGACTTTTGCCCTTACCTCAGCTTTACTGATGGCAAATGCTTTTTATCAACATTCTTACGAGCTCCCAAGCTTCCTTAGACATACACCAAATGTAATGCTTTCCTGTTAGTTTATCTCTTTTTAAAATTAGCAATTATGTAAGTCTTTGTAGCAGAACGTGCATACAAATGATCTACTTCTGAAACACTTCTCCAAACCTGCTAAAATATGAATGCTTTCTTGTTCACCACAAGAAACTGTACAAGTTTGAAATTTTCTTACTTTTATGAATTCTTCAATATGTTCAACATAATCCTCAGTTCACAATCAGATTCTATAAGTAAATTTAATATATACATACAGAACAGATTAGAAAAATAATTTACAACAGAATTTTATGTTTTTGAACCCACCATTAATGTTCTAATCAATTTATGTCTTATTATCTTTAATTCTAATTATGATTTTTATCTTTATGACACGTTAATTGTTTACTAGCATTTCATGATGACTAAATAAGCTTAGACTCCCAAAATGTAATAACTATGACATAATGAGGTAAGAATAAACAATCTTAAGAATATAAACATGCAAACATGGCTGATATTTGTGAAATGAGACAGTAAGGTTGCATTTTAACAGTTATAATTAGGGGAAGGGGTTTTTATTTGGGAGAGGGAGGAAAGGCAGTATAGAAAAATGAGAGAGAAAGGATAAATAACACTAAGGATGTTTGAAGTAGTCACAGGCAATCATTACTCTAAATTTACTAAAATTACATAAAATGCATATAACTGTGTCTGTGAGTGCGTGTGTGTGTGTACATCTTTCCTATGACTTTACACCACTTGAGGATATAATGCTCCTCCATAAGAGCCACAGACCATCTACTAGAAACCCCTGTACCAGGTGTCAGGAACCACCTTTGGAGTTGTTGGTAGGGAGAATCCAAAAGACTACTAAAAGCATTAGTAGGCTACTGCCGTTAACCTGATTTGCCTCAAGAAGTTGTAGGTTGCCTATTGTGGAAGGCGCCATGCGTTTGGACCCAGGACCCAGGAACTGGGCTGGATCTACCCTGAAAGCCTCCTCCGGAGGGCTAGTTTTATGATACTAGAAGGTACTATGCAAGCTGACAAAGGAGGAATGGGGTCAATAGTCCTATCCAGCTATGCTGCATACAAACCAGCACAGAAAGATATCATTAGTGGTTCAATAGTGGCACTTGTAGCTTAGTAGTAACCAAGAGCTCTCTCGTTGGATTTAGGCCTACTAAACAGGAAGAAAATCATGCCTGGTCTGGAAACCCAGCCAGATACCCAAGGCTGGTAAGATCACAGATCTTACAGAAAAACTTACTACAACCATTTTTCTAAGCTTAATTAAAGTTAATTAAGTTTAGTTAAGGTTATTCTTAACCATGGCTTAATACTTTTACACATAGATAAGTCTAGCTCTTACCCCTCATCAAAGAAGCAGCTCTTTAAAGCAGAAGGAAGAAGGGCACTACAGAAAGATACAACTGGTGAAAATACAGAAAACAATTGTATTCATTCATTTACAACACAATTCCTATGCCTAACTTTCAAAGAGCATCACAGAAGAGTGGATCAGAAAGCGTGGAAGAGCCAACAGGACCACACTGTGAAACTACCTTTAGATATGACAAGAAGATGCATCCAATATGGTTGCCTAAGCAAGACCTGAACAATAACACCAACTGACATGTCAGTGTGAATACAGAAAATCTCATGGATCCTATCTCTACAGACAAGTGCTGAGAAAGGGAGAATTAGTCTTCCCGGAGGAAGAATCCCGTAGATGGTTATCCAGTATCAACAATCTACCCCCAAACATACACATACAAACAACACTGACAGATTCAGTAACTACGTATGTATTCCTGTATTTGTGTGCCTGTGCATGTGTGCGTGTGTGCAAATGCACGTATGTGTGTGCCTGTACATGTGCGTGTGTGTAAAACAATAATACCTATAGAAAAGGCCATGAATTAATGAGGGAGCTAGGTGGAGGAAAAATAGGAGATGTTGGAGAGATTGAGAAAGAAGGAAAATGGTGTATTCATATTTTAATTAAATACAAATAAATTTTAAAATCATAATTAAATATTTAATCTTGCTATTAAGGAAACAAACACATTATTAATTACTTGAAATACCAGCACAATTTTCTTTCAGTTATATTATCTGTCTGATTCTGATTCATTCATTTTATTATCATCTGCGTTTGATTTGGGAAAATGACTAACTAATGGGATAAAAAAAAAAATCTGTCACATATGGCTAGCCAATCCATACAGACTTCTGATCTGCAGCTTGGGTTGAAAGAAAAACATAAAACATCATTCTATAAGCCTCATAGGTAGATTATCTGGATTCTTTTTACATAAACAAATCACTCAAAATCCAAAACAGGTTTCTAAATGTGCAACAGGAGAAGAAAACAAACTTTTATTATAACTGGCATCGTGATCAACTACCAAGTGAAATGCCAAGCACATTAGCAATTACAATGGGCTACTTTAACAAAATTTTAGATATGTGGTTACTGTATACATAATTTTGTAGAAATGATAGCACAGTTAAGAGTTTTTCAATATAAGGTATTTAATTTCTCTATTCATTATTGAATAACTGAGTTATAGTATGTCTGATTTTTATTAAAATATGATACACAATGGCCTAAACATATGTGTAATATATACATTTATATATGCATATCTGTGTATAAGATTAAATCATTTGTAGATGTTAATTTATAACATGAAGAAAATATAGGAAGCTATGAATAAACTCACATACATTCAAAGGTTTAACTGCTGGTTTGATAAAATTATTCAGACATGTACACATGGCAAGAAAGTACTAATCTTAGCTTCAGTTGAGTTGCAAGATCTGGATATTCTCTTCTGCCTGACTCCCTATGTACCTTCCCTCAATTTGACTGCTCTGCTCTGCTGCTATTCTGACCATACAAAATGAAGCAAAAATTAAAATTCTCTTTTTAGGACAAAGATGCTTTTTAGAAAATGATGAATATCTGCTTCTCATGAGGTCATAGCCCTTTTTAGTATGCAGACAGACTTATAAACAACTCCCCCCAGTTCTTTACTCCCTGTTACCCTTTACTAGGGCACATTTGAAAACTCCTCAAGCCTATGAGGGCTACTATTGCACTGAGTCATACACAATCACAAAGGATCACAGTCCTGTGCGGGGAAGAAAGGGACTGCTGGTAAAAGGAAAAATAAACCCGCCATCTGTGCAGTAGGGACTGGACAGCTGCGTGGAAAAGCATGCTTTCTGTAACAGCCGACGCGTCATTCAGCCTGGCTGAAACCACAGAGCTTTTGGACATAATAGTGTCAACAAAGAAAATTTGAAAAAATAGGGTTAATGGACAAAGTTGTTCATAACACTCAGAGGAGCCTAAATAAAAGGCCTCCTGGCTTTCTCTCAAGGGAAGAAGAAATATACAGAACAAGAAATGTTCCTCTATTGAGCTATCTTATTCTTGCATAAAAATATTCCTAACTTATTCTCTGATCTTGAAGAAATTAAATAATGTTCATTACTATCAGGATTCCAACATCGCAGCCAAAGTCTTAAAAGAAAAAAAGCAAGACACTCTGCTATAAGGCCTGATACTAAATCTGAGCATGTCTTTACAACATTTCTCTTTGCTCCAAATTCCTCATTTTACCAAATCATGAGAAATACGTTTAGTACAGAGACAGAATAATAACCTCATTAACTTATTTTATTTTAAAGATTCACAACTCTATATTTACAATTCTCTCTATATAGTTATTTTTCTTGCCATATATACATATATCATGCATTTTATATATATATATATATATATATATATATATATATATTTGAACATGGTATATTAAGTATATTAAACTTTGAATCAGGTGGCCAAGATCCTTCAGTAGAAGTGGGTAAAGAACAAGTAATGCAGTAAACATCTCATCAAATGAACACTCCATGGAGGTCAGCTTTTCAAATTGAAGTATACTTCATTCTGTGCACAACACTGGGATATTTTGCAAGTGGTCACTTGATCATTTGTTCAGAGAGCTTCACAAACGCAAAGTGCCTTCCTATATTTCCCCTTTTCTTTCCTCTTTGGTTAAGACAAGTTATCACTATGTAGTCCCGGCTCGTATCGAACTATTCACAAAAATCTGCCTGCTGCAGCCTCTCAAATGCTGGGATTAAAAGGTATGTGCAACTATGCCCAGTTTATTTTCCTTTAACTTTTAATCACAAATATTAACTATAACTATTTAAATGTACAATGATGCTACAAAGAATGTCAGAGACCACAATTGCCCTCTGTCCTGAACACAAACCAAACTTAAATCATACAATGAAGGCCTTCATGTAAACAGCTTCTATAATCACATATTATTTAAATGAAACTGTCATGTAAACAGTAGTGATTAGAAGCTATTTCCAGTCCTGAAGTTGGGGTGGTTTGGGTTCAGAGGACTGACAATGTTATAAGATGATTTAATGAAGAAATAAAAACACCAGTTTGCTAAGATCCAATACTTTATGTTTCGCTTGCTAACACTGTATTTATTGCATTGCTGTAACAATAAAATAAGTATTTTTTTATCCTGAGTATACAAATACAGCTTCATATTTTCAGGTTTATTAACAAACATGTGCAAACTCACCTGTACTAAAAGAAAGCTCTTATTTACAATTATCATAACCACTCTTAGGCTATTTTATAAGAAAATAGGTCATTTCACTATAAACAGAAATGAAGCGTTATGAAGAGAACCAACAAGAAATCCAGGTTGCCTCATCAAACCCATAGGGCAAGATTAACAAGCAGGAGAAAAAGAAGACTTAGGATCTGTAAGATAGTCAGGCTGGAAGGAATGCTGACTATGTGAGATAAGGCATTTGGATTTCTTCCACTTGGGATACAACAGCAAATCAGGAATGTCTGAAGAGACTTACTGACTAGTAAGGTGCATTGGACATAAGAAATAATGCCAGTGAATGTATGTCAGACAGATGAGGATAATAATGATTCTGACATGAAAAAGAAAAGAGAAATGGGTTGGAAAAATGGTTGCATACAGCCACAGTGTGAGGTTACAAAATAGATTACAGGCCTAAGCGGAAAGGAAGCAGACAGGGTGTGCAGTCGTGATAAATGAAAGAATGAGTTTTGCAGGAATCACACACAGAATGAGATTTGTCAGTTTGGGATCTTTCAAAGTGAATATGTTAGGAGTAACAGTTGTGGCACATACTTTTAATCCTAGCACTCATGAAGCAGAGCCAGGCACATGTCTCTGAGTTTGAGGTTAGTCTGGTTCTACAGAGAGAGAGTTCCAGGTCAGCCGTGACTATACAGAGAAACCCTGTCTATAAAAACCAAAAACCAAAGAAATAAACCAAAACAGAAAAAAAAAAGAAAAAAAAAGAAAACATTAGGTTTGCAAACTAACAGGTGATGGTAGTAGAAGGAAAGAAGGTATGACATTTGCACACGAATTTACCAAGTTCTAGTACTACTTGGGTATTTTATTTACCTCCTTTATGTTCAATCCAAGAGGACACTGAACCACAAAGAGAGCAACTAGCCCTGTTTTATATGGCCAACTCAAGATCACTATAATTTTTTTAAAGATTTCTGCCATAAATTTTTATGGGAAATGGATACAGATACATACATAGCTACACATATAATCATAGTCCTCTGTGAGCTAAAACATATATCTCTCTATACATTAGAATGTAAATAGACATGAGATAGATAAATAGATAGATAGATAGATGAAAAATATTAAAAACAAAATAATTTTGGACAATTTTGTGCACATGAGAACTTCAGTTTATCCCTATTCTTTGAGTTCTTTGCAAAGAATGATGAAAATTGTTTCATTGTTTGCAGATCAAGTGAGTACAGAGTACAGAATACAGAGTAGCATATAAATAGACAAAAGCTAAAAATAATGTTTTTCATTAGTATTTATAGATAAGTACTGTTGAAATCATACCAAATTTTCCTACTTTTTAATGTCTTTCATATCTTATTTCATAGAATTCATATTTTTGGAGTAAAAGCCAATATGTTTTATTCCACTTTTATTTCATTATTTACTTACAAGCTGTCTAGTTATATACCAAGTTGACACGAGCTACTTCATTTGGGAAGACAGAACCTCAATTCAGAAAATGCCCCCACATGACTGGTCTGTTAGCAATCCTGTGTGGCCTCTTCTTGATTGATGCTTGATTTTTTTTTACCTCATTTGTATTCACTTTTATCTCTAATAACATGACATTTTGATGTAGAGATCTGCTTTTAGCCCCCAGGAATCACTGATATTATTTGGGCTTTTCCTAGGCCTGCCTTGGTCTACAAACAAGGTATAAATTCCCATTCCTCATCTCACTGCTACTAAGCTCCTTCAGTTTTGTTCTCTGGCACACTCAGCTAAAATTCTTATTATGACAGGGACAATGTATTCATCCAAAGAAATGAAAATTTTAAGCAAAACAACAGGGGTATTTAGTTTCTTGCTATTTTGTTTAATCTTCCACATTTCTGAATTGGCTTAAATAGCTACAGTCTAGCTTCAGTCTGTGCCTGTGTTAGTTTTATACATATCTGCATACTACATTGTGTCTAGTTTAGATAGTACATTGTAGTCTTTTTATTTGTTCGTGGAAAAGTCTTATGCATTGCCAAAACATCTACTCTTCCTTTGAGGAATTCAAGGATTTGCTGCCTAATACTAGCTAAAGTTTGAGTTTACTTCACAACTAAGGAAATGTCCACAAACTTTCTAACATACGATAACATTGGTCTCTGTAGTATCTTAGACCAAGGTGAGCTTTCCTCCTTGATAAAATTGTTTCGTTCATTTTAGCAAGATTAGCAAGGCAGTGCTTTTCAAGGAGTTAAAGAGTAGGTATTTTCTGTATCATTCTAGATTGAATTGAGGCCAGAAATGATAAAGTATACAAGAACAATCGATATAAACAATTATTAAGTGTCCTGGGAAATATAATATAAGAAAATGATCAAGGGCTGAGGAAGAACCCTATGGCAGAATGACTGCTGGAAGTGGAGTAACAGTAAAGAATGTAGCTGCCATGTTTAAAAAATCCCTTGGTGTCACATGATTGCATGCATGCACCCTGTGTCAGTGTGTGCAGGAGGAATACGGCCTCTGCTAAATATTGCACATGCATGGCTGGTCTACCACATGGAGCCGGCCTGAGACACACCCAGTCATGCCCAGACTTGCATGGCCTGACACCTGCCTGCACATGCCCAAAGGCTGAAAACACCACACTGGGTGATGACACATGAGCCAATGAGAAAGAGCCACAGCAACCAATGGAAAGCCACAAGAACCAATGGAGCACTTGGTGGAAGGTACAGAGGGACATCCTCTTCTTGAAATAAAGGAGTCTGCGTTTGCCACTTGCCTGACTCCCGCAGTCTGTGTTGTTGATTCTGCACCCCCAAGGGCCCTGAGTTGAGGTCATCACAACAAGTGTGCTATTGTAGGCAGTTGGAGTAAGAGACACCTAGTATATTGGAAACACTTGAGCCTATGTGGTTCTCTAGGTTTTCTAGGTGTACAACTTCATGGGCCATGACCATGTTCACCAGGAACAAGAACTTCTCTTTTCTATAATGTCTCTCAGTGCCAAACACTGATGAAATTTCTTATTCTACCTTAAAGAGAACGAATTAGAAACTAGTCCACAAGATTGATCCCTGTTTACCACATGTTGTAATCACAATGATGATATCCAATCACACTTGTCACATGTTATCCATGTCAATTACAGTTTGTGCTCATTAAAAGGAAGTGAATAGCACAAGGAAACAAGGTGTTGCAGGTGTGTTTTAGAGTCTGTCTTCCCAAATTTTGCACTTTAGATGACCCTCAAATAAAGGAAATGACATAAAGGTCTTCTGAAGGGTGGATAAGCAAACTGTGACAGGTCTAGAATATGAAGCATCAGTTAGCATGAAAAAAAAACAGACTTCTGATATGTCTAATAATTTCCCTACATCAAAGGAGTTGATGCTACATGACCAAAAGTGGTATCCCAGTTCACCTTACATGTGATTCCAAAAAAATGTCAACCTCAAAAATCATGAAAATGTTGGATCAGATCAGTCAATGGTGGCCATTTTTGAGGAAGATTTAGATGTTAGGACTCTAAGCGTATCAGTGGTGGTAATTTTTTAAAATAAGTGGGTAAATTTTTAAAATAAATAAGACATAGAGTTAGATTTAAATTAAGTAACAAGAATAAATATAATAGTGAGAGTTTGGAAGAAGCAATATAATGATCATATGTTCTTATATTTCTGCAAACAACAAGCAGAAGGGTGTCCTAGTTCAAGGCATCTGCATCCAACTGAATATATTTAAATTATTTTGATAATTTCATTAAGTAGTGGTTATTTTATTGTGCACTCATTTGGTTATAATGAGTTTGCAACTTTTGTATATTCAGTAAGACAAATTCACCCTTTCTAATTACCATATACACTCTCCATTTATTTATTAAATATTTGATATATGTTTAATGCATTTTAGCTTTTCCTAGAATTTAACATATTTATGCTTAAGACTCTTTATAACTAAGTCTTCATTGGTGAGATGCATTTTAAGCCAATTATTATGAATTATCAAAGACAGAAGGTATATTAAACTATCCAAATAACCCAAAGCACATCAATAATTTCCTTTCTTTTTTAAAGTTGATTTTCATATCTTAATTGATTTATATTATGTCTTCTATCAAATTTTAGATTTTTTTTAATTTTTTATTTTAA
Source organism: Pachyuromys duprasi (assembly GCA_028658305.1). Lineage (NCBI taxonomy): Eukaryota > Metazoa > Chordata > Mammalia > Rodentia > Muridae > Pachyuromys > Pachyuromys duprasi. The sequence goes on along the minus strand of CM053763.1, from coordinate 50,080,188 downwards.
TTTTTATTAATTACACTTTATCCACTTCGTATTCCCCCTGTAGCTCCCTCCCTATCCTTCCCTCCCCTTTCTCCACACATGCTCCTCCTCAAGTCCACTGATAGGGGAAGTCTTCCTCTCCTTCCTTCGGATCCTAGTCTATCAGGTCTCATCACGAGTAGCTAAATTGTCTTTCTCTGTGGCCTGGTAAGGGTGCTCCCCCATCAGGGTGAGGTGATCAAAGATCAGGCCAATCAGTTCATGTCAGAGATAGTCCCTATTCCTATTACTAGGGAACCCACTTGAACACTGAACTGCCATGGCTACATCTGTGCAGGGGTCCTAGGTTATCTCCATGCATAGCAAAGAGGATGGACATCAGAAGAAGGAGAAAACAGGGAACAGGACTGGAGCCTGCCAGAGAGGGCCTCTGAAAGGTTATACCCTGCAGCATATCAAAGCAGATGCTAAGGCTCATAGCCAACCTGGGCAGAGTGCAAGGAATCTTATGAAAGAAGTGGAAAATAGTAAGACCTGGAGAGGACAGGAACTCCACAAGAAGAGCAACAGGACCAAAAAAATCTGGGCACAGGGGTCTTTTCTGAGACTGATACTCCAACCAAATTTTAGATATAATGTGCTAAAAAAGTTTTTTTGTTGTTGTTGTTTTGTGTGCCTTAAACAGAAGCGGCAGTAAAGAGTAGCGAGAAACTGTAGTGAAGGTATAGCTGAAATGTGCTAGCAACAGGGGCAACAGGAGAATACTACTGACACATGAGACTGTGAAGACCACAGGCCAATAGCTGTATGACGGTAAAGTCAGAAAAAGCAATTAAGAGAAGACACATTCAACACAGGGAGGGCGACATAGCAGAGTAATCCAGTGACACCACAATTACATAACTTTAAGGAGACAAAGTTCAGGGTGCAGGTGTGCCCTTGTGAACAGAGAATGGTAAAGCAGAAGAAGCAGCAGTGTTAAGAAAATAGACAAAACTGGAAGCAAGACTGAAAAATTAGGGGGGGAAGCCAAATATTTAGGAGACTGATGGCACCCTGCAGACTCTTTGCTCACATATGCGCACACGCACACAAACACATGTGAACATACACACATACATACATTCGTGCACACACATACATTCATGCATGCATGTACACACACACAAACACAATGGTACAAACAATAGAAGCAAGGAAACACCTCAGAAAAAGGAGCCAGACACTCCTTCTCTCCTAATTAGTCAAGCTTTTGTGTATTTCAGCTAAATAAAGCTTTGGTTGGATAGCCTGATGGGTAGCTGGCAACTCCTCTCAAGTAAAAGCACAGAGAGATACTGCAGAAGAAATGGCAATGCCTTACTATTGAATAAAAACATAAGCGGTGACATACCTTAGCATGGAAGCGGGAGAAGTCAAGAAACAATAAGTCCAAACAAGTGGGGAAGATAACCACACATGCATATTTATATATGTTTAGATTTCTTACATTTTGATAAATGATAGTTCAAAAACACAAGACAATAAAGATTAATTGTTTGATTATACCTGTTCTTAATCTTAAAGAGTAAACCATCGAGGACATTCAGAATTTTTTTTTTTTACAAATTTAGATCAAGTTAACAACTTGCAGAATTTCTAGGCCATAATAATTTCTGAATCACTAAGTTAAACAAAATAATGAGCTTGCCATATTTGCCTAGCGTGTTTTTAATGAATTACTTTCGCAATTACTTCCAGGGTGACGTTGAAGCACACAGACACAGAGACAGAAATCTGAGTCTCTTCCTTAGCAATACTCTGACATTTACAAAAATGCAATTAGCAATTAAATACAATTAAATCTTTTCTTACACAAAATTAAAATCTAAAAAAAATTGTTAACTTCACCTAATACAGGTCAAGATAGCTATTATAGAGCCGATGACATTTGATCTGAGTCTTGTAGGATAAGTTAGGGTGCTCTAAACAGAAAATAAGGGTGTGTGATATCCACGCGAAGGATCAACAAGGGCAAAACATGGGGAGATTGAGCAAACAATGTCTTCATTGTTCACAAAAGTTTGTTGGTGCATTCTGGGCCTCTCTTTCAAGAGGAAAGGAGACGTAAATAGGGTGTTGATTCATCTCCTCACCTGTAGGAAAATTTCTTTCTAAAATAATCACACTTTTGTTATTAAAGGAAGTGTTACCTGCTGGTGTCTTTTAGAATTATCATATGGATCGAAGTTCTATAGGGATAGGATATATGTTTTGGAGTTTTAGAGATTAAAAATGGGTATAAAATGTGGGAGTCAAAAATAAATAGTAATACACATACACACACACACACACACACACACACACACACACATTTCAAGGAAAGCATAATTTGAGGAAGACAGACCAGGTTAAAATCCTATAGTCATCAATGGCAAAAGCCAGCAAAGGCAAAATACATGGGATTATTTTTAACATGGAGAGATATGGTCCCAAAAGGTAAGAGTGGAAAGCTTTCAGAGGAGTATAAATCCTGTCAACAGTAATGGGGATGTAATGAAAGTGAATGTGTTAAGGGAACCTTCTTGGCAGAGTGATATATGCACCAATAGCTGCAGAACACAGAGGTGTGGACAAAGCAAGATGTGTATGGCCATACTAAAGGAAGCTACTCCTCAGGAAGCAATGAGGTCAGAAACCAGCCCTCAGGTCACGTAGAGAGTGGCAACAAAAAGGTCACTTTCTATTTTGGAGTAGAAAACTTTAAAATAGTTTTTTGGGGAGAAGAATTAAGGAGCTGGAAGTGTTAAGGGGGGTTGGTGATGGGAGGGCGGAACGGAAGAACACGAATGGGCAGGGAAAACTAAACTAAACATCTTGGAAAAATTCACATGGACACATTCACACACACACGCACGTATGGACATGTAAAATGAGTTTAAATGAAGTTATGTATATGTGCAGACAATTCCTCTCCCAGGTCCCACAGGCTATTGAACAAGAAGCTCAGTGTCATGTATGTATTACTTCTTTTCATGTTATTAGTAACTGGGGTCTTAGATGCCCACAAAAATTTTAGGCTATTGCCACTGTTGCTGGTAAGCCTGCAGAACTTGACAGTAAGATTGTTTTGCTAAATAGACAATAGACTTGAGTGGTAGAACTTGGGACATCAAGTGAATAATGACACAGAAGAAACATCTCTACTGTCTAGTTTTCAGACTTGTGGAAAGCGCAGTGCACACCATTACAGAAGGAAAATTATCAACAATTATATCCACATGTGAATTCTTTAACTGAACAATCATAAGTGGCCTGATAAAATGTACTCTTTGGTGCAGTATGAATTCTATGGAAGTAGCCATTCACTTTTGGATTGGATTCAAAAGTTTCACGAAAAGACAGAATTCATACCTGATACTGTTAGCTGGACCAACAACCTGTGTGGCAGGGTAGGTCATTCGCCCTAGTGAAGAGCCATATACCATTATTCTGCTAAATGCAAATATTATTATGCTGTCCCCTACGTATTTTATACTCATAGATTAATGAAGCCCTAGCTGAGGAGCTATTGGCTACTGACAGCACTTGGTGGGGGAAAGAGAGTTGGTTTTCTTTGGAAATGTGGCCCCAGAAAAGCTACCTATGGTCCTACATGGTTCTACATGGTCCTATAGAAGATGGTCCTGAATCTCACACATACTGACAGCACTAAGAATACGTGTTTTTGTTTTTAAGAATATATGGACTTTGGTGGCAGAAGTAAGGGGAGAGTACTGGAGGGAAGGTAGTGTTAGGTAGATATGATCAAAACAAATGGAAAAAGAAAAGAAACAAGCTGCATCAAGAATGTAAACTTGGATGTGGCAAACAGAAGAATGTTTCAGGCTACTTTGTTCTCCACTCCCCACGGTACATTTGATCATATGTGCAGCTATGTCTCCAGACCAGAAAGTGACGCGGAATGCCTTACTTTATGATTTTCCATCTTATGTTCCATCTTCTGTTTCCATCTTAGTACCAGGAGCTACTAAACTGGTTGGCCAGTAGGTTCAGGGATTCACCCTCTCTGCCACTCTGGTTCTGTAAATACAGACATATACTACCATGTGGAGCATTTATCTGAATTCTGGAGTCTGAATTCAGCTCTCTTTGCTTTTACACAGCAAGCACTTTACCTGATGAGCCATGGCTCCAGTCCTTGTTTGTTTAGGGAAATACAAATGCTCAGTGTTTATATCTGGGTAAGCATCACTTCAGACAGGATTTTAAAAATGAGTTTACCCTCATGTACATTTAATACATCCCAGTTCCAGGACAATAGTTTCCCATATAAGACCTCAGAATCCATGCAAGCGAGGCATTAAAAAGTAGCTTTGGGTTGCACGTGAGGTAACCAAAACTTAGCGGGGTTAAGTAATGGTTAAGGAATGAGTAGGTAGCAGAATCCTGAATTGAATTGCATCTTTCCAGTCCCAAAGGCTGTATTTTTTTTTTACTTCATTAATCTATTGTTGTCCACCATTTAGGACAGTGCTAATTTGAACTTTGACTCTTAATCAGATTGAGGTTTGTTGATAGAACACACTGATATTATTTCCTTGAACTTTAGGACCTAACATTTTGTTCCAGAAATAAAACTGAATCTCAACATGATAAGTAACCATCTTAGAATCTCAATTCAAATATTTCAGATGTAGAAGAATCTGGCTGGATATATGAAATCATGCTTAACATTTCAGTCTTAGAAGTGCCCGGTTCAGTGGCACACTGCTGTAATCCCAGCACTCAGGAAGGTAAAGGCCGGTGGATCTCTATGAGTTTGAGGCCAGCCTGGTGTAAAAAGGGAGTCCAGGATAGCCAAGGCTACACAGAGAAACCCTATCTTGAAAAACCAAAAACAAAATCAAGACAAAAAAAAAAGTAATAAAACAGGTTGTTACCAGGCTTAAGAGAACAAAGAACACAAAGCCTCTTTATTCATCCTAAATGCAAAAAGGGGAAGATATTTAGGAAGCAAGATGTAAAATGAGGATCAACCTACTCTCCTGGCACCTTATGATGACGTCAGTGCCAGGAGTGTGGAAGTCAGTTTAACGCAACGTATTGTAACAAGGACACATGTGCCTGGCAGATAAGGCTCATCTCTGCAGCAGGGTGATGACCTCTGCATTGTCTTTAAGAAAGTCATGTGATCAGTAGCACTCCCATAGCCCTGTCTTCTTACTCAGATAACATCCAAGAAGCTATATCTACGTGGAATTATGAGACTTAGCATAGTAAATGAATAAGAATTTACTCATTTGTTTGGTTACATTTAAATGAGCTTCATTTTTCATTTGAGAAAAAAAAATTACCTGACAAAATTCTTCATGCTATCCTGAAATAAGCAAGGCATTTTAGTTCGGTAGATATTTAATTACAACACCAAATTTCCCTGTATGAACATCTGTTCTATATCATGTCTATCATTTGTTACTGCATATGATTTAATTTAGAACTTTTCCTGACTACATTAATAAGAGTCAAACCAGTAGTAAGGAACCGGTAGTGCTCATCCACCTGATACTATCTATATTTCTTAGTGAAAATATACTTGAAAATAAGAAAGTTTCAGAAGACTAGATTGTGTTCTTTTTATAATCACTGGCTTCAAGTAAATGGCAATATCTTAATATCTTTAGACTTACTTTTTTGCAGTCTATTTAAAAATCTGAATGTATCTCACACTTCTATGATAAGGTAATAAAGCTAAGACAAAAGCCTCCATTACCTTATCCACTCTGAAATGAAAGCAAATATTATGTTACCATAGTATTTACCACAAAGAAGAAAATACAAAGTAGAAAAGTTAGAAGCTGAGATAACAGTGATCCCTTGGCAGGAGCTACTTAAGTCCACAGGCACTAAGTTTCTATTGTTTCTTTGCACAGTGCTAGCATTGTGCAGTGTCCGCTGCTCACCACCATTGTGGGTCATCTTGCAAAGAAAAATACTACCATATATCAAAGGTTAAGAAAAGAAGAGTTAAATAAAATGCACACTTCAGTGTAATAACTACTAATGTACCAATCACTAAAGGATGTGGTTTTTAACTCGATTTTAATGTTCATATTTTATGGTTGTGTTGATTATATATGCATTTTGAAATGCAATTAGCAGCACTGATGTATTGAATACAGTGTTATTGAATCCTTGTAATATACCTAAATAAATTATAAAGACCCTTTAGATGCTTTAAATATATTTGAAACTACACACACACACACACACACACTTTCACCGAAGCTCAGATCCTAAACTTACACCCATATAACACATTACTTTGGACTTCCCTCCACAGTGAAGCATTCAAATAGCACGGCTGAAAAAATAATGTTTGTTTGTTTGTTTATGTTTTCTGTGTGTGTCACACATACAGAGGGAGACATATATGTAGTGATTGGAAGACAGCTTGTGGGAGTCAGCTATCTGTCTATCAGGGTATCAGGGCTTTATGCTGGGAACTCCTGCCTGGAAGTTAGTGCCATCTCACTACTTAGTGCCAGCCCCAAACTGCTTTTATTTCCACTATCTGTTTCTATATCACTAGCACCATCTTATATAGAACCCTATTGCTCACTCTCATTATCCCCTATCTGTCACTAGTATAATCCTCACCTAAATTTTATCCCTGTTTTCAAAGGCAAATGAAAGTGCTTGTGCAAGGAATGAAATTTCATAGAGTACCTTCTGTATGCTGGGCACAGCTCTGGGTACTCTACAGTCGCTGTTCCTTAAACTGCCTCCCCAACAATGTCATTTGGCAAATGTCAAGCAGCTGTTGAACATTAAACTGAAGACTTCAGACATGACTTAAAAAACAAAAAACAAAAAAAACCCTAAGCCTTAACACTGGAAACTGTGTCCATCTTTCTTAGTCAGGTAAATTATAATCACAATGTGCTATCACTAAAAACCGGCCAAGATGCTGGGAATAAAGTGACAGTACTGCGAGTGTGGAATATGGGCTGCTGTGGTTGTGCCGTTGACTGAGCGTTGACGGTGAGTGTACAGTGACTGAAGATCTTCTAGTGGCGTTTACTGAAGCCTAGCATAGGCATCTTCTATGACCGAGCAACGGCATTCCTTGAGTAGACTCAACAACAGCCGTGTCCACAAAGCACAAGACTGCTCAGTGGAGCAAAATTATAGCATGGCTATGAATGGCCTGCAAGGTCAGGAGAAGAAGGAAAGAGCAAATGCTTTCGATGTATCCAGTATAAATGCAGTACAACAACAGTACGTGGCCTGCGATTATACAGTGCGAACAAGTCTCAGTATATTACTGAGCCAAAGAGCCTGAACTCAGAAGTGCACGTGGCACTGTTTTCACATGCTGCACTCTGAAGCTAGTAAACTGCCCAGGGTGACAGAGGAGGGGCTGTTTGCAGAGACAATGCAGGAAAGGGTATAGCGCGATGAGGCCCTGGGCATGTTCTTCCTGGTCTAATGCTGGCTAACAGACACGTTCAAATTTCGAAACCTCTTCACAGGTACTTTAAAGAGAATCTAAATCTTTTTAGTAATGCATTTAAGAATTTAATTGACAGTGAACCTTTGTGATCTTAAAATGTATATTTTAAAGTCTGAAATGTGAAATGAATGTTTATTATGTTATTGCCAAAGCTTTCCAAGAGGAGGACTAAATCTCTATAAGAAATATATTGGAAGTCATATTTTATTGTTATTTTTCATGTTTTATAAACACTTCAACCAATTTTTCCAAATAAGGCAATACCAAAAGCAAAGCAAGACAATCCACCAAATTTAACTGAAACTGTATATATTTTTTAAAAAATAAGTGTTTTTAACTTGAGCTTCTTGAGACTACCACGTTATTATCAAAGTATAAAAGCAGTCACAGTTCACACACTCACTCATTCATTGCATAGTTATGGCTAACTACTAGATAAGAGAGTATGTAAGGGTTTTAAAGTTTATTGTCCTTCAAGTGCTTAAGTCGCAATTGTCAATGTCAGTGAGAGCCAGGTGGAGTTGAAAACTGAGGCTGGGGTAAGCTTTTGTCTTGGGAGCTGTGGAGACCAGGGACTGTCACTACATTGTGAAGCTCCGGCCTCTGTGCGGGAAGTGTGGCCACAAGCAGGGGGCTCCCACTGATCTTTTCATGCGGGTCCAATGGAAATCACAATTTACCATGTGAACCCAACCGTTTTTCAAATGTACGGCTCTGTGAAAGAAAACAAACAAGAAACTCTGGCTGCCACAAACAGGGCACATCTGTGAGCTGAATTAGGCATATGGCTGCCGGCTTCTACAGTCTGTGACACAAAGCTTGCTGGGCAGCAGCCATGAGCACTCTCTTGGCCTTGTGATGCCCAAGCTGCACAAGCACCACGCTCCTTCTGGTTCACTGTCACCTCAGGATTTACAGTTTTAGACCAGCTCACTTATCTGAGCAAGCTACAGTTTATGCGTCTCATGAAACACAAGGCACCCATTTACACGACTGAAGTAGATATGTGTCTGCACCCTCGTGCGTTTCGAGTGTTTCGAGTGATGATAACTCAGTCAGATGTGGGAGTGCCCAAGAGGAAGTGCGTATGAAGTTGGCACTGGCACACGTTCACGTTCTTGTTTATTGACTCTATCCATGCATTCATTATTTATGTTAAAAACATTCTTACAACAGAGCTCACTGTTCCCTGGGTACTTTGCCTTCCAGTTCTTTAATTAGCTACAGTCTGGACCAGCCTAAGCCTCTTTGCACCCTCATTCTCCAGTGGAGAACAGGAGGCTGTTGAACAGCTCAGGCACCATCTTACTTCTCTTTGAAGTCTCAGGGCACAGGCTCATGGCACAGAGATGGGTTTCATACTGACACACAGAGGATATGCAAAGTGGGGGACTGCCTCCCTAGTAACAAGATAATCATTCACAGGCAAAAACCAAGCAGGAGGACCCCTGTTTTCCTTTTCCCTAGAAAATAATTTAGCCAGCTTTCCACTGGTGATGCTGACAGCAGCTGAAGGTGCCAAGGAACAATCTCTTTCTTTTGAGACATTTTAACACAATCTTGAGGATTCCAAAGATCACAAAAATAATAGACTATAAACCTCATCCCAGCTCTGTTTACTTTTAATGAAAAAGGTCTTGTGATTTTATGTACAAGCAGCAAATGAAACAATATAGTGAGTGGTTGATATTCCAGTAAAGAAGATACATAATTTCTCTTAAAATAATGATTACTGTTTAAGGCTTCCAATTAAAATCAACAAAATATTTCCATTTCACATACATGCATCAACAAACAACCAGTGCAATCTTGTATAAGTTGGAATTTGGATATTTTTGTTAAACAAAGAATAGCCTAATATCTAAAAATTATATAAACATATAAATGCTGTTAAATATAAGTGCATATTTTCATGGACCTATTTTATTTGGATAGTTAGTAGATAAAATAATTTGCAAGTTATGTTTAATTACAGACCTTTATTTTAACTTGGCATTAAAATTTTTATCTAAACAAAGAAAAGTAAGTGGATCTAACAGAAACATATCAAAAGAATTAATTTCTAACTAGACTAGTTTCTCAGTAGAGGGAGGGTACACCAACCCACCTACAAAAACTTCCACCCAAATTTTACCCTGCCTACAAGATGTGCAGGGATAAAGATAGAGCAGAGACTGAGGAAATATCAACCAATGCCTGGCCCAACCAAAGACCTATCCTCTGAAAGCGTGCCAACTCATGACACTCTGCTAAGATACTCTGCTAGGCTTGCAGACAGGAACCTGTCAGAGCTGTCCTCTGAGAGACTCTACCCGGCAGTGCCTCAAAACAGATGCCAAACATTGGTCTATGAGTAGGGAGTCTTGTGGAAAAGTGGAAGGAAAGAGAAAAGGACCTGGAGGTGACAGGAGCCCCACAAGAAGACCAACAGAGCCAACGAACCACAGCTAAGAGGGGCTTGCTGAGATCAACGCATCAAACAAAGATCATACATGGTCTCGACCTGAGCCCCTCCCACAACAAAGAAGTAACTCATGGGCAGCTTAGGCTTCGTGTGTCTCCTCTGGTAAGGAAAGCAGGGACTGCATCTGACAGGAACTTGCTTGCCAGATTTGTTATCACGTCTCCCTGGCAGGACTGCAGGAGGACGGAACTGAGAGAGGAAAAGGGATGGAGCTACAACTAGGATGTAAAGTGAAAAACCAACCAAACAACAACAACAAAAACTTACAACCCTCGGGCCCAGATTTTTTGGTTCTGTTCTCTACTTGTGGAGCTCCTGTCCCCTCTAGGTCTTTCTATCTACCCCTTCTTTTCGGGCACTCTGCCCAAACTTTGACTATGAGTCTCAGCCTATGTTTTGAAACCCTGCTGGAAACCAAAAAACTCTAGGCACAGGGGTCTTTTGTGAGACTGATACTACAAACAAGGACCATTCATGGATATAACCTAGAACCCCTTCTCAGATGTACCCCAAGGCAGCTCAGTGTCCAAGAGGGTTCCCCAGTAACAGTAACAGGGACTGTCTCTGATAAGAACTCATGGGCTGGTTCTTTGATCACCTCCCCCTGAGGGCAGAGCAGCCTTACCAGGCCACAGAGGAAGACAATGCAGCCAGTCCTGATGAGACCTGATAGGCTAGGATCAGATGGAAGGTGAGAAGGACCTGCCCTATCATTGGACTGGGGGAGGGGCATAGGAGAAGAGGGGGGAGGGTGAGACTGGGAGGGGATGGGGGAAGGAGCGACAGCTCAGATACAAAATGAATAAACTATAATAAAAATTAAATTGAAAATAAATAAACTTAAAACATATATATATATATATATATATAATTTTTAAAAGAAAGAAAAGAATACATTTGGAATATTTTGTTTTGTGGGTTTATAAGGAAGAGACAATAATGAAATAATTTGGTACACCAAGATGCGCATATTTCTTTGGAAAATGCAAATAATATTAGGGGCGTGCCTACACTGACCTCAGTTGTTTTTAAAAATACTTGTTATAGATAATACTTGTTTCAGATAAATAATGGCAATGAACAGCATTTGAAAACTTAAAATTGTTATGAAATTCTATTAATAATGCAATGGGTTTTTACTGTGCACTATAAACACAAAAAGATTAATATATTAAAAAAACATTAGTGAAACGCTAGTGAGAAAAACATGCCCAATTAAAAATGCCAGATTGTTAGCTAGGATGCCACATGTTTGCAATACTAGACCTCTGAGCCTGGTGTAAGAGGGTCATAAATTCTAGGCCAACCTAGGCTATGTATCATGACACTGTATAAAAGCAAATCAAACAAACAACAAAAGGTACTTATAATACACATGTTTTACAATGTTTCTGAAACACATTCTGACAGTCTCCATTAAAATCAAGTTTCCAATGTTAGAAGAAATATTTAAAACATATGAATAGTTATAAAGAATATACACAGCTAAAAAAATAAATCATTTACAGTCTACAAGGTTCAAATACAGTCTGGTGAAAATGTTACTGAGTATTGTCTCTAACATATTCCCAATATATTTATTCTTTTTTGGAGTTAGGCATACAGTCCTGATGATTGCACAGCCAATAACACACAAACTTAAATAGCTGAGCTGCTGTTCTCCACAAAGGGGAAACTTAACAAAATCACATGCTGAAATTCCTAAAGTTCATTTTTAATTTTCTTTGGTGCAAAATACATTTGCATGACTAATTTAGTCTGCATATTTTAAAAGTGATATAAATATACTTTAAATAAAATTACGTTGAAAAATATACTCTATACTTATAAAACATGACAGAAGTCTACAATTTAAAAATATATGCCTTTAAGGACAGTCGAGATTTCCCATATTTGGATATACAAATTCTGGAGGTGGTAGAATATAGTCATCCCATAACCTTGATCAAACTTGTAAGGAAGAATGCAACTTTCCATTAAAAAAAGAAAAAAAGAGCTCTGAATAAAGTTCAGAAAAGATTTACTTCTTTTCAAGCCCTTCATTATGTGTTTTTGCCCATTTTTTTTCCTCCAAAAACTTTAAAACCATCTGCGTTAATCAAACTTTCCCTTTGTCCACAAAAGATGAAAAGAACAGGTGTAAGATGGGAACACTGCCAATGGCAGGCATGGTTTCCACACCCAGGTAAGAACTGCTTGGGAAATTCCCTTCCCTTGTGTGTGGTGGGTGGATCCTGTATGGTGGCTGGCCATCCCTACTTGGACTATTGTTACTTCTTGTTACAGAGGAGGTGGGATAGTCAGTCCCCTAAATAATTCTTATTATATGAGTTCCTCAACTGGCCCTAGAGATGTGTGCTCTAAAATATGCTCACAAAGGAACTGCTATGACTTCTCTCAGGTGAGGATAGCAATCAAAAGGATGGAGATTTCAGCCTTAGAACTTAAAATCAAATTATGCCAGTATCAACACACAAAAAAAGACCAAAGACTCCAGGACCTGGGAAATACCTTCATATCAGCCTGGGACACCTGAGCAGAGGGACCAGCTGGGCAGCATCTGGTGCCCTACCCCATCAAAAATATGCAATAAATACATGTGGGATTTTTTTGGAAGTATCTGTAGTTTTAATAATTTGTTATATAAATTAGAAAGCTCATACGGATAGAAATATACTAATACTATTGTGTAAAAGACGCTATTCAGAGATAGCATTTACATTTTGAAAGCCATTTTAAATTTTCAAGAATCTCAAGGTCTTTGCCACTTAGACAAAAACTGATGTTTTATATGTCTCTGCTTTTTTATTGTGTGAGTCTCTACAATCACCGCATGGTTTCCATTTTGAGAATAAATTAGATCTAGACATACATGTGCGGTTTATGTAGCGCATTACATTTGTACAGGAATTCCCGGGAACAGTGGAGCCATCAGCTAGGAAAACACAATCAGCCTCGCCAACTCCTATCTCAATTGCCTCTAACCGCTGCACATGTACGGGGACTTCTTATAGCCATCAACAGAAGCAGAGAGAAGACTTACTGTCAAGAGAAACAAGGGTTACTGGAAGAAACAAAAAACAAAACAAAACAAAAAACCACCATTTTAGAAAAGCAGCTGAAACTCTCAGCAGCTAGCTGAATCAATCTCCAACTGATCGCAATGGCTTTTGGTGTTGGGTGCAGACACATGAGCCTCCAAATTACAAGGCCTGTATGGCACCAAGGAGCTGCTTCTGAAAGTTGAAAAGAACTTGTCCAAGAAAGGCATAGGGAAGGTTATGGAAAGGGCAATATTCAGATAAAAAGAGCAGGAATAAGAGCCAGGGGAACACTTATTTACAAACATACACGGCCACAAACTGGAACATTCACAAAACAAAATAGTGCTGACTATTGCATTGTGAAGGTGGACCTCTACTTTGAGCCCTACTGCCCTTCTGAAAGTTCAGCAGAGCAAATTTTATCTAAAGGACAAACAGAAAAAGGTTCTAGCTGAATCCATTTCAGTGCTAAAAAAAACAAAACAAAACCATGAAACATAGACAATGGAAGATAATCAAAAACAGCACAGATGCATAGAAATATAATGTACTGTTTACATAGAAGCTGAAATTAGAAAAATGTCAGTAGTATAAAAACAATGTGGAATAAAATTATAAATTCAGCAAGACACAGCATGACAGAATACAGAAAGAAAATGAAAAAAATCATTGTAAAAGAAACATAAGTCAAAAATGTACAAACACAGAAAAAATAAAATAAATGAAGAGAGAAAACAAAGGCACTAAGGAGGAAATATTACACCTTGTGAGAGAAAGGAGATAAGAAAAAGGAGTATTAGTTAGCAGTTCATTTGAAAAAAAGACTGTAATACATATTTCAAAGACGTTTTAAAAAGACTATTATTTTATGTGTATAGATATTTTGTCTGCATGTATGTCTGTGCACAGTGCCCATGTCTGACGGCCGGGAAATATCTTTGCATTCCCTGAAACTAGGGGTGGCTGTTAATCACAACCTGTAACTGAACCTAAGTTTTCCAGAGGAATAGACACTGATCATTACCACTAAGTTATCTCTTCAATCCCAAGTAATTCAATATTTACGTTTTTTTGTACTTCTTGTACTTTTATAATTGAAAAGTAAAAAGCAAAAAAAAAGTACAAAACAAGGAAAGAAATAAAAGTGATTCAATAGTATGACTCTTCAAAAATTCTGGGCCCAGGGTCCCTGGAGAGACTGATGCCCCGACCAAGGTCCATGCATGGAGAGGACCTAGAAAGGGGAGCAGGGACTGTCATGCTACTGACATGAACCCAGTGGCCGGCTCTTTGATCACCTCCCCCTGTGGGGAGCAGCCTTACCAGGCCACAGAGTAAAACAATGCAACCAGTCCTGTTGAAACCTGATAGGCTAGGATCAGATAGAAGTGGAGGATCTCCCCTATCAGTGGAATGGGGGTAGGACATAGGGGGAGAAAAGGGAGGAAGTGTGGGACTGAGAGAAGATGAGGGATGGGACTACAGCCCCATACTAAGTGAATAAGTTGTAATTTAAAAAAAAAAGAGTATGGATCTCGAATGGCTTCTGTCTTTTGTTCTAGTGGGTTCTAGTGTTTAGGTGCACACTACAGTGAGATGACGTGATTCTTGCACATCTCTAAGTCGCTCCTTGTGTATTGGGTGTTGAACAACTCTATGAAGCATTAGACATGACAGTTACTTCACCATTCTTTTTTTTTAAGTTTCTTTTATATCAATCAGAGGTTAGGTGCTTTGCATCTCTGGCATAGCCCCCTCCCTCTTTCCCTCCCACTCTCCCCATCCCTCCCTCATCTCTTCCCCACCCCCTCCAAGTCCATCTACAGGGGAGGATCTCCTCCCCTTCCATCCGACCCCAGTTCATCTTGTTTCCTCAGGGCTGGCTACAATGTCCTCCCCTGGGATTTAGACAGGCTATTACTCCCTGGTGTGTATGGGGGAGAGTTAAAGAGCCAGCCATCGAGTTCATGACTGAAACATTCCCTGTTCCCCTTACTAGGGTCTTCAGTTGGACACCGAGCTACCATGGGCCACTTCAGAGCTTGGGTTCTAGGACATATCCATATATGGTCCTTGGCTGGAGAAACAAGACCCCTGTGCCCTGCTCAGTTTGGTCTTTGTGGAACTCTTGTTCTCCACAAGTTTTATTAACTTCCCCTACTTTTATTATTATTTCCCACCCTCTGATGAAGGCTTGGTTTGAGTCTTAATATCTGCTTTGCTATATTGCTATATTGATTCTTTCAGAGGCCCTCTTTGGTATGTTCCTGTCCTGTTGCTTGTTTTATCCTCCATTCAAAGTCCATCCCATTTGTTCATCAAAATGAGCATTGATCCTACAAACCTGGGTCCGCCTTCTTGTCTATCTTCCCTAGGTGTATAGATTTCAGCACGAACTTCCTATCCTATAGGTCTATATAAGTGAGTATATACCATATGTTTCTTTCTGCTTTTGGGATACCTCACTTAGGATGATTGTTTCCAGGTCCCACCATTTGCCTGAGAATTTGATGATTTCCTCCTTTTTAATTGCTGACTAATATTCCATTGTGTAAAAGTACCACAATTTCTGTATCCATTCCTCAAATGAGGGACATCTGGGTTGTTTCCAGGTTCTGGCTATTACAAATAAAGTAGCCACGAACATAGTTGAGCAAATGTCCTTGTTGTGTACTTGAGCATCTTTTGGATATATGCCTAAGAGTTATACCGCTGGGTCTTGAGAAATCAATATTGCTAATTGTCTAAGAAAGCACCAAATTTATTTCCAGAGTGGTTGTACAAGTTTGCATTCCCACCAGCAATGGAGGAGGGTTCCTCTTTCTCCACCACCTCTCCAGCATGCATTGTCACTAGAATTTTTTTATCTTAGCCATTCTGGTTGGTTTAAGGTGGAATCTCAGGGTCGTTTTGATTTGCATCTCTCTGATGGCTAAGGAAGTTGAGCATTTCCTTAAGTGTTTTTCTGCCATTCTATAAACCTTTACAGTCAGTTCTCTTTTTAGCTCCATACCCCATTTTTAAATTGGATTACTTGATTTCTTGCTTTTTAACTTCTTGAGTTCTTTATATATACTGGATATTAGCCCTCTGTCAGACATAGGATAGGTAATGATCCTTTCCCAGTCTGTAGGCTGTCGTTTTGTTTTGATGACAGTGTCTTTTGCTTTACAGAAGCTTTTAAGTTTCATGAGGTCACATTTATTGATTGTTGATCTTAGAGCCTGTGCTGTTGGTATTCTATTCAGGAAGTAGTCTCCTGTGCCAATGAGTTCTAGGGTCTTTCCCACATTTTCTTCTATCTGGTTTAGTGTGTCTGGTTTTATGTTGAGGTCTTTGATCCACTTGGACTTTAGCTTTGTGCATTGTGGTAAATATGGATCTATTTTCATTTTTCTGCATACAGATATCCAGTTGGACCAGCACCATTTGTTGAAGATGCTGTCTTTTTTCCATTGAATGGTTTTGTCTTCTTTGTCAAAAATCAAGTTTCCATAGGTGTGTGGGTTCATTTCTGGGTCTTCTATTCGGTTCCATTGATCCACTATTCCGTTTCTATGTCAATACCATGCAGTTTTTATTACTATTGCTCTGTAGTACAGCTTGAGATCAGGGATGGAGATACCTCCAGATGATCTGTTGTTGTAGAGGATTGTTTTGGAGATTCTGGGTTTTTTGTTTCTCCATATGAAGTTGAGTATTTTTCTTTCAAGGTCTGTGAAGAATTGAGAAGGTATTTTATGGGAATTGCATTGAATCTGTAGATTGCTTTTGGCAATATGGTCATTTTCACTATGTTAATCCTACCAATTCATGAGCACGGGAGGTCTTTACACTTCTAATATCTTCTTCAATTTCTTTCTTCAGAGAGTTGAAGTTTTTTTTTCATATACATCTTTCACTTGCTTGGTTAGAGACACCCCAAGGTACTTTATGTTATTAGTGGCTATTGTGAATGGTGGTGTTTCCCTAATTTCCTTCTCGGCCATTTCTCCTTGGTGTACAGGAGGGCTTCTGATTTTTTTTTTTTTGAGTTGATTTTGTATCCAGGCAATTTACTGAAGGTGTTTATTAGTTGAAGGAGTTCTCTGGTTGAATTTTTGGGCTCACTCATGTATATTATCATATCGTCTGCAAAAAGTGATACTTTGACTTCTTCCTTTCCAAGTTGTATCCCCTTGATCTCCTTTAGTTGTCTTATTGCTCTAGCTAGAACTTCAAATACTATGTTGAAGAGATATGGAGACAATGGGCAGCCTTGCCTAGTCCCTGATTTCGGTGGGATTGATTTGAGTTTCTCTCCATTGAGTTTGATGTTAGCTATAGGCTTGCTGTATATTGCCTTTACTATGTTTAGGCATGTGCCTTGTATCCCTAATCTATCCAAGACTTTAAACATGAATGGGTGTTGGGTTTTGTCAAATGCTTTTTCGGCATCTAGGGAGATGATCTTGTGGTTGTTCTCCTTCAGTTTGTTTAT
>CM053763.1:50004961-50062226 GCA_028658305.1 Pachyuromys duprasi | reverse complement strand
AATTATTCTTAGGTTTCTTCTTTTGATAGCATCCTTGATTTCTTGGATGTTTTGTGTTTGGGACTTTTCTGATTTTATTTTTTCCTTGAGTGAGGAATCCATTTCAGCCAGTGTATCCTCAGCTCCCGAGATTCTCTCTTCCATCTCTTGTATTCTATTGTTGATGCTTACCCTTATGGTTCCTGATCTTTTCTCTAAGTTCTCCAGTTCCAGGTTCTTCTCCGTTTGTGTCTTCTTTATAGATACTAAATCCGTTTTCATGCTTTGTACTGTTTCCTTCATCTGATTGACTGTGTCTCCTATTTTGGTTGTTTCCTCTCTGTATATCTTTGTTTGTTCCTCTATGTGGACAGTTAAATTCTTCTCAATTTCTTTGAGGGCCTTGTTCATTTCCTGTTTTTGTCTCTCTTTTTGTTCCTCTAATATCTGCATAATCATAGCTTTAACATAATTTTCCTGTGTCTCCGCTGAATTAAAATCTCCACTGTTTTTGGATGTTTCTGGTGGGGCCATGGTGTCTTGATTTTTGTTGGGTTAGTTCTTTCCCAGATGTCTGGGCATTTGTTTATATATAATCAAGGAGCTGTTTGTGCTTTAAGGCTGAACTTCAGACTGGAACTGTCAATCTCTTGTGTCAGGAGTATTCTTCAAGAAGATCAGGGAGTTCCAGTGGTTTGATAGTGTGTGTTGTTTCCTCAGTTGAACTCTGTTGTGGGCTCTGTGTGCCCAGCTTCGTGCTCTGTGCTAGAAGCTGTGAGCACCGTAGGCTGGTCACCTCTCTGGTCTGGATGCTTGGCTCCTCACTCTGTGCTAGAGGCTGAGTGTCCAGGTCTGAAATGTCAGCTGGGGGCTCCGCGCTTTGCTCTGGTCTTGCTGCTAAGGGTTCTCCCGTGGACTGGAGACTTGGCGCCCCCTTCTGGGCCAGGGACTGTGCACCATGGTCTGAAATGATATTTGGGGCACATACACTTGTTCTGGAGTAGATGCAGGCGTTTCCGAGCAGTGTGCACCCACTGTATGCAGGCCGCTCTGCAATGGAGCCCGTGGCCTTCTCAGTTTGGCCAGTGGACACACACAGGGAATGAGGTGGCTGTTGGTGGACCCGAGCAGTGTGTGCCCACAGTATGCAGGCTGGTAAAAACGTTCCCCTAGGCCCTCTCAGTCTGGCCTATGTACGTACACACACACACACACACACACACACACACACACACACACACACGGACTGAGGTGGTTGCCTGCGGAGACGATAGGTCTGCACCTGCTGTATGCCTGCTGGTTGAAACAGAACCCAGGTCCTTCTAATACTGGCCTGTGGACTCACACAGGGACTGAGGTGGTTGCTGGTGGACCCAAGCAGTGTGCATCCGCAGTGTGCAGGCCGGTCAAAATGGTACCCTAGGCCCTCTCAGTCTGGCCCATGCACACACACACACACACACACACACACACACACGGACTGAGGTGGTTGCCGGTGGAGGCGATCGGTGTGTGCCTGCCGTATGCCTGGCGGTTGAAACAGAACCCAGGTCCTTCTCAGAATGGCCTGTGTACACACACACAGGGACTGAGGTGGTTGCCAGTGTTGCCGAGCAGTGTGTGCCCACAGTATGCAGGTCAGTCAAAATGGTACCCGGGTCCTCCTCAGTCTGGCCTGGAGACTGTGTGATCCAGTCTGTTATGGCACCCAGCGTGGCTGCTCATTCAGATCAAGGCTGTGCTCCACCCGGTCACCCGGAGTTTTTTCCGGGGAATAACTGGGTGTCCCTAGGATGTTCCCACTTGATTTCCTCTCCGTAGGAGTTCTGCTCACCTGGCAATCACAAATGCTGGTGTTTTAGGTCCCAGAGTTCAGTGTCCTGGTCGCTGCATTGTTTCTGCTGTCCTACTCCTCAGACACAGTGTCCTCTTGTGACAGCCATCTTGCTGGAAAACCTACTTCATCATTCTTTATATCTCGCTCTTCTTATTTTTTTTGCCAGCCTTCCTATTCCCTCTTTTTACTTACCTCTGTGGGCTTTCATCCTCTATCTGCTTCCAAAGTGTGGTGTACTTATTTTCACTATTTCAGCCACATTCGGCTTTCTGTAACCCAAAATGTTCTTCCTGTATAGTATTAATTGGTGAGATTTACCTATCAATTTCCTCTTGCTCTTCATTTCTCCCATGTGAATATGAATTTAAACCAACCTAATTATAATTATACCAAATCTCTCCTCACTCTGTTTGCATAGATATACACGAGATATTCTACAAGTGAGAGATGAAATAAAACGGAAAACGCATAGTGGAGATTCAGTGGTAACCATCATTCCTCTCTAGAGAATTCAATAATTATAGCTGGGTAATAAATCCATTTCGGCCAAACTCAATTTTTCTTATGACTGTAAGTGAGAATGAGGAAAAAAACCCTAAGAAATTCTGAGCATTTATGATATCCTCAGAGAAATCTACTGTTTGAATAGTTGAGTGTTTCTATGTTAAATGATTCAACTCTCCCTGATGAACAAGAAATACAGCTGGAATAGCCATTAATTCTCATTTATCTGCAACATATAAATAATAAAATTGTTGCACACTGTCTTCTGGTGAACAGTTTAACACTTCAAACTTCTCTTCTACTGCAGCAATGCTGGTAAACACCCTGTGCTCTCTCAGCATGCTTATGATAGGTCCCTCAAATGTCTCTCTGACCTTCATCTTTTCCTGCTTGAATTAACCCAAAGTAAAGTCATGTCTACCAAGTACTTTGCTCAAATTCCATCTTCTCGGTCTTCTATATTCTGACTTCAGAAAAATTTCAAACTCATCCATCAAGTTTCCCCACCATCATTTCCTGTTATTTTCTGTATCACCTAGTCAAATATTTGCAAACACATCTCATAATGACTCCCTGTGAGCTTTTAAATTTAAGTATTTTCCTTGACTAGGTCCTTTCTCTATGCTATTTTAAGCAGTGCATTGAGATGTGTTTGTGTGTAATACTTACATTTAATTTACAAGTATAGGTGACAAGCGAATATTTAAAACATACTAATTAAAACTTCTTCCCACAGGGATAGTTAACAGCTGAAGTATCTCAATCAGGGGCTTTTCTCTGGAGGCAGCTATTACGCACTTTGATTTTGTTAATTGCATTTGTACATGAGTATTAACTAGAGCAAGTACCATCTGAAAGAATCATTTGTATAAATAAATGGTATTCTTTATTATAAGATTGTGAGATGCATTTTATAATCACCACTGCATTCTCATAAATTAGATGTATTAAATGCCTTAGCTATATGATACATACACATTCACACACACATGCATATACACGTATGTATAAGCATTGACAAAATCAAGGAATATATATTCAATTACGCCTTCTTATACAAATGAACGGCAGGAATTCATAGTATCAGAATACTATTTTGCTTATTGCTGAAGGAATTGTGCTCAAACATGCTACAAAGTATGAGCAAGATAAAGGAAAGCTCACTCTGCTGCAGGAACCAGGAACATCCTTGTTAAAAGTGACAGTGAGAATTGCAGCCATTGCTACACAGCACCATATTGCCTAGTGTAGGTACCTCAGGGAATCAGATGCTTTCTCACACTGAGGTTTAACTTCTATTACTTTGAAATCTTTCCCTCTACTGTATTTCTCACCTTCCCTGGCTGGAAAGAACGTAATTATAAAATCAAAAAGCTTTATATGTTATTTGTAAAGTATGTCCCATTTTACTTACATAAACTGCATCTCCTTGTTTATGTGTATCTGTTCCTAAATCTGTATACACACACACACACACACACAAACATATAAATATATACTCTAGTTTATTGAATTCATTACTAAAATATACATAAGAGCACTGTAGATAACACATTTTGATATTGCAAAATCTGTTTCAAGCAGACAAATTAAACAAATAAAATTGTTTGGTGAATACATCCACAGAAGTTTCATTAGTTCACAGAATGCCAGCTTATTGGGATGTTAAAGACACTGAGAGCTCTGTCCTCTGTAGCAAATACATTAAATAAGTACAACTCGATGGTTTTACCTTTCTTGAGGAAAACACAATACAACCTTTCTTTTAGAAGGTAGCTCTTACCTCCGAATGGTACCCCACTCTGATGAAGGCACAAAGTGGATCAAAGGCCCCTGTGGCACAGGTCAGAAGGTGTGTCCTGTTGTAGTGATGCAAAACCCGAACGTAATTGGCACATTCATTCTAAGGTGGAGATACAAAGGACACAGGCGGTTAGTGTGAAACAAATGTTTAACCTACCTTTGACCTTTGCTGTCCCTCGTCCTAGAAAGTGAGTCTGAATTGGGGGGAAAAGGAGAGAATGGGATAAAGAAGATGAGGAGCTGGGAGAAAGGAGCCAGAGTGCGGGACAGCAACTTTAAGTGAGCAGTGAAATGTGACGTACTTTTTATAATACTGTCGGCCGTTTTTATAGTATTCTATCACCGTACAGGAAATTAAAGAAAAAAAATTACTCACAAATGGATTCAACTATAATCACTTCCATCTAATATGCTCCCCATGAATTAAAGTATTCCCAGAGCTGCTGGTTTTAAGAACAATATAAACAATGAACCATAATAAAACTAGAAAGCCTGTAAATTTTTTTTTGAAAAATCATTGTTATTAAGAAAAAAACATGATATAATATAGTAGGGTGCTGCAGAATTTAATCGATTTAATTTTTTTAACTTGCAAAAGTAATTCTGAAAAAGATTGTACCACAATATCAAAATGCCATAATCCCCTGAAGTAAGCATTAATGCAAAATACCTAACATTTATTGCTTAAAAGACTGGAAACTACACCTTCAGATATAGAAGTCTTCATTGGCACTACAGACTTTTCATGGGCAAAATAATACATTTAACCTCAAAATGTTAAGTTCACATAAAGTATAATTTTAGGAAGATTTAAAAAAAATGTAACCAACCACTGGAAATGACCTTTGATTGTAAAATTACTCTGACGTTCTTGTTGCTGAGAAATGCTGTAGTTCAAGGGTCAACCACAGGTCTATAAAGGCAATATGTAAACATATTGAATTTGTGTGCCAACTGGTGCAACTCCTAGGTCAGCAGCAGTAGGAGGAAAGAAGCTACAGGTGATGGAGCCAGTGAGTGTGTGTGCTGCATCCATGAACTGTGTTCACAAGAGAAGGGTACAGGCCATCCTCCTGGGAGTTCTAGTTGGGCAACACTAGTTTTATTTTTTTATTTTGTTTTTTTTAATATTGTTTTTATTATCATTTATTACAATGTATTCAAATTGTTTTCTGGCTGTGGTCCCTCCCTCATCTCCTCCCAATCCCACCATCTTTCCCTCTTCTCCCCCCTACGCCCCTCCCTTAGAACACTGATAGAGAAGGTCATCCTCCCATTATATTTGACCCTAGCCTATCACGTTTTTTTTTAATTTTTTAAATTTATTTATTTTTATATTAATCACAGGTTATATACTTTGTATCCTAGCCGTAGCCCCCTCCCTCACTCCCTCCCGCTCTCCCCATCCCTCCCTCATCTCCTCCCTGCCCCATTCCAAGTCCACTGATAGGGGAGGACCTCCTCCGCTTCCATCTGACCCTAGCTTATCAGGTCTCTTCAGGACTGGTTGCAATGTCCTCTTCTGGGGTCTAGCAAGGTTGCTCCTCCCTCGAGGGGGGGGTCAAAGAGTCAGCCATTGAGTTCATGTCAGAAATAGTCCCTGTAAGATACTGAGCTACCATGGGCTATATCCGAGCAGGGGTTCTAGGTTATATCCATACATGGTCCTTGGTTGGAGAAACAGTCTCATAGAAGACCCCTGTGCCCTGATCTCTTAGGTCTTTGTGGAGCTCTTGTCCTCACCAAGTCTTACTAACTCCCCCTTCTTTCATATAATTCCCTGCACTCTGCCAAAGGTTTGATTATGAGTCTTAATATCCTACCCAACTGTCTGACCCTAACCTATCAAGTCTCATCAGGACTGCCTGGACCCTCTTCCTCTTATAGCCTGGTAAGTCCACCCTGCCAGGGAGAAGTAATCAAAGTGCAGACAACCTAGTTCATGTCAGAGACTACTGAGATTTCATCTTATCAGAATGGTTATGATCAAAAACTCAAGTGACAACACATGCTAAAGAAGATGTGGAGAAAGGGGAACCCTCCTCCATTGCTGGTGGGAGTACAAAGTTGAACAACCATTTTGGGAATCAATCTGGTTCTTTCTCAGAAAACTGGGAATAGCCTTATAGAAAGGCCCAGCTATACCCTTCCTGGGCATATACCCTAAAGACGCTCTACCAGACTGCAAGGACATTTGCTCAACTATGTTCATAGCAGCTTTATATGTAATAACCAGAATCTGGAAACAACAGAGATGTCCCTCAACAGAAGAATGGTTACAGAAATTGTGGTGCATAAAAACAATGGAATACTACTCAGCTATTAAAAACAAAGAAATCATGAAATTTGCAGGCAAATGGATGGAACTCAGAAGCAGAAAGACACACATGGTATGTACTCACTTATAAGTAGATATAAGCAGAAAGACACTCATGGTATGTACTCACTTATAAGCAGATATTAGCCATATAATGTAGGATAAACATACTAAAATACACAGATCTAAAGAAGCTAAACATCAAGGAAGACCCTAGGGAGGATGCTTAATTCTCATTCAGAAGGGCAAACACGATAGACAGTGGAAGAGAGGAAAAGGATAGGAATCTACTTCAGATATCTTCTGAAAGACTTCTCCCAGCATGGGGGCAAAGCCGATCCAGAGACTCACAGCCTAACTTTGGGCAGACCACAGGGAGTCTTAAGGATGAGGGGGGTTGGAGGGATGGAAGGATCCAGAAGGGACAGAAGCTCCACAAGGAGATCAACAAAGCCAAAATATCTGGGCCCAGAGGGGCTTGCAGAGGCTGTTGTATCAACCAAGGGCCATGGGTGGAGAGGACATAGACTTCCTGCTCAGATGTAGCCCTCGGGCAGCTCAGTCTCCAACTAGGGCCATAAGTAACTCATTCCTTGTTGAACCTGCTCACAAGTCAAACAAAAAGCCTGACATGAAGAACGTGAGTGCCATTGTTTGTCCTCCCACTTCTCATTAATTCTTTTTTATTTGCATTAATGCATAGACTTCTGAAAATGGGAAAATTTACCAGAATTGCAAATAATATTTGCAATCATAATTGTAATAATTCATACTATACCTTATTTAAAAATGCTTTAGTCCTTTGAACAAAATGATAAGTTTCTTTATAAAATTTTTAAGATCATATAGAATCTTTGGACATGGTGAAAATTTTCAGAACCTGTATTCCTGGAAGCCCTTGCTTTTTCTCTATTGAGAGCTCTGCCGATTTCATCCTTTTTGTCCACTTATGGCCTCTTGCAAGTGACTCTCTTCCCAGAAAGCCAGTATCTGTTCTTTAGCCACAGCATTATTTTATTTTATTTTTTATATTATATCATTTCTCCTTTCCCTTTCCTTGCCCCAAACCCTTCCATACATAACTCCTTACTCTATTTCAAATTCATGGCCTATTTTTTCATTGATTGATGGTACACAGACACACACACACAGTTTATCAAGCATTGTCATTCCCCCTGTATGTCTCACCCAGTATTCAGGCAGTCTCATCTCCTTCATACCCATCACACACACATACACACATGCACACACACACAATACACACATACACATACACACACCTCTTTAGTCCTAAGGACTAAAAGTAAATAGACACAACAATGATAAAATGAACAGGTCAGGATTGTCCCACCTTAAGTCTCCCTTGCAAGCCCCCTGGGATGGAAATATCAACAGACTGACTTCGCTGCACATGGCTTAGAGGATGCTGAGGCCCTTGGTAACAGTGAGAACTGCATTACTCAGTACTTTGCCCAGGAGACACGGATATATTCATCCAACTTCCCACGTGCGTAACATTTTACTCAGTGTGTGACCTGACAGTTAATAGAATCTGACCATGCAAACAAGGTGACAGTCTTCTGTCCTCTCATGGCTGGAAACATCTGCCTTTTCCTCTATTGACATGCTGTCACTTCTCAGACAGAACCAATTAGACCATAATTTTGCTCAGTTGAGCATAGACTGACACATGCTGAGAGTGTGTGCAATTCTTAGCATTGCAGCGTGGACTGAAAAGCAGCAAGAAAGTTGACTCAGTCCTTGGCTGTGCTCCAGCTGCATCAGAGAATTAGAAGTTATTAATAATGTCTTAGTCGTTTACATATTTTTAGCTTCATAGAAAAAAAAAGAGGTAAGTTTGCTTTCAAGGAAACACCGATGGCCTCTCTCCAAGCATGTCTTCCCTCAGGGACGGAGGAACACTCCTTACACGTGAAGGTCTCTCAGCCATGTCTCCTCGGCTCAGGAGAAGAGCACGAGAAAAGCACTCCTCACTCCTACACTGTACTGAAATGGGACAGTCTTTGCCTCTAACACCAGGAAAGACCTAAGGAACATCGTCAAATGAGTCCAGCACTGTTCCTGCTTCACCTGCTCACATTTTGCAAGCTCATGTTGTTTCTGCATTTCTAATTTTTTAATCACAGTGAAACAACAACTCTTGAAGAATCTATTTTATTCCTCTGAAACAAAAAAAAAAACAGAACTTCCTATAATTATCATTTTTCTCCCAATAATCAGAAGGTAGTATAAGGAATTTATAAATCCAAGCTTATCAAAATATAATAAAATAATGGTTCTTCTGGGGGCTGAAGAGATGGTTCAGCTGTTATGATTTCTAGAGAATCCAATGATCACTTTGGGCCTGAGAAGGCGTGTATTTTTTTTAATACATGCTCTAGTCAGAATGGCACCCTGTTTTCTTTCAACTCCACAGCGAAATCAGTTTGGTAGAATAATGTGCTTACTGTACATTTAACCCATTGTATGAACAAAATTGCATGCATATCTTTGAAAAGAAAACAAAACTTTGATCATACAGTCGTTTCTAGGAAACCAAGAATGGAATCTATGCTTTGTTTAATCTACAGTGAATAAATAGTACTTACTGCGTCTTTTCCTTTCATTATGCATTCTTCTACTTTCACTGCTGGACTAGGCCAGTATATCTGAAATTAAAGATAATGTACCATCAGGGCAAGTGCATTTAGAAGCCTCTCTATGAACCATTTCATTTTCTTCAGTAATTCCATCTATTCCCATTTTTGTTCTACTTTCTGAAAAGATGAATAAAGCCTTATTTTCTTCAGATAATTGTTTCTGTGATTAAGAAACGAATATATGAGCCTTCCCTTCATGCTTAATCTTTCTGGTGGTTCCTTTTGCCTCAGCCCTGCAGAGCAAGTCACCCCAGGACAGTGGTTCTCAGCCTGTGGGTCGCGACCCCTTTGTGTCACATATCAGATATCCTGCATATAAGATACATTACGATTCATAACGGTAGAAAAATTGCAGTTAGGAAATAGAAACAAAATAATTTTGTGGTTGAGGGGTCACCACAGCATGAGGAACTGTATTAAAAGGCCGCTCGCAGCTTTAGGAAACGCTGTGAACCGCTGACCTAGAACCTACTCCTCACCATCATGTGCCGAGAACACTCTGTCGTCTAATTTTGTTGGTGAAACAGACTACCTGTGGCTCCAAGACCAGCATCTCCTTGAGGTCCTGGAGTTCCTTTCCGCATTTTTATCAGTACACACAGATATCAGAAGGATCTGGCCTCTCAGAAATGTTTGTGCCACAGTAAAGTGTGAAAGAGTCAAGAACTGTTAAATGCATCACTCTGTGATAACAAGTCACAGACACACTGCAGCTTTGGAGGGCTGGCTAGAGAGTTTGTAGCCAGCCATAGCTAGGCGAGCCATTGTTTTAGTACTGCCTTACTAACCTTTCCAGCTTCGACATGGGTTTGAAGAACTTGTCATGCTATCTCAAGTTGGTTGGCTTCTTTCTTAAAGAGAAGAACGTATAAAATACTTCTCCAACTTTGTCAACAGTACCGACCATTTTGCTGAGAGGCAAAACAAACCAATGCAAAAAAAAATTTCTCAAAATTCCTATACTAGTATTATTTTTTAAATGATTTCTTAATCATTATCTTTTCCCAGCTTCCCTTTTCAGTTCTGATGCATAGAATCAATTCACATGAGGACACACATTGCACTGATAATTATAATTTATTTTTCCTTTTGCTTTATAAACTTGTTCACCAACTTTTTTTCTGTTGGTATACAAGAAAAAAGTAAGTCTAAAAGTAAAGTCGAAAAGAAAACCACTTTCAAAAGAGAAAACAAAGTCACTGCCCTAAGAAATTTTATCCAATGATATATAACACCTATTCTACCAAGTTGAGAATTATGACTTTACTGTGGATTCAGAACGTATTCAAATTGATTTGTTAAAATATGTACAAATAGACTTCACATATATATATATATATATATATATATATATATATATATATATTACAAAAGAAAAAAAACTCATTTCAGAACATGTGTCATTTACTGGTATGAACAAATCAGAGTACAGATCATCAACAACTCAGAATAATGCCTTCGACCTTAACATAGTTAGATATAAGAAACCTCAAAATGTTATCATCCTTCCTTATTCACTTTATCTTCATTATAAAAGGATGAGTTCTTTAAACTGTGTTCTGAGAACATAATTCCATGTGTTCTTGTATATCTGCATAATGATTATTTCCAAACTCACTGTTTTGATGGTGAATCTCTACAACATTTCTACTTATCTTCTGATGACTTTTATTCCAGACTATTTTTCAAATAGGTATGAAAGATAGAGACAAAATTTTATGCAAAGAAAAATGGAAATTTGTCCGTTGACCAGGAAAATGAAGATGCTGCTGTCTCTGTGGCTAGAGGTTAGACATTATCCCTGACAGCTTCCACCTGTCTTTATGGCAGAAGGTTGTCTGAGCTTGAGATTCCTCAAATATAAAACATCGACTGTTTAGCATGGTCTGCTGAGACTTGGAGACATTGCCACTTGTGGAACTTAGCATAGAACCTTTGCCTTTGAGTAATGGGAGGCCTTTTTCTCTCTGACAGAGTCTATAAAACCATACAGGCTAACTTGCCTTGAACATGATGTAAAATTTCAGGCCCTTAACAGTTTGGACCAAACAGAAGAGCTTGTATTATGTGGTAGTGATGACAGTAAATACGTTGTCTAGAATTTTCAGAATATACATTTGTCCCAGAGCAACCTGAGGGAAATTATTCAAATGATGACAAATCCAACTTTGTAAGTAAATTTTGCAGAGCGCTTCTCAACAAAAACCTTTCCAGGTATCTTTTCATCAGACAGTATTTCTCCTACTTTTATCCTTCATGGCATTCCTGTTTGAACAAATACTACAATGATTTATATACTTAATTTTATCTCTCGTGCTAGAATACAAGGAACAAAGCCTGTCAATGTCAGTTGGACCCATGCGTTAGACAGTCTATTTACTCAGTGTCTGATGATTGGCACCTTTATCACATTCTTTATAAATACAATCCAGCTTTAAAAAAATCTCATTGTGAACTCCCAGAGATACAGTTCACAGACATGAAAATGCCTAAACAAAAGTCAAGTGAAAAGTAAAAATTTCCATGTTTATCATGGAGGAAATGATGTAACATAGTCACAATGACCCTAGCTTTTAAAGATTGGTAAGAGCTCTCTCTCTCTCTCTCTCTCTCTCTCTCTCTCTCTCTCTCTCTCTCTCTCTCTCTCTCTCACACACACACACACACACACAAGCAAAAAGAAAATGACCAAACCATTCTAATTGAAGAGAGTGGGGAAAAAATATTGGCCTTTAAATATTACCGCAAAGTCCAATGCATGAGAAATTTTTCCTCAAAGTTTTGTTGTTCTGATTTTGTTTGGAGGGTTTCGTTTGCATGTTTTAATAGTTTAACATGCTGAAAACTGTAGTCAAAGTTAACTGGGTGACAAAAATAAGACAAAGCGACTTCCATGAAAATAGAGTTATATTTTTAAAATCATCGTGTGTAAACGCTCTGCCAAGCTAGTAAGAAAAATCATTTCCTTCATTTGTTTTGGCAGTCAGGATGTCTTTTGGTTCTATTCCACAGTTTAGCATCCAAAAAAAGGAACCATAAAACTAAGTTATTTGTTCTTCACAAAACATTTTTAAAGGCAGTTAAACAACAGGGTGTAATGTTGCTTCCAAATTCTCTGCACTAAAAAGAGTACAAAACGTAAAAAGGTTAAATACACATCATTTTATCACAATACTTCTGCTGTCTAATTCAGTCATCCCCACTGCACATTAAAGCCATTTACTGTTTCTGCACATCGCAAAGGGGGAAAATAAGATGAAATATAAATTAAATTACTAAGTCATTTTTCTGGGCTCCCTATTGAGTTTCATAATTACACCAGGATTAAGGATTTAACAGCTTACTCTTGTAAGATGCTCAGATTTAGTGGACCAATAACAAATTAACAAAGATAGGATCATTTAACTGTGTAAAAATGTCCATTTTACTTAAAAATACATAAAACAATTCAGGTGGCATAAATTAGCTTCATGGACTATAAGTACACAGCTATGACACTGTTATGATTTCATGTGATACTATCTCCAGGTTTTCAATATTCTAACAATAAATGCTTTATAATTTGATTTTACTTTCTACATTTTATCTATGTATAATAACAGGAACACTTACTATAAACTTAAATTATACATGCCATAAATATCACTAAAAGCAAAAAATATGTTTGAATATAACACATTAAAATAATCCTAATGGTTTATAAATGGTAGTCCTTAACCTCACACACATTATCCCTCCCAAGGTTTATGCCTTTGCACTTAATTATAATGACTGTTATTATCCAAGTTGTTTATAAGTCAAAATTATGATCTTTTGTGCTCTAGATAAAATCAATACTTGGAAGGCTTATTCTCCAAAGTATTTGGGCTCAAACAGAACTTGAACACTATACAAACATCAATGGCCTGGTAAATGCCCTCCTTTATGCATAAAACTTTCTCAATTGCTATCATTAATGTGAATTACCCTCTAAAATTTCATATGCAAATTATATTTTAATGTTTTTCTTCCACTTGGTAAAAAGATTACATTTTAAACTACCAGTATCTTTTTGACCTTGAATGAATGAGAAAGTTGTATATAGTTTTTTTCAATAGCATTTTCTAAGGAAAGTCATATCTTCAGATCCAAATTAAGGAACATAATTTTAGCTCAAAATCAGCAAAATGATTTAAAGAACAAAATATGTCCCCAAAGTTTTCTTGACTAAAGGTTTAACACAAAAGACTGGTTACGTTATGACTTCATAAAATAAAGCTCTTATGAAGAAAATGTCTATTTCTGATATTTTATAGGAAAGGAAAAGATTTTTATACTTGAAACTAAAATTGATGTTATCAAGAGGGTAGGTTTGTTTTGAAGGAATTCATAGTAACTGTCTTCTAGACACAGACTATCACAAGAAGTAAAGACAGAACACTGCTAATCCATCTGTAGCCTGCGGTTGGATGCTGGAGCCTCCTGGGGCTGTCAGCAATGAGATAAGTAATGAAAGGTAATGAAGTTCCTTGTTAGTTCCTTACACTGTCATCACCAACGACCTGTTCCATCAGTTCTTAAACACTGCTAAGCTAAATGGCAGCTCAGCAAGGCAAGACAGAACCAAAGGAAACTACCTCGTTATCAAAGATTCAGCCAGGACGCCTGATAGCACAGGCAGAGCAGGAGGAGACAGGGTAGTTCCTGAGATCCAGGGATGGAGTGCAATGGGAAGAGCGAGGGATTCTAAGGTCGAAGTGCCTGGTTTCATATTCGAACCACTACTTACTAGCTTCATATCTCTGGTTTCTCTCTCTCTCTCTTTCTTCCACCTAATCAGTACGTTGCTGCTGGCATAACTGAACTCCGATTCTGATTGTGCTTTGCTCCAGCTACATACACACTGACCATGAGACTGAATCCAGAAGCAGAGCAGCCAGTTTTGTTTGGGAGCCCCTCTCAGCAGCATCCCTATTTTTTTCTGCTCACCTTTGGCCTTGCCTTTTAAGTTTTTCTTTAAATGCCAGCGACAAGATGATGAGATCAGAGTTGATATCTTAAAATCTGACACCATTTGGAGGGGAAGGGGCTAGATATTTTAGAGAGAATGATATACAAATTTCAGCAGAGTTCTCAGAAAAAGTAAACAGAATTATAAACTGAAAGTTTTAGAACGAAGAGAAAGATTTAGCATGACGTCTCACTTTTATTTTTCACTGAAAG
The DNA here is from genome assembly GCA_028658305.1 of Pachyuromys duprasi. Taxonomy (NCBI): domain Eukaryota; kingdom Metazoa; phylum Chordata; class Mammalia; order Rodentia; family Muridae; genus Pachyuromys; species Pachyuromys duprasi. The sequence goes on along the minus strand of CM053763.1, from coordinate 50,047,924 downwards.
TTAAATTTGCTTCATGAATATGACAAAAATAGAACAGCATGATAATTAAAAGTTAAAGTTAAAGACTATTAGTACATGCTCTGGGATGTATAATGAATAAAGTAGATTTTTAAAAAAACAATGGCAATTTCTAAAAACTAACACACTATGTCTATTATCATTATAATATCGTATCATAATACCATATGATCATTAGTTGTTTACAATAGTGCAGTTAAGAAATTACTGTCACAAGTAAGAGGTACACACCTGTGATCCCACCACTCAGGAAGGGAGAAGCAGAAGGATCTCTGTGAGTTTAAGGCCAGCCTGGTCTACAAAGCTAAGAACAGCCATGGCTACACAGAGAAATCCTGTCTCAAAACAAAACAAACAAAGAAATGTACAAAAGTAAAACAGTATTAGTAGTAGTAGTAGTAGTAGTAGTAGTAGTATTGGCCAGGTAGCTGAATAAAGTGTGGGGTGGTATTAACAGAAGGTAGACAAACTAACTAAAAGGATAGAAAATACTTTAAAAAAAGAAAAGAAAGCAATAAAGTGGTTTTGACAATTAAAACAATGAGATGTATAGGCTTATATTTTTCACCCAACCTACTTTGTTTAGGGTTTTTAAATGTTTCTACCTCCCTTCCACTGACTGACCAGAGGTACAGGAGAAAGAAGGTTATTAGGTAAAGGGGGTTGTAGACCTTTTTAGAAGTAGTTCTTTGGGATGAGTCTACCCTTTGTTGTCTGGATACCAGCAGTCCAGTCCAAAGATCAACATGGATCAGCAACAGGAAGCAGTACGATTCAGATCAGGACAATTCAGCAAATGCCACAAAACTCAGTAGATTGCCCCGAGAAGTTCTTGTAACAGGTCTCTCTGCTAAGTCAAGTGTCAAGCGATGTCTCACCATCCATGGGCTTCTATATATCTCCTCTTCTCAGAGTCTACCCACAGATGATCTCAGCCAATCACAATCATGCCCCTTGTACAAGAGAGCTCACAGCAGAGCACCATGTACACTTTCATGAGCTATCCTCCAGCAAGACATCACATGCCATCTTACAAGACAGCATCTACCAAAACATCACATGACTCAACTGAGTCTTCAAATAAATCAGAAACTTCCACTTTGGAGATTTTCAAGAGAGCAGACAATGAAGATTTATGGGGTAATTTTAGACTTAGCAATATATGCACTTTCATTATTTCAATGTCTATGTGCATTAGTTGCTTCTTTGTTTCTGTCATAAAACATCATGACAGAGGCAACTTATAGATGGAAGAGTTTAATAGGGGCTTCCAGTTTCAGAAGAACAAGAGTCTGTCACCATGGTGGGGGTGAGGACCATGGTAGCAGGCAGGCAAGCATGGAGAGGGAGCCACTGAGAACTTACATCTTTACCAACAGACAGCAGGGCAGAGCACATTCACTCTTCCTCCAACGAAGCCACAGTTCCTAATGCTTTAGTTCCACTAACCAGAAGCCAAGTGCTCAAACATAGGAGTCTGTAGGGGCCATTCTCGTTAAACCACTACACTTGGTTATTTGAGTTACCTGCATCTTCATAGATGGACCTAATATAGGACCTATTATATAGATTGACAAGTACACAGTCAATTTTAAACAGTATGGGATGCAAAATCATAAAGAACAAGAAAAGACTAGGGAACCTTCTGTAATTCTAGTAAAAAGAAAGAAATAACAAAAGAGAGGAAAGAAAGAAAGTTTGGAGATTTTTAAGGGGAAATGTGAATGCACAGTGATGGGGGGAATGGAAGAGGAAATAGAAGCAGTTTGATTGGCTAAGTGTTGGTGTAGCCCAGCTGAGGTTAAGTTTAAAAAGCAGGTAAGAGTAGATCATGAGAAATGGTTATTCTGGGGAAATTCATTCTAATTTTACTCAGAAATCTTAGAAAGTTTTCTATCTCCATAATCATATCTTAACATTTTTCTTTGCAATCCTATATGCTTATCATATATGTATATATGTATGTATGTATTACTGGACTTTCAACATATAACAGATGGTCACAGGTCACCAGACATTTAAGAAATCCTACAAAAAAGTGCATTTGTTTGACTTTTATATAGGGGAATGTAAGAATATAAAGAACAACCAGGTGTAGTTGTGCATGCCATTAAGCTCAGTACTCTGGGAGGCAGAGGCAGGCAGATCTCTTTGATTTTGAGGCCAGCCTGGTGTACAAAGTGAGTCCAAGACAGCCAGGTTAACACAGAAAAATCCCATCTTGAACGACATATACATTTATATTTATTTATATATAAATTATATAAAAACATAATTATATATTATAATTATATAATAATATTACATATTATATAATATTATAATTATATAGAATATGTTATTATAATGATTATATAAATAATAATTGTATATTTTATATATGAAATATATGATTTATAGATAAATATATAATTTATATATAATTTTTATATTATTTATTATAATATTTGTATATATTCACAAATTTATATATATAAATTATAAAGAAAGGTAAGCAAAGGAGGGTTCATGCCACATACAAAAATGTGTCACCTTATAGAGGAAAAAGGAGCATCTTTGAGTAGCCAAGGACATGGGAGAAAGGGCCTCACAGAAAAGTTAGGTTGGCTACTGACAGAGAGGACCAAGGAGAGGTTTGATGGTTTCAGTGTTCTTCTAACTGAAGATTGGTAGTTACTCATCTTCCCTGAGAGATCATCAAGGCTAATTTATACTGACACATTCCTCTTGACTCCTGACTATAGCCACCACGGGCAGCACTGACCCTCACCCTGGGTCAATAATCAATACTTGTAATCACATCCCATAGGGCTCTGAACAGACCCTAATTTGACCTCACCCCACTAAATGTCTCAAATCCTTTTGTTAAATGATCTGGAATACCATTCACAAAATTCCTCTTAACTTTGCTTTGCTTTCACCTTCTCTCTCTAATTAAAACCAGATCTCTCCTTGAGACCATGGCTTCCCTAGCAGCCATCTCCAGTGATGGTGGCTTTCTTACTTTGGTAAAGATATTTTCATTGACCTTTTGGCTCTTATGTCTAAATTTTCAAAAATTTACTCAATAAAAATCTTGAAATATAGCTGTGAGAAAAAGCCCTCCTTTCGTATAACCACACCCATACCATCTTTACTCTCTTATAGCCATGTCTCATCATGCCTTGGTGGGAACTTTTCTTTATTTTACACTATTATCTTCTTCTTCAGAAACATGACTTATCACCCATTATACCGGGCAACCAGTGCCAAATCTCTAACTGCATCAATGATCTGGTTTTTCATATCAACCTTGCCCATGCACACTGACTTTATTCTTCTGCTCTAGAATATTCTTCTGTTTTAGTCTAGAACAGCAGCCACAAGCCTTGAAATACAGTGTGTTATCAAGTTTTCTTTTCTAGAAAATATTTTTCTGACCATCCTGCTCTCTAAGTCATTCTCTATACTTTTTTCCCCCTAAGCTGCTTTATTTTCCTTTTTGGTACTTATCACATTTGATATTGTAAAATGGTATTTGATTTTCCTACTATATATTCTAAGTTTTGCACTGGTATATGATCTATACTAATGTTATTAAAATTATAATCACATGAATTAAAAACTTAAAATGGAAATTGCAGTTTCAAAGATAGTAATGTATTCATGAAGACATACATGAATCAAGAGAAGTTTTGAAAAACATGTGGATCACGGAGACCAGTGGGAAAAGGTAGATGATTTTGCAGATAACTGGCACCTCACACACAAGTAGAGGAAGAATTTAGCAAAGTTTTCTGTGGGTACCATCTTTTACACATGATATTCATGTAGCATGTAAGTGATTCTATTAATGCATGCTTACTTTGGATGCCTTCATGTATTTGTGGAGCAGGGGATGCTTTCTAGCCTGATCTTAGTAACACTAGTAAAGTCAAATACTAGAATGCGCTCAATATCATTTGACATGGGAATAACAAGGTATGGTCTGTTTACATGACAGAATCTATTCCACTGTCTCAGAGCGAATAATAACTGTACCTAATATTTATTGTATACTCAAAAACCTCCCATGGTCTTTGACCAGAATTACCAAATCGCGTATACTCACAGAGGACTAATATTTACCTCATACAAGTGTAGCCAGAGGACCATGGAAGTTAAGGGATTCGTCCAGAGTTATATATACAGAGTCAGGATTTGAGCGTGACAATCAGAGCTATGCTCCCTGGTTGTCATTCCATCTCGAACAGCAAGGAACTAATAAGAACGACGAATGGGACTAAATCCACAAAATAACATTAAATGACAGAAAGCAAAACACAGTCCGGCAAATTACAATATATAATTGCATGTCTTTTTTCATTGCTAAAATTACCTCTTCTGATATATGCAGTGTGTAGAGAGTACATAACAAAATAATTCTGACAACTAAAACCGAGGGAAAGTATCTTCATTGCTTGGCAGAAGATGGATAGAGAAGTAGAAAGAAGATAAATATAGTCATCTAAGTAATGGGATTGGTGATACCCTAATCTTGAGATGGCTAGTGGTTATTATTATATAATCTGAGGCAGCAGTTCTCAAGCCGTGTGGGCTGAACAATCCTGTCACAAGGACCACATAGTTTATATCCAGCACATCAGACATTTACATTACAGTTCATAACAGTACCAAAAATACAGTTATGAAGAATCAGTGAAAATAATTTTATGGTTGGGGATCACCACAACATGAAAAACAACATTATTAAAAGGTTGCAGTATTAGGAAAGTTGAAAACCACTGCTCTAAGGTACTTGAGCTACTTGTTTAGTTTTATGTATCAATTTTATTATGTCTTAACTTTATTAAAATTAAGAAATAAAGAGGTAAGATGTGCTAATAAAAACAGGCATTGTGTATATTTTCCAAACTACCTGATCTAAAGAACAAAAAGAGGGGTGTGGCTTAAAAAGTAGATCTAGAGCTAGTCTATGTGTTGTTGTTCATGATGACAGTATTAATGGGAGAGTCTAATCCTGTATATAAATGAACAGATTTGCTTAGGGTAATACTTTCTCTTGAGGAATATCTGACAATATCTGGAGACACTTATTTTATTATTAAGACATTGAGGGGTTATTTGTATACTACTGGAGTTAATTTTCTGTTGTGATAAAACACCATGATCAAAAGAAGGTAATAGAAGTAAAACATAATTTGGGTTTACGGTTCCAGAATGATAAGAATGCATCATGGTGATGAGTCATTCCGACAGGCAGATATGGTGTCCAGAGCAGGAAGCTGAGAGATTACATCTTAACTGAAAGAAAGAAATAAAGAGACTAAGAGAGAAACAGAGACAAAGAGACAGAGACAACTGAAAGTAACAGTAAGGTACATATTCTCAAAGTCTGCCCCAGTGACATACTTCCTCAGGAAAGCTCCCCCTCCTAAGCCTTCCCAGATAGCTTCAATACCTGGGGAATAAGCCTGAGCTTCTGGAGGACATTTCTCATTTACACCACCACACATACTATTGGTATCTACTAGGTAAAGACAAGGGAAGCAGTTCAACATCCTAAAACACACAGAAAACTATTCCTTGCAGCAGAAATTGTTCAAGATATCAGAAGGCATTTTCCTAATGTTGAGAAACCAGGGCTAGAGAAAGTAAAGCAGAAAGCACTGAAAATATGACTATACACATTTATCCAGACAGAAAGTCCAGTGGGAAAGCTTGCCCATGAGAATACCACTTAGATTTTCAGAACTGAGACCACTGAAGAGCTCTACTCATGTTAAGCCCATTCATTTTAAACAGATGCTCTGTGAACTACCCTTCATTGCAAGCAGAAACTATTGAACAGAGATTACTGAGTTACTGAGAGTTGTATTTGCTAAGCAAGTGAAAGAGGCAGAACAAGTTCAGAATAAGAAATGTAAGTGGAAGAAGTTACTACCTTAAGCATAAACCCATAAATTCCCAGCGTTCTGTCCCTGCTGCAGACCTGAGAGGGGCCTTTGTAATGTTGACATTTACGTTAGATTTAACTACATTGAAAAGGCTCTAAAGAACATGCAAGCTTTAAGCACCACAAAAATCAAGATATTTCCTTTAGTGCAGAAAAGATATTCACTTTAATAGTGTTATAAATTACTTTCCTTGGCATCCTTGCTAGGTGCACCCTGAAGCTCAATGGCCTCATGCTACTCTATTACCTCCCTGGAAGTTAGTTCATAAAACCCCAGTAAGCTCCAGATCCCCTACTCTCATATTATTTTCATGGGTCATTTCCTCCATAAAATCTCATCTTCTGGCACTGAAGGCCTGAGGGCACAATTAAGCCAAAACAATAAATGAGAAATTTCAAAAAAAAAAGATCCAATTTTTCCGACTGGGAAGGGAAATCACATCAGAGTAGGGGCTGCTGCATCTTGATCTCTCTATTTGCGTAGAAAACCACAGCTTGGAAAAGCTGGTAAGAGAGGCTGTGTCCTAAGGAGGCAGTTTTAACGTCCAAGACCTTCCTATGAGATGAACTGTTCCGGTCCAAAGATTACACTGTAAGAATTGTGCAATATAAATAGCACTCGCATTGTGAAAGGCTAGAAGGGAACATCATCTTCTAAGTTAGAAATTATGTTTTTCACTTTCAAAAACTGTTTTTATCTTGTTGATGGGGGTGGGGGCATTTCACAGAATGCTTGTGGAGTTAGAGAACAGCTCTAGAATCAGTTTTCCCTTTCTTGCCAAGTGCTTCAGAAACTGAACTCATGATGTCAGGATTGTGCCATAAGCATTTACACCTGCTAGGACACCCCCTCAGTTCTCACACTAGCAACTTTAATAGATATCGATCTGCTTCAAAATTATATTGATTAATTTTGTTTTTTCTCAATTTCATACATGCATAAAATCTATTCTGATTACTTTTTCCTACATCTTCTCTTATCTCCTATTTGGTCACAATCAGGACTTCACTTCCCATCCCTACAACCCACTTCCCATTCATCACTTTTGGTTTGGTCTTGTGACCACCTAGTTCAACAAGGGACATCTATGTGTACTGAATTCCACTGGAGACTGATGGTATCACAGTGGATATTCAACTGCAGACAATGAGTCCTACTCTCTCTGATCCTATCACGAGTAGATTGTTCAGCAGTGGAGAGTGGGGCCCCTTGAGTTTCTAGGCCATCAATGCTTGCATTTAATTTATTTTTTGCCTCAACATTACATGTTCCATCTCAGAAGATCTGAGTAAATAGACATTTTATTACTGAGAGTACTTAGAAAGAGATTGAGATGTAAAAGAGACCATACAATAAATGATAGTATAGTATTGTAGGATACTATAATCCGCAGAACTCAACCAGAAGTCATGTGCATGTATCTGGATCCATGTACAAAAAACTCTTAGAGAAGAAGAAAGAAGTCAATTATTTAATGTCGAGCGAGTACCTCTGGATGTCCAATACAAGTGGTCAGTTCTGAAATAATATACATAATAGTAGCTTTATATGGATTGACACCCTTCTTTCTTTTCCTATGAATACAAAATCCAAAACCTGTGTACTCTTCTGCATTGAAATATTTGGTGTTTGAATTTGGGCAGTATGTGTTAACTTTAAAGAAGTTATTATATAATTTTTCTTTTATATAACATTTTATATATAATATGAAATATATTTATTATTTCTATACATTTATTTATATATAACTTTATATATTATTTATATTTATACTATATAAATGTTATATAAAATATAACTATATTATATATATATATGTATATACATATATAATCAAAGTTAACTTTCAATTTTTTTCTCAGAACAGATAAAGAGGATATGATTCAGGAAATTGTCAGACTAAACCCAGAAAAAACAGCTGAACCTCCACATATGTGAGAGACACAAAGGATGCTCCAAGCAGCATGTGATCTATTATATTTAAAGAAGTCTAAAGATCCCTTAGATTATTGTGATCTAAAGCCCCTTACTGGTGGGTCGGAAAAAAAACAGTGTAAGAAACAAAAACTAAAACATGACAAAAAGTACAATTTTTTTTCACAACAAGAATGTTGCAGTATGAGAAGAAAGGAGAAAGGAAAAAGAAAGAAGTAATTGGGGAAGGAAGAGAAGTTAAGATGTTATGAACTATCTTCATGGTTGTAATGGTTCTAACATGGGATTCTTACTTAATCAAACATTTCTGTCTTTGTATATAGGGAAGGTGGAGGACAGGCCATGCATTGCAGATGGTAAGTAATGCAAAGGTCACTGAATTTCTCTACTGAAAAGGAGAAAGCAAGTCTTTGTCTCCTCAAAAGTCAACAGATGCTACACACATTCAAACACCAGCTCTGTCGATGGAGAACTGTACACAAATGGTAGCTTTCGTATTTACAGGCTGTGGTTGAGCCAAGCACCTTATGAGTGCTAATTATACGTTCTCCCATTAAGCGCTGGCCCCATTTCCTAGTGCACAAACCTTCACAAAAATAAAAAGAACTCGAAGAAACAGCAAAACATTTTAAATTATTTCCTGTAGGAATTAGAACTTGGCAAAGACTTGGGGAATGCTGCTTTTTGTCAATTTTTAAAAAAATATATATAAAGATACAGACTTGGCCTATTTTGATGAACATAAAAATAAAACATAAACAAAGTGGGTTATTTCATACACACACTAATGCCAAAAAACCTCTATGATTTAAGATTCTTCATGTTTCATGTAAAATTGATAACAACTTTGAACCCAACTCTGTTTTGTATAAACTGCATTCATTCCCACAGTTAACCATTTCCAACATGTGATTTTAATTTTTGTTTGTTTCTTTCTTTTTGCTTGTTTGTTTGTTTGAGAAAGAGTTTGTCTATAGCCCTGTATGTCCTGAAACTTGTTCTATAGACCAGGATAGCCTTGAACTCACAGAGATCTGCTTGCCTCTGCCTCCTCGGTGCTGGATTTAAAGGTATGTGTCAGCATTGATCTTACTTTAGTATTCTACTTTTCACCAAGTTTAAGGAGCATCCATCTAATAATATTGCCAACAAGAATACACCAGACAATTATACTGATATTACAGGTCCATATTGGATGTGGGAACAATACAGCCCAGAGGTACTGTTATTAATCCATGATGCTCCAACTTATTCCTCAAGACAGTTAACGGTCACTCACTATGCAAAAACATCAAATCACAAAAAAAGCGTCTCTCTGAAAACCTCAATGTGATATGCTAGAAAATTCATACATTATGCTTTACAACCTTCCCCCAATTGTTTTCTTTATAATGAAGATCTTATTTCAATTAAGCAATCATTATAAATGTTTAAGTGGTAGAAACACAATGGGGGAAAAATGTTAGCTAACACCCTCTCTTCTTTTCCCTTTCAAACACCTGGAGTTTCAGTACCTCTCTGTAGCCGTCACTGATTCGTTCCAAATTCAGGGAATAGACAAGGTCTCTGCCTCCCACAAAGAGCCGCTCTTGATACTCATCCAAAAGCATCGTATGGAGGTCCAGAGATGCAAAGGGGCTGTGAAATATCGCCGTCCTGTTCAGATCCAAGAGTTCTGAAATGCAAAGAGAGGCCTGCACTAAGTACGTCAGAACACATGGGGCTATCTGTAACACTTTCCCCAAAACCCAGTTTTCATGTTTGCTTCATAAATATAAATCCTTAAACTGAGTTATTCAAAGAGAATTAGAAATATGCACTCATCCCATACTCCAGTATCCACATGGAGTTTGTCCTAGCTACCCCAGCAGTATAATGTAATGATGCCCAAGTCCTTTACACAAAATGTGACCCTCTGTACTTATAACCAAAGAGCATTCTTTCTTATTCTTTAAGACATTTCTAGATTCTTAAGCTACTTAACCCAAAGTAAATGCTTTGTGAATTTCTTTTATACCTTATTGCTAGTGGAATAATGAGAAAAAGTCCTTTTACATTCAGGATAGGTATGATACTTCAAAAAACAGTTATGCCCAAAGTGGAATCCATGGAAGCAAGACCCACAGGTACGAGGAAGTGACTGACTGTATAGTCATCTGACCTATATTTTTAATGTGTGAACATTAAGATGTTTATTAGCTTATTAATCTGAAGACCTAAATCAAATGTATTCCTAAGGTATTTTCTAATGCTTTTAAAATATGGACAAATTTATCCATAACAATAGTTACTGTACACTGAAATATTTAAAAAGTCATTGTAAAGCTTCTCTTTGTGTAGCAAGATGTAACATCCACACTAAAACGTTCACAAATGTCTCCAGTTACTTCTAATGGATACCACCTCAGAAAATCCTATCCAAATCAAACTGCAAAACCCTGGCAACAATCAAGCTGTAATCACAACTCTGGTTATTCTGAAAAAACCACTGGGGATCCGCTTTCCACAGTTGTGATTCAGTCTATCTTCACGCATTCTTGTCTATGTTAGAAATTACAAACAATATATTTCGGGTATATATATTAAATTTAAGAAATCAGAATCTGGCAAGGTCTTATATGTACACTTGTTTGTTGGTAGTATGATCTTTAATTTCATATGACAGTTCAGTACTTAGGACTTCTGAATTGATATATGAGAGCTTTTGGTGATGAGGGGGAATATTGGCCCCAAGACCGGGCAGAGAAGAGAAGAACTGCTAAAGTCTCCTTGGGAAATAGTGAAAAAAGAAACTCATCTTGAGGAATTTAATAACAAACAACTTATAAAGTATGTGAGTCTTACTGACTAGAACACTGAAGCACAAGTATGAAATATATTCCATATTTTGTATCTGAAACATGAAACATTTCCTCTCTATTAAGAATCCAGTAGGTAGAGGGTTTGAGAGGTCAAGGCCTGCCTGGGCCACTTAATGAGACTTATTTCAAATAAACAAAATGAAAACAATAGAGTGAAGAAGAGTACGTTCCTTTTACAGATTTCTCCTCAGCAACCTTGTATGCTCAAAATCCTGTTGGAGTAGAGTTGTCTTTAAATCTTTGGTTTAAATTAAGCAATATTGCAAGATTTAAAACTCCTGCATCAACGTCACATTTGAGATATTGAACCATTTGGTCTACGTAACAAAGCTTAGACTAAATCTTGAGGGTAGCCCTGAAAGAATATCAGGCATTCTATTGGGAGAGGAGGAAAACTGAAATTAAAAAGAGATTAGATAGAGGTCCTTGGATTGCAGGAAAAAAAAAGTCCTGATAAATAATTTTTAGGTTAAGGATCATACAATCTTCCTTACCAGACATTCACAAGTTAGAAAAGTACACTTTAGGATATCAGAAGAAAGATAGAGCAAAGCTCTCCGCGACCATTATACTTTGGTCATCAGTTCATATGAGCCCTGATAAGTGGAGTCTTTTCCATAAAAATTTTCCAAGTAGTCTGATAACTTGCTGATATTTTCCATTTCTGTGAATAACAAAATTTTTATCTTAAATGGGTAGGTCAAACAAAGAATGACCATATATTAGTATTAATACGTTTAAGACCATAGAGTTGTCAAAAGGGATGAGATGCAAAGCTCAGGAAATTAAATTCTTGGAAAATCAATGGAATAGATGAAAGGGTTCTGTTATGAGGTCCCTTGCTGAACTGTTATCACAGCTTAATGGAGAAAGCCAAGATTGCTTACTGAAAATGTGGCATTGCAATGAGAACCTATGAGGCTATTTCCTGAGGTAAGTCCGTCTGTGGAGGTTCTTGTTTGCTTGTGGATGACTTCATCAACACCTCATTACCTTTGTATATAGGCACCACTGTAAATGGATACCAGAAAAGATAGAATCGACTTCTGTTTGTTATAAATTTCCACTTCTGCAAAGGTTATTAAAATTCTAAACAATTAAAGATTCTTATATATTTGTCAATAATAACAGATGTTATTTACTGTGTCACCCAATTTTATTTTACTTTGATGGATTAGTCTATTCTCTGATACATTTTGCTTCTCTAGTGTCTTATAAAAGCCCCCAAATAGAATGCTACTGTAGATAGAGATTGGACAAGGCAAAGCAAAAAACTGGAGTGTGCATTAGCCAGTGCACATTACGAACAGGCTAATTTTCAGTCATCTTTACTCTTTTCCTCGATGAACTACCGCATTGTAATAGTTTAAATGATCATCGATGTTATTTTACCAATGAAAAATCTGTCAACCAAAGTTTAGTATCTCCAAAGGTAAATGCTCTTAAAAGGGAAAAAAAAAAACACGCAGATTACCTATTCAAACATGATAACCAAAGCACAGCATACAGGTGCATTACAAACAAATTCTTACATACAGAATCAAGAAACAAATTTTAATCATGAGTTTATTCTCAGCTGCTTAGATAACTTTGGACAAGCTTTAAAGCTCTTTGAATTGCATGTCTCATGTGTTTATTTTTTCTGCCTTCATAATTTTTGATCGATTGACTCAATTGCATTTTCACTGTGAAGGTGATAGCGCAGTATAAAAATAAACTAAACTTGTCATTGAATTAATGGCACATGTGCATAACTGTTTGCTTAGGAATGGGCGGTACGGTCAGCAAATAAAGCCTGTTGTCCTGCACCGAACCTTTTCCAAAGAGAAAGAGTTAAACTGTTTTGTTTACAATATTTAAATGATTATATGATAACATGTGTTTTCTTTTTGTTATTGCTACAAAAACTTGAAGATTATTTATCCTGACTCATTCATATTACCTCAAAAGAAATTGCTGCCAAAATAGTTATGATACATAAATCATAAAATGACATCACATCTTAGTCAACTAGTGAAAAATATTATATTTATGTAAGTATTTCCAATAATAATTGCTAAGTGATTTTAAAAAATCCCAAGGGTTACATACAATGTTCTTTGAACCTTTTTACATTTGGAGAGGCCAAGTGCACAGAACACTGCGGCTGTTCCTGACTGTGACCAACGCATGCAACACAACTTCACCAGCTGTGGGTCCCTCTGCAGCTCAGGCTTGTCAGTAGATGTATTATCGCAGAACCACACTGGTAAGCAAAACACATCCTTGCAGTGGCTTGTATTTTCTCACTCATTTTCACAAGCAAACCCCCTGATTTTTTATCGTTATTCTTCTAATGTTTTTTACCAGGCCTTAAAGTGCTTCCTATTAAGTAGTCATATATCGTCATCATCTTTGACTTTGTCAGGAAAAGTTAGCAGTATTGATTATAAATGAGGACGGACACAATCATTCCATTATAGAATTGTGTTTTGAAAAGGATGCATTTAATTTTGTACTTATTCTATATTAACTTCACCCTCCTACATTATTTACTTATTTAACTTATTTATTTCCTTATGGATCTGAAATTGCATATACAAATATTTTTAATTAAATTAATAAATATATATTTTAGATGAGTTAGGGAAAGAGGAAAACAATTTAAAGACAGACTATAGAAATTACAACAACTGTTAAACATTTCTCTACTATTTGACACATTGTTAAAAATAAATTCTCTTCCCAAATTGACCCTAAGCTCCACTATACCCAAAGAAAAAGTCAGGGCAATATAACCAACATCAAAACAAAATTATGTTCCTGGAAACATCACAAAGTGCCAAAAATTAAAAGAGATTTCTCCTATAGTAACCTGAAGAGGAATGTTCAAAAATACCAAAGGGATCTCCAATATGATAAAGAAATAGGGTCTCATGCTCCATAACTGTTCCCAGAGTCCTCAATGAAAACCAATTGCTCTATATCAAAATTCAGCCTACCAAAAGTAACTATAACACCACAGGTGACTATGATATCCAGGAAAGTAACTTTTGGAAAATTAGAAATGAAATTGGTAATGCAAATCCTAAGACAGAAAGCTAGATCTCGTGGTAACTAGAAAATGAACACAATTCCATGTAATTGGTCTCTGAGGAAATGCTCCATCTTGGGTTCTTTCTTTCTTTTTTTTCTTCCTTTGAAGTGCCAGTGTTCTTTAGAGTGCTGTTTCTGAGGTTTCTTCATTAATTTCCTCATGGCCAAATATCCCTGTTGGCCTCCAACTGAGCAATAATCATAACTGTATGATAATAATTTCTCTGCTTCACAATTCAACTTCTCAAGACAAATAATATAATTGGCTTATCAATGTTTATGCTTCCTATGGAGCTGGGTTTATCCAGGTTGCTTTATCATCCTAATTGGCTCTAATTTCTCATGTATAGTTAAGTGTGGAAGTCATACGGTGTATAGTGTGGGCCTTTTGCTTCTATGGCGCTAGAGCAATCAGCATGAATGCTATGTTTCAATTCCACAAGCAAACCTTCTCAATGGCAAATGTCTTACAGCCTGCGTTTTCGCTAGACTGAAGAGGTTGACTTGATGTTTATAGATATTCAATGTAATCTTATTGAATGTTGGAGAACAAACCTCTGCTAAAATTGAAAACATATTTTTGTTTTATCAATATGAGCTATCCTTTCTAATGCTAACGGGATTCTCGAGAGTCATTGACAGTGCTAGAGAAAAGAGCAAGGGAAGGTCCCCATATCCAATCAGTCTACTTCATCTACATGCATTTGCTAGGAACTGAGTGTGTTAGATTTGTAAAGTGGGTATTCTAAACATAAAATCAGTCAGTAAGGAAAACTGTAAAGTTTGGTAAAGAGCAGAAAAAGTTACTAAAAATTAAAGTACTTATATAAAGCACAGTGAAATTATTTACATACAAGCAAATAAATTTATGGTATTTTTTAATATTTTGAAAATATTATTTTAATTAAAGTATTAGTTTGTGTTCTATTAAAAGCATACTATATAATTAAACATAATTAATCTTACTAATAAGTTAGTATAAAATAACAATTTTCTAGAATTTAAAAAATTAAAACAAATGAAAATATGACTCTGAAATTCCATTCAATTCTACTTATTTAAAATTTCCATAGTGAATATAAGTCAATTAATTAAAAACAGTTATATCTCATAAGACATTTCATATCTGTAATGAAATGTCTTTAAGTTAGAAGGCCTATCAAGGTCATAATAATAGGTGATTCACATACATTGTTCACTGATATGTCATTTATTAAGGGCTAGAACTATATCCCCTCATTTAATCAACATGACTGTATCTCAGGAAATAAACCCTATTTACTACATGTAAAAATGGGAAGCTACAGTTATACAGTGCAAAGCTGAGGTTAGTTGCTTGGTTTTGGCACAAAAAATGAACAGGAGGAGAAGAGCTGATTGGAGAGGTTTAGGAATATGCATCCACATATACATGTGAATGGATGTATTTAACATCAATTTTTAAAAAGAGACCATAAATTTGAAAGAAAGTCAGGAAGGGCACACTGGAGTTTAAAGGGAAGAAAGAGAGAGGAGAAAACTATGCTCATATCATGGACTAAATTTTTTAATAGAGATTAAATGCAAATGAGATCATGTGAGCTCAGACAACTCAGTCATGCCACTTCTGTTCCCAACACCAAAAAGCAATTGTTTGATTTAGTAAGTTTGTTCTTTATTAAAAAAAATAAGGAGACAATGTATGATACACTAAACATAAATTTTACAACTTTCTGATAAGAAAGTCTTGTTGGGTCTGGAAAGATGTCTCAGTGGTTAAGAGCACTCACTGCTCTTCCGGAGTACCACGGTTCAAGTTCCTGCACCCACATGTTGATTCACACCTGTCTGTAACTCCAGTTCCAGGGAACCCAACATCTTCACACAGACATACAAGCAGGCAAAACACTAATATGCATAAAATAAACATACATAAATTATTTCAAAGGGGTGGGGAGGTGTTTGAGAGATGGTTCAGCTGTTAAGAGCACTGTCTGTTCTTTCATGGTTCTGGAGTTCATTTCCCAACAAACAAGAGGCGGCTCACAACCATCTATTAATGGGATCTGATTCCTTCTTCAGGTGTGCAGACAAAGCACCTACATACATAAAAGATATTAGATAAATAAATCGTTTTGAAAAAGAAAGCCTTGTCTATAAAGGGGTTATATTATAGTAGCAGCTGAAAGATTTCCGGGGAACAGTCAGAGCCTCATATAGAGTACAGTTAGAGTAAAAGGTCTATGATAGTTTAACATTTTGATTTAATAGAATTAAAAATAAAAGCAACAAAATATTTCACCTTAATATCAATTTTATTTACCTTTCATTTTCATTTTCAAACAGTCACATAACAATATGGAGTTTTTCACATGGATTTTATTTATCAGTTTGTGACATTCATATTTATTTATTTTATTCTTTAGAAAACAAGTTAAGTTTCTAGTTAGCTACAGTTTCAAACTCTGCTTTGGTACATACTGAGGCAGACAAAGCCCTGGCAAGAAGGGCCCCTCCCTCCTTGAGGACATTTTTCTCCAAGCTGATTTTAGTCTCAGGTATGCCATGGACTTGGCATATCTACCAAGCAGTGGCTAACCCCTTATCCCTCCCCAAAGCTTTAAGCTGTCCGGAGGAAAGAAAGAAAATCTACAGGAAGAAAGGGAGGCTAATCCCAGTCAAAGCCCACAAGACGGCATAGATAATGGACAGTGCTGACTCCAGGAGAAGAGAGTAGCATCTTGAGTTCTTTCTCCCTAAAAATAACATGAATCACTGGGGAGAGAAGGACAAAGAAGCAAGACAGAACGAAATGTACCAACTCCGAGTTCATCCGGAAATTTTCTAAAGAGGGAACTAATTATTATAGCTAAGCTGCATGCTAATTATGAGCTGTCAATGAAGATTTACACGGAGGATTTAGTCATTTCCTCTCTGGGCCTTTCTTGTTAACCTGCAAGGCTCACGGTGTTAAACCTCCCTGACATGGATTTATTAAGGCACTGTTCTCTACAGTTAAAATGTGTTTAAGTGCTGCACTTTTGTTATGTAAGATGTAAGATGCAGGGGGAAGCCATGCAGTCTATCTATTTCACAAATTTAAATAGGTTTGCTTCCTTTTTAAGTACGCACTTCTTATTCCATGGTCAACCACCAGGTAAGAAATTTGAAAGATGTGGTCCTCTAATTGAACGTGCCACTATTTCCCAAAACAATGACTCTATTCAGTGTCTCTTGAAGTTAACAAAATCATTGTTAACAAAAATAAAATACGGAAACAGCCATTAAAAAAAGTTCAACCTCACAGATATGATGGGAATGTTTCTTGCATCATGCTTTGATGATTCCGACAGACATGACAGATGAGTACTAACAGAAATAATGTTGAAAGGATTAAAAATTTAAAAATGGAAGGAATTGAGGCATTGAGAGTGTAGTTAATTGACAGAGTGCTTGATTCACACATGCATCCCAAGCTATGCAAAAGCCAAAATTCTATCCATTAACTTTTTTAAAGATGTAAATATGGGATTGCCAGTTTCGTTAATTGCTATTTATTTATTTATTTATTTATTCACTTTGTATTCCACCTGTAGCTCCTTCCCTCTTCTCCTCCCATGCTGCTGTCCTAGTCCACGGATAGGGAAGGTCCTCCTCCCCTTCCATCTGGCCCTAGCTTTGTCCTCCTCTATGGCCTGGCAAGGCTGCTCCCCCCTCAGGGGGAGGTGGTGAAAGAGCTAACCACTAAGTTTATGTAAGAGACAGTCCCTGTTCCCCTTACTAGGAAACACCACTTGGAGACTGAGTTGCCATGGGCTACATCTGAGCAGGGGCTCTAGGTTATCCCCATGCACGGTCCTTGGTTGGAGTATCAGTTGAACTGGACAATGCTAGCCTTTTGTACATTTTTTGAACCTTTAAAATCTTTGTCACAAGTCAAAGGTTACAAGAAAGCATTGCAGTGAACTAAATTTTTCAATGAGTTGCTATTTTCAAAGACAGTAAAATAATTACAATGTACATAAGAGTATACAGTAAATCATATTTCATTTTAAAGATCAAAATAGCGCTCTGAATTTAAGATGTATTGAGTTTTTATGTTACATAGATGTTTCTTGAGGGCCTTGTACCTGGGGTAAGCTTTGCTAAACTTGGGGAAAACATGCTCCAATGGGACGAGCAGATATCCTTTAAAATCATTGGTTGCCTTTGAATATGCATACTGCAAGTCCGAAAGAAGCAATACAGGATGAAGGAATGTTTAAAGATGGTTCTTTAATGAGCAAATGGGAAGAATGGGAGGAAACGAAGCAGCAGGAATTGAGGGGACATGATTTGATGGCTTAAGTGAAAGAGATAAATGGCCAATAGGCATTTTAAAAGCTTCAACATTTCTGCAATGAAAACTACTTATCTTAAAATACCACCTAACCCCAATCAGAATGACTACTATGAAGAAATTTGACAAACTCAACTGAGTATCTAGGGTAAATGTAAAAAAAAATGTATTTACTGCTAGAAGCAGTATAAACTAACAGAGACATTAAGAGAATCTGGGGTTTCTCAAAATATTAAAAATAAAGCCACGATTCAAAACCAGCTATACCACTTCTTGGCACATACCCAAAGAAATCCATATCCTACCACAGAGATAATTACATATCTATGTTTATTGCTATTGTGAAATGTAAGCAGCCTCCATATGAACCAACAGATCAATGAGGCTGAAATTTAGCATATGCATACACACACATACACATACACACAATGGAAAGCTACTCAGCTATAAAGAAAATACAGTCATGACACTTGGAAGAAAATGGATGACTTTGAAAAACAACATTAATCATTGTCCCTAAAGCTAAGAAACACACACTGTGTGTGTGTCTATAAATTGATGTAAATGGGAAAAGCAAAACAAGTAGAAAAAACTGAGATATGAAAAGTTCTAATGAATGGGGGAAACAATTTGGAACATGTAAGGAAAGAAAACACCATGGAGGTAAATTACAAGGATTAAAAAGAAGTGTGGAAGATTATTTTTTTCCTTTTTTAAATTATTTTAAGTAATTTATTCATTTGCATATTAATCACAGGTTAGGTACTTTGTATCCCAGCCATAGCCCCCTCCCTCATTCCCTCCCACTCTCCCCATCCCTCCCTCATCTTCTCCCTGCCCCCCTCCAAGTCCACTGATAGGGGAGGACCTCCCCCTCTTCCATCTGACCCTAGCTTATCATGTCTCTTCAGGGCTAGCTGTAATGTCCTCTTCTGGGATCCAGTTAGGCTGCTCCTCCCTCGGGTGGGAAAGGGGGGCAGTCGACAAGCCAGGCATTGGGTTCATGACCGAAATAGTCCCTGTTCCCCTTACTAGGGTACCCAGTTGGGAGGAAGATTATTAAGAAGAAAGGAGAATACCCTAAAACACACATATTCAAAGAAAACAAAAATAAAAGAAAGAAACAAACAAAAAACCAAAAAAAATTTTGAAAACGCTATGGTGATATCTAATAGCTTAAACACTATTTAAAAAATAAAAATATATATAAAGAACAGATAATAGTTACACAATAATCACATCATCATCTAACAGGCATTTTTTTCTGTTTTCCTTTTAAAACAATGGAGTAATATATGTACCATATACTCAGTGTGTATGAATTCACATATGTACAAGTATGTTCAAACACAGTCCAAGAAAGCAGTGATTGCAATTTGTATAGGAATGTAACCAATAGAACTGGACATAGTTTGTATCCCTGTCCTTGGCAGCAGAGCACAGCACAGAGTGCTCTGTTCTAGTATTATAATTTGCTTATCTATAAGGTACTCATGTATCAGAAGACAGATTTATCTACAGCATCTCAAATCAAAACCACTCTGATATCTTCCTATTAAAAAATAAAAGGGGGACCAGGCAGTGGTGGTGCACAACTTTAATCCCAGCACTCAGGAGGCAGAAGCAGGAGGATCTCTGTGAGTTCAAGGCCAGTCTGGTCTACAGAACTAGTTCCAGCACAGCCAGGGCTACACAGAGAAACCCTTTCTCGAAAAAAACAGAAAGAAAGAAAGAAAGAAAGAAAGAAAGAAAGAAAGAAAGAAAGAAAGAAAGAAAGAAAGAAAGAGAAAGAAAGAGAGAGAGAAAGAGAGAGAAAGAAAGAAAAGACTATGTTGATGAGTGCTTGTGAGAAAACACCAAGAAGACAATCTTGTGAGTTCAGTTTCTTCAAAACACAGAATTGTTCTTGGTGCAGAGGAAAGGAATGAGTTTATTCAGCTATTGTTATTAACGTGCCTCTAGGAAAAGCATGTTTTTGCCACATGTGGCTTGTTCTTGTGATCAGACACTTTACTCAGGTGACTCTCTTAACCCTCAGAGTATAAATTGTCAGATGCTCTCAGTAAAGTTGCTAGTGCATAAGTTTTTGAGTTGACCTCATTTTCAAGCCCTGCTTTACCACGTACAGGACACAAACTAAAGTTGTAAACAAAAGTATATTTTTATTTAAATCTTAGGAATGAAATTGCAGGGCAAAAAGATGTATGAGCCTGCTTTTTTTATTACTTATTTGTTATTTCTTTAGTTAGTTAGTTAGTTACTTAGTCATTACATTTTTTCACTTTGATTCCCTGCTGTGGATCCTTCCCTTGTCTCCTCCAGTCCCACCCACGCTCCCTCTTCTCCCCCTATTCCCCTCCATAGTCCACTATAAGGGAGGACCTCCTCTCCTTCTATCTGATCCTAGCCTTTAGGTCTCATCAGGACTGGCTGCATCATCTTGTTCTCTGGCCTGGAAAGGCTGTACCCCCGAAGGGGGGTGATCAAAGAGCCAGCCACTGAGTTCATGCTCGATACAGCCCTGTTCCCATTACTAGAAAACCCATTAGGAGACTGAGTCTATGTGTTACATCTGAGCAAGGGGTCTAGGTTGTCTCCATGCATAGTGCTTGGTCTCTACAGGGTCCCCTGGGCCAAGGTTTTTGGCTCTGTTGGTCTGCTTTTGAAGCTTCTTTCGAACTATAGATTTCAGTATGTTTATCCTATATTATATATCGAATATCCACTTATATATGAGTATATACAATGTGTGCCTTTCTGCTTTTCTTTTTCTAATGTTAATTTTAATTTTTATATTAATGACAGTTTATTCACTTTGTATCCCAGTTGTACCCCCCTCCCTCATCCCCTCCCAATCCCATCCTCCCTCCCTCATCTCCTCCAATGCCTCTCTCCAAGTCTACTGATAGGGGAGGTCCTACTCCCCTTCCCTCTGACCCTAGCAATCAGGTCTCATCAGGACTGGCTGCACTGTCTTCCTCTGTGGCCTAGTAAGGCTGCTCCCACCTTAGGGAGAGGTGATCAAAGAGCCATCTACTGAGTTCATGTCAGGGACAGTCCCTGTTCCCATTACTATGGAACCCACTTGGACCCTGAACTGCCATGGGCTACATCTGTGCAGAGGTTCTAGTTTATCTCCATGCATGGTCCTTGGTTGGACCATCAGTCCCAGAAAAGACCCCTGTGCCCAGATTTCTTGATTCTGTTTGGAGCTCCTGTCCCCTCCAGGTCTTTCTGTCTCCTCCTTCTTTCCTAAGATTCCCTGCACTCTGCCCAAAGTTTGCCTATGAGCCTCAGCAACTGCTTTGATACACTGCTATGTAGAGTCTTTCAGAGGCCCTCTGTGGTAGGCTCCTGTACTGTTTCCTATTTTCTCCCTCTTCCGATATCCATCCCTTTTGCCTTTTTAAACTCTATTACTATATGTAGAATGAGTACGCGTCCAAGTCTCTTTACAAAAGTTTGACTCTAGGTTTAAATATTTTTTTTTCAAATCTGAACTGAGTTATAGAATTTTATTTTCAGTTTATCATTTAGATTTAATTAAACATACATCTTGGGGTGATCTGTCTTAACTTTGTGTGAATTTTCCCCTCATTGTATACTTTGCCTGTTTTTCCATTGATTATGTCATAACTAAGGGACCAGCATTACAAACTCTTATGTTTTATATAAGTCACAGTTAAGAGATGAAGGAAGGCGATTAAATGTCAAAATTTGCATTCTAATGGTGTTAGAAAGGCAATTCAATATGATAATTCTTTAATTCAGTAAATAGAATAATTTTCCATTTAATTTCACCTTCAAGTTGTAGTTGTAATTATTAACACACATAATCAACCTGTTAAGCAATTAACACTTTCCAAAACATGCTGTATTAGTAAAGAGATACACAATATATTCTGTCTATGAAGGAAGACAAGGAAGATTCTCGGCTTTGGGAAGATAACAGCGAGCACACATGCTCAGCAGTGGCATTAAGTGGAAATGAGAAAGATAAAGTCTCACCCACAATGCAGCCTCATTATTAACATAGAAGGAAAAAAGTGACTCAGAGTCTATATTTAACCTACTCTTCACAATACATTGTTAACTAGACAACAATAAGAGTTCCAAAATTCTGAGAAAAAATGTGTAATAAAATGTTAAATAATCAAAACATAGATTAAGGAAGCCCAGGACATATTTGAAAAGCTGATAAAGTCAGTCTTTCCTATTTAGTACGGGAAGACTTAGAGCTTTAGAACGTTTACACGATTTTCTCTATGGGGAGCAGAAAGCCGTGAGTGAGGGCCTGTGTGAATATTTGCTATAAACACAGGTATCACTACATCAAAGACTCCCTCTAAAACCTCAGTCCAGTGGAAGAGACAAATACACTCCCAATTGAGTGAGGTACTGAGTGAGGGATGGCAAAGCCTTCCTTGGAGTCCTCCTGCATATGTTGACAGTGCGGAAAATGTCCACCGTAGCAGCAACACCTCAACATTTATAGCCTGCTCCTTTACAGTCCCAGCTCCTAGAGACATTAGCTAAATCTGTGTCACTGTTCAGCTGTATATAGCAACCCTGTCTCCTTATTCACTTGTATGCAGAGACCCTGTGCACCTGTGTATAAATATATACAAGCTGAATTTCCAGTGTTGCCCAAGTTTTCTCCATTGGAGACCTCAGGCTGCTTGATGCCAGCTTTTCTGTGTCCCTGTGTCTGTGCTTTGTTGTTGCCTTGCTGCCCCTTGAAGCTGTACAAGGATACAGCAGCGCTCAGTAGTAAGAGTATGTTACAGGTTTGTCTTTGACTATTATATAAACATTCATCTTCCAAAATTATTTATATATATATATATATATGCCATGAAACTATGAAGACAGCTTTGCTTATATTTATATTTGTATTTACCTTGAAACATTAGACATCTATATATTATTATTTTTTTCTTTTTCAGTCAGTCTCTTGTGATATTGCCCTAATTAAACTGGAACCTAATATATTCACTATGAGGTTAGGCTATCTCAAACTTAGAGGAAACCTCCTGCCTCTGTCTTCCACATGCTGAGATAATAGGCAAACATGGGACCACATCCAATGATGAGAATAATTTTACACAAATATTTAAAATTCAGTTTTTCTAGCCTAAAGCCATTTCATTGGTGAATTTATCTCACATTTTAACTTAATAGTAGAAAAGCACTGTTTTATAAATTTATATCATACCTGCTCTTACAATTAAGTTGAAAATGATTAGATTATGGCTAGTTCCTTTGACATGTGTTTACTTTAATGAATATTCGTATTTAACAACTGTCACCACTGGCAATTAACACCATTAAAATTTCACAATTAAATACATTTGTATGAGGAACGTTAACTAATGCATACATAATTGAAATCATCTCTTTTACTTAAAATGTAAAAATATTGCAGGGTGTTATTTTCTTAATTCAGAAATATTTTATGTTAGACTGAAGAGATGGCTCAGTGCTAAAAGTGCTCGCCCACCACACAGCCAGGTGACTAGATGCTAGACGCCATCGCCCGCTTTCAGTCCCCACCTTGATGGGAGGGCAGGTGGAGATCACAGGATCATCTGATAGCTAGCCTGAACTGTGCAAAATGGCAGCAGATAAGAGAATCCCTGCCTCAGCAAGATGGAAGGGGAGAACAGGCTCCCAAAAGGTGTCCTCTCACCTCATGGCAGATACATGCCTGCACTCATATGTGCATATCACACACACGCATACACACATGCATGCACACACTTCTTAGACATCAACTAAGTTGAATACACATTAGATTTTTTTAGTTTTAATTTGATCATTTTAGTCATCAAAATGATATATATACTAGTATATAGGGAAATTTTAATGCTTTTATCAAAATTCTATACCCCTCTCTAGCAACAGCTAGAGTGACCTTTTCCCCAAACTGTTTTTTTTCTAAATAAATGTTAATAACTAAAAGCAATGAATGTTTGTTTTTGAAGTTCATTGACACTTACTGTTTTAATCCCCATATTGAGTTTCATACCTGCGCTGATTTAGGCATCTTCATGCTGGCATCTTATCCCTAGTGGTTTTCAGAAGCCTTATGTTTATCAAATGCAGAACAAGCCCTTGTTGCTCTTATTTTGTTTTTCTTATACTTTTCCTTATTCTTATATAAAACAAGTGTCATAGGAGCAGCCCACTCTTCCTTTTGGATACTGTGATATCACTCAGGCTTAAAACACTACATTTTATTTGGTGGATACCAAAGATGTGTTAAGTGAATAAACTTTTGTGTGACCAAATTTCCCTTTGTGAAATGATGAAATTATTAATAATGTCTTAAATTTAAATAATTTTCTAATTATTAGATAATTGGAGAAATATTAGATATTATAATTAGATAATAATTAGAAAATTATTAGAAACAGACATTTCACATAAGATTCTGTCATGAAGATATGCTTACTCTCATAATATGAGCTAAAGATGAAACAGGGAATTCTGTAAATATCCAACCACTATGATCAGTTAAAATACCTTATTATTTTTAATTAAAATTAAAAAAAACTTCATTTGTTATAAAGAAATATTTAGGTTAATTTTATAGTTTTTCTTTCCCCCTACACTCATCTCAGCTTCTGGGAATAAATATGTCCTATTTCCTCAGGAATTTTTCTTTATTTTTATTATCTCTTTGTTTATGAGATTCAATAAAAAATCATTTCCACAGAGCTATTTCCAATCTACCCAATGACATCTAAATTCTAAGAAAAGCAGTCAAATATTCCTTAAACATTTTTTACAATTGAAATTAAATATTGGATTTTATTGATTTTCCAAATATACCCATGACACCTAAATTCTAAGAAAAGCAGTCAAATATTCCCTAAACATTTTTTACAGTTGATAGTAAACGTTGGATTTTTATTGATTTTCTACGTATAACCTGGTACTTATTTTATTTTGTAAGGATAGAACAGAGTCCATTTCCATGCAGGTGGGTGATATGATGTGGCTTTTCACCATCACAACAAAATTGTTTCTTAGGCCACTTTTTTGACTTCCAAATAAAAACCTATACCTTCACCTATATGAAGCAAATCACTCCTCAACCCACATAATTTAACCTGGAAGACTACTTTTATATGAATGGCTTCAGATGAATTAGGTGTGCTCAGTGTGCTTAGTCTTGCTTTTCAATCCTTAAATAGCAATAGGTTTTAAAGTGGTATAATACCATACATTAATAACCAGTGTTCATGATGGATACTTTCTATAGTAACACTCCACTCTCATAATTACAAGTGATAGAATTATGACTGAATTCCATGAAGACTCAGCAACAACTTATTAACATTGTATATCCTGTTAATGAAATGAAAACTGAACCTACTTGCCCACATTACAATAAGGAAGAAAATAATACTGTTGGTGGATATGTACCAGAATGTTGAAATGAGTTTGTGGAGTATTTGTAATTACTTGATTGATGTGGAAACGCTCTACAGACACAGAAACCTTATTCCCTGTTAAATCACATGCCTTTCAATTACTGTAGCTGCAGCTATGTGAGGCAGATGGGTAATGGGGCCCCCTGGGTGGACGGGTTCTCTTCAGATGAGGCTGGGAGCAACAGGAAGAAGGGACACAAGCCACTGTGGTGTGTACAATTCACCTATGACTTTCTTTCACAAAAGTTGCCTTAGCAACTAAGCTGTTAACGAATTCCTGTTTTCCTCTTCTGGATGTTCTCAATTAGCACAGATTCCCTTCCAGAAACCCCTGTTGTTTATCACCTGCAGAAAGCAAATAGTAGCTAAGAAGACCACCCATAAATTCTTTGCAATCCAAGGCTGTGGGAGACTGATTATAGTCATAGAGAGGCTTCCACTTAGGTGTGGTATGCAGTGTGAGAGAAAGCAATCTGCATGAGTTCATGACCCTTCCCATCACTCCATCAGTGGTCATGGTTCCCTCTCACAGACCAGCAGAGAGATACTCAAAGAAAAACTCAACAACTTCTAAGCTCAGGAAGTATCATGCACTTGAAAATTAGAAGAAAATAAAATGAATTAAAAACATCCACCTCTATTAAGTTTCACTAAATAAAGGAACTAATGTATCTTTGAAAACAAACACGATTTTGCCTAATTTACCAAGACACTGGGTTCTTTTCCAATACTAACACTGAACCTATTGACTGGATTTTTGAAAATATTGTTCCTGCCAGATGGAGGCAAGAGTAAAATACTTTAACACATAGCTGCCCAATTCCCAGCCTGTGACTTTGAAAGAACAGATGCATGCAACCAGGTAGTGGGCCATCCATCATCCAGTCAAATGTGATTTTAAAACATCTTGGATCCCTCTGGCAAGGTCATTGCTCCTACCTGGGAAAAAAAATTCCACATGAAATAGGGAAGAAAAAGCCAATTTTCTTTTCCTGCCATTGTCAAGAACAAAGAGCAAATGCATTAACCCTTCCTGCCTGGGGCTGTTCATCAAGGTGATGATGTAATGATTCAATTCTTTGGGACTCTCATGGTTAAGGACAAGGATTTACAATCTTTTTTAATATAAAATATCTTTTTTATTAATTACATTTTATTAACTCTGTATCCCAACTGTATCCAGCTCCCTCATTCCCTCCCAATCCCACCCTCCCTCCTTCATCTACTCCCTATCCTTTTCCAAGTCCCCTTTCATCTGACCCTGGTTTAACAGGTATCTTCAGGACTGGCTGCAAAGTCCTCCTCTGTGGCCTAGCAAGGCTGCTCCTCTCTTGCAGGGTGGGGATGTCAAAGAGCCCGCCATTGAGTTCATGTCAGAAATAGTCCCTGTTCCCCTTACTAGGGAACCCACTTGGATACTGAGCTACCATGGGCTACATCCGAGCAGAGGTTCTAGGTTATATCCATATATGGTCCTTGGTTGGAGAGAGGATTTACAATCTTAATGCAAGTGTGTGTGTATGTGTGTGTATATGTTTCGAGACATAGAGACAGAGACACACAGTGAGACAGAACAGCTGAATGGTGCCCTTTGGTGGTGCAGCTATCACAAGCAAGCAGGCAGCGTATAAACTTGAACATTAAAGTTTTCTTAAACATTCCAGTCAGAAAAGGAAAATAACAGTTAAAACTAATGTAAGTACAATGAAGAGGTGAGTTCTTAGGTTCAGTTCTTACTACTAATGCAAACTAATATGAATTAGGAATCAAGACACTGCCATTTCAAAATGATGAGCTCTTATCTTGCTTGATAAAGCAACAATTATGTGGAGTCTTATGATTTTACAGTATGTATATACACACACATAAAATATGTACATACATGTATATGTTTATATACAGAAAATTCTGTTCTTAAATTATTAAGTCACTACAACTTTTAAAATAATTATAATAACTATTTAACAATAACAATTCTAATACATTAAGTAAACATTTGATTGCCGAAATGACATAGTTTGGTTTTTTTTTTGGACAAAAGTTAAGGGCTTATTGAAGGTTTCACTTTTCTAAAGCTAATTCTGACAACTACAGTATTTATGCCATTATTCCATTAGTATTTTATATAGCTACTGAGTATGATATTCACAGAGAAATTTTGTGTACCTTATCTACAACATAGTCTTTTGTAAGATGACAATGAACTTCCATTTTGCTTCACTAATTAGTTGTTTTAATATATTAATGACAGAGTAATCATATGGTCTTAGATAGAGCAAGGCCACCCATGTGATAGAATTTGAAAGATATCATGCAGGAGGAGATCCCTCAAGATCAATTGTTAATCATTTTAGAGTTATTCCTGTCATTAAAGTTTTACAACTTTGGCATTTCTTTCAGGAGATCTTACGACAATATTGAAAGCCTTGGGAGGGATTATATAACAATCCTGAATCAACTGATAATTGTGCTTTTTATGAACATTTTATGTAGATTTAGCAAAAATATAAAATTAGATGAACCTATAGGAGGGTCATTCCCAAGCGAGAAGAAAGGTGTTAGGTTAAAAGTCTGTACAGAAAGATCAGAAGAGTGTAGAAGGTGACAGAAACACAGGCTTCCTGACATTGACCCAACAGTCAAGCTTTTAGGTCCTGAAGCACATATTTGCTGCACTGCCACACAGGGAAGTGAAAAATCAATGAAACTGCTTACCTACATCTCAATATTCTGGTTGACATCAGACACACTCTGTGACACATGAATATATATCTGAATGATGTCAAAATGCTACATGATATGGTAGAAAACTTACTTGGACCCCTCAATCTTGTAGAAAAAAATGTTATATTCATGGTAAATTTAGTGTTGATTGTGTGGATGGGATAGTGCATGTTAATTTTTACATTTTCTTCACTAATTCAAAACTAAAAGTTTTCCTTTGGTTGCATACTAGACTGTCTTAGTAGACCTAAAATGGTGCTTCCTGATCCCCGTTCCAAGAACGTGAAGTGTAGTTGGTCTAACACTGAGATTTCTATAAAAAAACATCCCCAATAATTCCAATATGATATAAATATTTAGAACTTCCATAGGAGGAAAGTTCTACTAGGTAGGTGTAAATACTTAGTCACATAGTCGCGGGGCCCAAGAGCTTGGCAGTGAGGAACATAGAATTGCCAGGCTGCCAGACACACTAAAAATATTCTAACCACCTTCTAATCCTGAGTAAATACTAGTTGTAAAGTAAGATTGATCTCTCTTTGAAATTGCATAAAAGATCAAGGAGGGGTTATACAAACATAGCAATATGAGAAGAAAAAGGTTAAGAAGCACATTCCTGAGAGATGTTGTCAGTGGTCCGAATGAATGCTAAGATAGCTTATAAAAACTCAAACAGAAACTTATTCATGAGATGTGCTCCAGCCAAACCCATTCCATTTTTAATTAAGAAAGCAATAAATGTTTCAGTTAGAGAAACAAAAAAATAAGCCATTCTTTATATATTTAATATTTAC
Organism: Pachyuromys duprasi; assembly: GCA_028658305.1. NCBI lineage: Eukaryota > Metazoa > Chordata > Mammalia > Rodentia > Muridae > Pachyuromys > Pachyuromys duprasi. The sequence goes on along the minus strand of CM053763.1, from coordinate 50,018,824 downwards.
AAAGAATACATGGCTGACTTAAGCAATGTTTATAATTTATTAATTTCTTTTTATCTATATATTTTCTAAAGGATATTCTAGCCTAATTTAATATTTTTATTTACTTGGGAATTACTATTTCTTGGAGACTCATGCACTTATTTAATGTTAACGTCATTGTTTAGATGGCACAAACTGGTATTTCAAAGGCCAGCAGGAACGTATCACTATTGTACACTTGTAAGCTTCTTTTTTTTTTCTTTTATGTGCTAACAATGAAGAAATGTCATAATATGTCTAAAGTTACCAGTATATTCCTGTTCTAGAGGGAAAACTTCATCTCTCTCATTTCCACACACACAAAAAAACTTTGATAGGATTATACCAGTGTAATGGCTAGAGTTTTTAACTGGATAAAATGGATTCAGAAATTTTATTCAAATAATAAAAATCTTTATAACATGTGCCACATTGGTCCTTGAGAGCTGAAGAGTACATGGGGCTCTTCCTATCTGTTTCTGTGCATTCTATCATTTGGTTGGCTGACAGGTGGTGGGATGTCTATCATATGGCCCGTAAAATAGCCCTCATGTGATAAATCTTTGAATGAATTCAGTTTACAATGGCTAAGGAAATAATTGCACTTATAATAACATATATGTTTGTGTAACGGCTAAAATTTGTTTCAGTTGGCAATTATTTTTCTTACTTGAAAAAATGTTTAATCGTTCAGAATTATGACAAAAATGATAAGGTAAAAAATAAATGTTTGTGTTTAATTCCAAAACATTAATTTTAAATTGCTTTCTACTTTCTAGGTTTCCTTATAAATGCCCAACATCTCCTGTACACTGTAAAACATTTAAGGTTTTGTTATTACACATTAGGTATAAAATGTATTTCCAAAGATTCATGGGTTTCATCATAGAACTCCAGTGCAGCAATGTTCAGAGATGTGGTCTTTGGGTTCAGGAAATATTTGGGGTATGAAAGCTCTAACCTTACAAATAAATTAATCTATTAGCAGATTTCAAATATTATGGGTTATTGGGAAGTGCTGGAGTCTTGGGAGCTGGGACCTCACTGTAAGAAGTGGGTCCTCAGGAGTTCTCTTAAGGACTGGATCTTGGCTTGCCTTTCACTCCTTCCCTTACTTTGCTTGCTGGCCACGTTACAGGAAGTAGCCTCTTCTTTAACTTGCTCCACGCAACAGGGCACTCTGTCTTACGTAGTGCTAAAAAGAGTGCAGACATCCAACCACATGCTGAAACTCCAAGGAAATAAATGTGCCTCTTATATAAAGAATTTATTTCTTTCAGTTATTTTATAAAGAAGCAAAAATCCTACTAATACAGACCTGAATTTAATAAAACTAAATAATTTAAAATACTTGAGGCCACATGCAATGGATGTGTCACAGAAGGATGCTATGACTCTGTAGAGAATACTGTCCAATGGCCATGGTCTGTATCTTACATGTTCTCCCAAGGCCCAGGAAGTAAAGGCTGCATCCTCCGTGCGTTGTGTTATTGGGATATAGTAGAACCTTTGGTAGGTGGGGCTTAGAAGAAAGGAGGTTGGCCATTGGAATGATGCCTTCAAAGGTGATATTGGGACTCTAGGCCCTGTCCTTGTTGCTCCGCCATGAGGCAAGCTTCTTCACTCTGCCATGTGATCCCCACCATGATATCTCAGTTCACCACAAACCCAAACTCGACACAACCAACTGACCATGACCTGAATCCATAAAACCATGAGCTGCAACAAGCCCATCTTCTTTTTAATCGGCAGCTTCCGATATTTTTATCACACTCACAGAAAGTTAGGGTAACATTAGGGTTTCACTGGGATGCTTCCAGACTAGGCATTGCATGTGTTAATCAACACATGCAATGATTGTGTCTAATGAGAACTAAAAGGGATAGTTTAGAATCTCAAGTCATGAAAACATCAAATTACTCTAATGCCATATCTTCTCCTGAATCTAGTACTAACAGTCCTCAGGAGTCAAATGAATGAATAATCTGTTTTTCAGGTAGGCGTTTTCAAAGGGTGTGAACTGATCTAATCCCAACAACATGCTAAATGGATACTAAGTAGAAGAGGCTTGGGGCCTATCTATCCACCAGCTGTGCTCAGGATGAAGAAGAAAATCTCCATCTGTTTTCTAATAGCAACATTAAATCTGAGACTACTGGCTATTCTGAGTGATGGAAACTCTGACAAAATTTCGATGATCAAGAAGCATACAATATTAGCATTCTCTCATTTCCATTTGTTCACCCCAAAATCAGTATCAGTAAAATGGGAACTACAATATATTTAAACCCTGTAAAGTATATCTACACAATAATTCTTTTTATTTTGGGTTGTTTAGTTACTTTTGAGGGTATATTTTAGTTATATTTATCCTTTCTTCCTGCCTCCAAACCTGTCATATTCCCTTCTCCTCCCTTTTTCAAATTCATGTTCTCTGTTTCCATTATTTATTGTTGTATGCATATATGTATTTGTATATGCACATATATTCCTTGTATGTGTTGTTTTAGGAAAGATTACTTGGCACTGCGCAACCAATTGGTGTGCTCTTCCCTGGGGAAGAATACCTCTCACACTCCCAGCTTTACTCAGTTGTCTGTAGTCTTTTTGTAGGGTTGAGGAATCCTGGTTTTTTGTTTGTTTGTTTGTTTGTTTGTTTAACCTGTACAGTTTGGCATGGTCCCTGGAGGGCTCCCTGTTCAGCTCATATTTGGGTGGTCATGTTGGTGAGACTTTATGCCATGACGTGGCTAAGAAACAATCTCACAGAAAAGTGCCTGATCTTCTTTCTCTTAAATCTTTCACACTGTTCCCTGAGCCGTAGGTGCAAGAGTCTTCTGAGGATGTAGCGCTTGGGTCTTCTGTCTGCCAATTTTTAGGTCTAAATCCTGTGGCTACTCAGATTCAATGGTGGTCACTGGGCGGCCAGTGCTACAATACTGGGGTGGTTAACCACTTTCTGCTTTCCCAGTTCATCCTTTTATGACTTCCTTCAGATCTCACGCTTGGAGGAAGCATTCACATACACTCTTCATTAAAGAATAAAGAATCGTTGGAAGAGAAGAAAGGCTGGCAACCTCAAATAGCATTTATCCCATGTTATATTACTTACGAAAGAATTTTTAGAAAATTAATCCACATTAAAAAGAATTCACGAACTAGAAAAATCATAAAATGTATGCTGAGGACTAGCTTATTCACCTCTGAGTACACAGACATTGGATGTGCTATAGAAGAGAGATGGCTAGCTCAATCCAAAAAATGAACTATATTTTATTTCTATATTATATAATTTTAAAGCAAGAAAAGAAAAAATCAGTCAACTTTATTTTAAATATAGTCATGGTTGACATCAATTTGAGATGAAATAAGACTAAAATACATGTCTCTTTTTTAACCACCACAAATTATTTTAATTGCAAACTTAGTCTTATTTAATAGCATCTGAAATTAGCACCTTGTTATCTAAGGTTTGTCCATATAAGACAATGTGGTGAAAAAAGAACTGCATGAATCAAAAGCACTTATTCTGCTAACTAAGATGTTCTAAATTCAACTGTGTGCCTACTGTTGTGCTTTGGATGAGGACATATGACATACATTCTCCTGTTTTTTAATTTCGCTGTGCTATAGCAATAAGAGTGATATGGTGTGTTAACCCCACCTATATAATTTAAATGTATCTAATAAGCAAAAAAATACCTTTAATGGAAAGATTCCTTACCACTAGTAGAAAAGGTTTCTCTCATCTTCTTACAGCCATACTAAAGCTAAGATAAAAGTTCAACAAATGGTCTACATGCCTTTGGGAAGGAGTGAGGAGTTCATATTTTAGAGGTACTCAAAGGAGAGCCCCACATCAATTACAATCTGCAAGCTGCTGCACATTTGCTTTAATGAACTTCCATTCATATTTGGCTTCTCTGAGTCTTTGTTCCTGGAAGAAGCCCGTGATCCCTCATTTCCAATTAGTGAGCCTTGTCTTCTGCGGTAATAGGTGGCCACCACATCATAGTCTTTGAGTTTTCAGGCTCAATTAAAACAGTGATAGTAAGTTTTGGCTCAAAATCAAGGCTGTGACCCCTACAACCATCACATCCACTTTAATCTCCTTCAGTTCTCTTCCCTGACAAATCCTCTGAACACCATAATTGCCCCTTCCGATTGCACTTCCAAATACCTGCGTCTGTTCCCAGGAGAATCAGTCCAGAGGAGTCAAAAGTGTTATAAGTTAAATCACAACAAAATTACACGTTTGCAAAAAAATTAACAAGCATAAGTTTTGTTAAGGACATAGAACACAAATACCTTTTAAAGTTTTATGCATTTCATGACATCCTGTCTAAATAAAGATGATCTAGCTACACAATTTAAAATTTTGGAACCTAGACATAAGTTACATAGTGACATTAAAAGCAAAAGGTGGGTACTATTTAAAAATACAAACATGCAATGTGGGCAGCTATATTCATAGTCAGCATAATTTTTTTCTCAATAACTACTATAGTATGTATTATCAGAAAACCAGTCACTACATACGCTTTTAGGTCCTATAAAATTAGGAATTCAACTTCCACTAAACAATTATATGTGTTTCCAATAACTGGCTTGCTATTTTGATCTCTTCCAAGATGTCAAAATCTCGTCCAGGCATTTGCTGTAAATGCAACACTACTTCGAGATTGGGATCTTATTAGCTTCTAGCATTTCTACTGGCATTTCTTCTTTAAAGGTTTGGATTTCTTAAAACATCAAGAATAAAAGCTTGATGTGTTATGCATTGTCATTTATGTTATCTACTTTATTGGAAGAATGAATATCACAGTAAATACACAAGCCTGCATTCTATTTCCCTCCTTTATTGGAAACTTTCTGGGTACAGAAAGACAAAAAAGTCAAAATAAAACAAAACAACAACAACAAAAAACCTAAAAACCTTAATCTTAGTTTAAGTATGAAAAAAGGTTAATGAAGTAATATTATATTACATGACATTAGTAATGACAACAAATTATAATGAAATTAAAATATATTGTTTTATCTGCATCTATTTAGAGATACACACATACATATAAATACATATTGCATGTCATATGTCATTTATATATGTGTATATATTAATCAAAAGAGCTAGGGAGTAGAAAGGAGAAATCAAATCATATTTGAGCAATCAATATCATTTACATTTTCACTTGTTTGTGTATATGTACTTTTTTCTCTATTTGTACACACAGTAAAGAAAAAACAAACAAAGAAAAAATGAAAAAAAATCTGTTTTCTGTAGTGCCTTTTTTTTTCCCCATTGAAACAACCTCTATTGTCAGCAGAAGCTCTGCTAATTGAAATGTATTCTATCCTTGCCAAGGCAGAGAGGAGATAGATCATTAAACCAAGCAACAGCCGTGGTCAGGGCAGGGTGAGGGTGCTGAGCTCACACTGTGACTTCTCCTGGTGCTCCCCACCCTCTTCTCCCTTCTCCTTCCTTCTCCACTGCCTCCTGTTCCCATGAGCAGCGGAGGCCTCCAGGAAACCTGTCCTGCAGGTGTTTCCAAAACTGAACAAAGGGCTTCACTTACAGAAGGAAAGGGGCGGTGATGCCAAACTGCACAGGCAGTTGAGCAGGAGTTGGCTACTTTTATTATTTTTAACTGATTATTTAAAACATTGGTGCCAAGTATAAAAGAAATACCTGAAAGCCATCCTGGCTGCCTAGATCTTTCCTTCCGGCTCTGCTAGGGAAGAGAAGAGTTGATATTTTCCTGCCCTGAGCCATGCTCACACCACAAAACTGCAGACATGCAGATTTACCAAATTCCCCAATGCAAAAACTGCATTTAAATATGTACTTTTGTCCAAATACTGAGTCTTTGGATAAAACCCTTTTTTAAATCAGTGATTCAAACACTTTTTTAAAATACAGTAACATATGAGACACCACCGTTTCATTCATTAATTTCAAGAACATTTTCATTCAGTGATTGATTTTCTGACACACTAATGTACAAATAGTCACAGACTCTGGCTCCTCCACCTTTATCCTTTAAAGCGAAAGCTCCTTTCCCCTTTAAACAAATACAGCTTCTTTCTCAATAAGCACTTAAGTACGTGTGTTTAATGTTATTTGATAGAAACAGGAGAGATTAAAAAATTAAAACTTTATAATTTGCTTTTTCTTACTTGGGAAAAGGACTGAGGCTGGATTTCTTAGGAGTGAATGTGCTCTTCAAATGAAGACAAGGTAAAACTGCAACACTTCAGAATGGAAATGTTACTCAGAAAATCTTTAAAAATTTGTGTCTTAGCATTTGGTTGGTGGGTTGCCAAGGGATAATATTTGGTTAGGTGGTTGAAGAAGATACATCGGTATTATGTAAATTTTTACAAAGTTATGAGTTATGTAAGTATTGACAACAGAGAGAATACACTTAATGCAATGACTAGGCCAATCTGTTCTAATTTTCTCAACACATAAGTTAGCATTCAGCATCAATGGAAGCAAATCGTCTGTTGAAACAAGAGTTGGGCCTTCCTTCTTCCCTAGCCCAACTGTGCTCTACTCTGTCACAGATGCCAGGAATGCTTGAGAGAGTTTGTTTCCATTGGTTCTTCCCAGAGAAATTTTAATTCTTAGAAATAAAAGGGTTTACAATCATAGGCATGGCACGTGTGTGGCTTGGATGTTCACATAGCATGTAATTAGTAGCCTATCGTATAGTCTACACAACAGCTTTTACTATTGCCAGGAAACATTTGACTTCCCAGGATACAGATTAGCCTAGTGACTGCAAAAATAAAGGAACACACCTTTAGTGTTGCTATGGTGGATCAGCGTTACACTCTAAGGGTCTACATGCTCATGCCCTTAAACTGCACATCTGCATCAGTGGAGAAAGACATCAACAACAGCCTTGGTACGGCAAATCATTTGTTTCTGCAGCTGCCTTATGCTAGGCAGAACATGAAAGCCTTTGTTCTGTGGCCTTTATGAACTCCATACAAGCTGGCTTTGCAGCCACAGTGGAAGAGCTAGCAGTGAAGTAATGTCACTTTTAGAGCTGGAACTAATTTCGACAACACTGAAACTTTTATTTACCCAGAAGTTTTAGAAAAGGGAAGAATATTCACATTTTTTAAAAATTTCCCTGAAATTTCCATGAAATGCTGTTCTTGTTATAATTCCTCCAAAGAAGTCAATCACTAAGTAATAGTAAAATTACTGTTATGAAGTATCAACAAAATGATTTTATGGCTGTGGGTCACCATAACATGAGGAACTGTATTAGAGGGTCACAGCATTAGGAAGGCTGAGAACTAAGGTGACGTCAGAATAGCAAATACCAACATCAGAGTTGACTCTAAGTATATTCTCACTGAGACATTTTACACTCCTTGTCTCCTCGTGTCTCTTTACTTTTTCTAGGGTATTTATCCTTCTTGTCTCCTTGATAAATTCCTCAGAACACATACCAAACCCTGAAGCTGTCCCTCTCAGAGATGAGAAGATAATTCAATGGTGGGGACCTAGCCATTCAAACATCAACAGCTGAGTCTCCCCCTAGCACCCACGTAAAAAGCCAGGTGTGTTGGTGTACTCTTTAACTGTATTGCTAGAAAGATGGGGACAGTGTGTCTCTGAGGTTTTCCGGGCAATCAGTTAGCCTAGCCAGGGAGTCCAATCTCAAAAAACAATGAAGGTGTCTCTTATGAACAACTCCCAACGTTGACTTCTAGCTTCTACACGTACCCAAACACATGTACACACACACACACAACATCTCTCCTATCAGATTGAGTAATGCCTGCTATAAGTGCTATAACTCTGAGAACAGCACAGAACACATTATGTCTGTTATTTTTTATTATCATTAGATCCTACTAAACTATATGAATCTTGGGTGTATTCATATTGGCATATTGGCATAGAACCTAAGCCTGGAATAATCTGTGAATAAGAACTATTTCATTGAAGATGTGCTACAACATGCTAGGTGCAACTTAAAACCAATGAGCAGAGACATCTTTCTTTAGTTTACCAGCCATTTTACATTAGATGAATCTGAGATGTAGAGGCAAACTGCAACAATTCCCCCATGGTCACTGTTGTTGACACTCTTCCTGGAGAGGAGTGAAGAAGTATGTACTGACCTCAGATAGAAAACCAGCCACCAGAGCAGTACAGATACCACCAAAGTCCAAGTAGGTCAACCACTGAGTTTCATTGGGGTTACTTGCAGGAATATGGGCTAGGGGTTAGTTACAGAGCAGAAATTATTCAGATAGCACATGACCAACATCCTTCCCAGTATGGGTGAAAGATCAACAAAGCAAGAAATCTGGAGCATAGTACACAACCTGAGGGCACTACAACAGGACAAAGAATATCTTTTCCAGATAGCTCAGCTTTGTCTAAGTGACTCTCTGTAGTCCTCAGAACTTAAGTATGTTTGGGGCTGGAGGAGTCTAATATATATATATATATATATATATGGTCAGTTTCAAGGACTTCCTTCTGAGTTATTTATTTTCTTTTTACCTAAGTATCTCCTATTTACTATTTTAATCACTTTCTGAGCTTAGCCAGCTTCCCTGAAGAATGAAATGTTTACTTCGTCCTATGCCTTAAGGAACTTTCTCGACACAGGGAATTAATACCCTCTCTTTTAATATTCTGTCTTGTAATGAGTTTTTATCTTGCATCACAGATACATTCAGAACTGAGACATGAATGACTTGACATAATCTAGTCACTCACTTCTAAATACCACATAAGCCTCAGACCTTAACCACTGTAGGTTCTTATTAATTGTGTGACAAATTGTATGTAATTTGTATAACAAATTAATGAATTAGGTACATTTAGAGAGGTTTATTATAATTTCAGGCCTTATATTCATTGCCATGTGTATGGGCCAAGATGATGTCCTTCTTCAAAAATATTTCTCATCTATGGCCAGTTCAGAGTAAGCCCCCCAAGCCATCATGCACTAGAGAGCTCTCATTCATGTACACACTTATTTTTATTTACAGCTCTTCTTTCAAGCCACTAGAAAATACAGATTCTCAAGAAGGAGTCTTGCACACCAGCTGTTTCTGTCTCAGTTAGCAAGATCCCTACCAGTCAAAATACTTTGGAGACAAACTCCTGGCGGTAGAATCAATACTGGTTTTCTTTCATTCTTTCCTCTTTCTTTATCAAACGAGATGAAAGTTCACCCAATTTCCTCAACACCTGCCATTCCATCACTTCCTTTCACCTGTGGAAATGGAACAAAATGGGAAGACCCAGTGTACATGATAGACAGCATTGGAAATGTCCAAGAAAACAAGCTCAGGGCAGTCTGAGGTGATAAGGGGCATAGATAAACCTTAAGGAACCAAGCATTTCTGTCATTAGTACTACATTGCTAACTACAACTTAAGAAATAGATGCAAATGTCACTTTTACAAGACAGAAACAATTTTCAGGGGTTAATAGAATAGAAGTTGTTGCTGAGTTCACCTAAGGACATCAACTCCAAAACCAATTCTAACCCCCCAATATAGGACTTGCTTTTCGGTAACAACAAATTGGCCAGTTGATGTTCTATGTAACTGGTCAGTTACAGGCACCGGCTTTAGAGAACAATCTGGAATGTTTCCAGCACTGCTGGCAGGCTCCCAACAGCTCTTTGCCTATACTGTCTTACACTTTACAAATGTGAGGCATGAGGGGTGACTATGTCAGCCATATGGCTGACCCCCTCTTCTACACTGTGCCTGTAAACACAACGTTTTCTGATCCTTTTTTTTCCTGAGAAGCATCTGAGCTTTTAAAGACATTTGGGACCTGTGTATCAATATTCCAAATGTCAATGAAGTTTAATAGGGACCTCTCCAGTCTTTCTTGCTAATGAATTTTCCTGCTTTATAAATCACAGTCCTTCCTGGAGGGTTCTGAAGACAGTCTCTACCAGGATACATAGAAATGCCATACATTGCATTCAGGTTCAAAATGTCATGCATAGCATTCAGTTCAACCTGGCAAGCACACACATCTTTATCCCCTGTGTTTTTTGGTTTTTGGTTTATGCTTTGTTTTGTTTTTAGCACAACTTATAGCAACAAATATATTAAAATTATATATACAAAATAACCTAAATTTGCATCATTGTTCACTGGGTAGGAAAAAGGTAGTACTGGAAGACTGTGAAACTTTTGTTTCAAGTTTTATTTTATCTTAAATAAAACAGACCACGTTTAAAGATGAGTACTCAGGCTTCTCTAACACAGACAAGATAAGTAAAAAAAAAAACCAAAAAAACAGAAATTTGGTCCTCACCATTTTTGATCCTAGAAAGTCTAAGATCTAAGACCAAAGATGTCACCTAATGCATTTCCCAGTAAGGGATATCTTCCTGGTCTCTAATACCTTTGAGAGGTCCTCACAAAGCATAGATAGAGATCAAAGCACTCACCTCCTTTTGCTACAAAGGATACTATTCCTATCAGGACCCCATATGGTGTTCATTTCCTCAACCTAAATATTTTCACACCAGAGACTTAGGGCTTTCTTATATGAATTTGGGGCATACCATTTAGTCTACTGCTTATAAACCATTTAGCTCCCTGGTATCTAAGGTACTAAGAATATGAGGACCTTCAGGACAGAGACAATAAATATGTGTGTGTGTGTATGTATTTCTGTATATATATATATATATATATATATATATATATATATATATATATATTCTCTATTAATGGACACAATGTTTTTCAGAGAAATATTTAAAAGAAATTATCATAACTATAATTCAGGTGTATCATACAGATGTCCTATGGTTGCTCTTTGAGAAATTACAAGTCAGGTTTTTCACTATCTTTTTTTTCCGTTGGGGTCAGGTAGCCTTGGCTTGTCCTAACTCTCTTTGTAGACCAGATTGGCCTTGAACTCACAGAGTTCTACCTGCCTCTGCCTCCCTGAACAATGGGATCACAGACACGTGTCACCACGCTTGGGTGTTATTTCACTATCTTATGCAATATTAGCCCAAGGTCCCATCAGTGATGTACTGTTCTACAGAGCAAGTTCCAGGACAGCCAGGACTATAGAGAGACCCTGTCTCAAAAACAAAACAATGCAATAATTTACACTTAAAAGTTATTTTTGATTAATCACATTTGTGAAGTATAAGCATGCTTTCTGTACTGAAAGACTGTTATCCAGTATTTTGTGAACTATAAAAAACAAAAACAGAATACCAAAAAAAGTGTCTTTTACTTATATTTACCCATGAAATCTACTTTCTGTTTAACTGGGAATTCAAACCTTAGAGAGATTTACTTACTGCATTGATATTCTGTGAGCCCACATCAGAGACTTTAAAGGAATGATATCCAGAGTGTTAACAGCAAAGGGGAGAAAGAAATTGTTGAAAAGTTGAAATACAGGCAAAATTTATCTATGGGAAGGTGAGCTAATTCATTTGAAAAGCTGAGACATTTTTGCCATTTGAGTTTTAGTCAAAGGAAATGGAAATTCTACATTATCTCATTACTCACCAAGTTAGCAATTCTAGGAATCTGGAGAGGACATTTGTGAGGGGCTACGCCACATTCCAAGAAGCAGGTGGCATGTTTAATGAATTTAAACAATCAGAGTGTGTCATGTAGAACTACGGGCTTCTGGTTACTTATGATAGTGTGAGTTTTTAAAGTTAGCTCTGAGAAAAAAGTTTATATAATATAAGAGTAATGTTTCTTCCTGATCTTTCAGTCTTGGAATTCAATATTTTCTGTCTTTCTGTCCCCTTATACAATGCGTTCCACCTAACCCTATTTTTTGTGTGGCTAGTTTCTTCTCATATCATGGATCCAAGTCCCAACTCTCCACCTGTTCTCTAAGGCCTGTCTATAGTTTTAGAGGATCAGGAGTTCTATCAATTTTACTGCCCTGATCAGTCTCCTGGGACCCGTGCCCAACAGCGGCCTATTTCACCACGCTCTGGTGGACATACTCTTTGCCTTGAGATCTTCCTCTCTCTGAGGTTCTTTTAAGTCCTTCCTGACCCAACAACTCCCTTGTACTTTATTGTCCTGTTTTGGAGGGGTACACCATCTGACAGCTGTCTACAAAATGACACATGAAAATGATTTCCTTGATGATAAGCATGTTCAGACTATGCTTTTCATTTATTAGCTCCTTCAGGTTAATTAATAATTAGACTGTATAAAGAAGTCAACATTAGCTATCATTTCTCACTGAATTTTGAAGACAATTTTTGTTGTCTTCTGAGGTTGTCTTCTGAATCTCTGGGAAAAATTAAGCCATTGGTAGTGTTTGTTTTCCCTCGTATCTTAGGGAATCTCCCTTTCTAAAATGTTACTCTCCTGATCTCCGTTGCTTAGAACTTTAACTTTGATGTACCTGGCCATCTCAATATAACATATTCCTCTCGGTGTTTGAAAGAAACTTCCTTCAGTGACTTTAGGGTTTCCTCCCTAACACATAGCATTCCATCCTTGTACATTTTCCACTCCTCTTTTCAATTGGCCTTAATTTTTCATGTTTGTCTCACTTATTTCATTTAGCTATTTCCTTCACTCATGGGTAACTTTCTCAATTTTAATTTTTCAAACAGCCCTTGGGATATTTCAACTTCTTTTATTTTAAAATTGAAGGAGTTGTTTGCTTTTCAGCTAATGTGTAAAATGGCAAGTTGAACTTGGTTTCTGGATGCTGTACCTTCTTCATTTTGGGGAAAAGTCCTTCCTTCTAACACAGAATAGTTTCTGCTTCCTCTAAGTTCCTCTATTCGAATAACTTTATATTTATATTTTATTTCAGAAGCCCCTCTCAATTTTCCGTTCATCTTGAGTTGCACTCGTTTGGTTAAAAAGGGCTCAAAAACATTAGCTTTTAAAGCCACATGTCAAGACCCGGCAACGGCAACTGACTGAGAGAGTGTTGGCAGAGGATTTCCTTAAGGATTTCCTCAGGCATCGTGATCCTTTGTTAACTAATAAGTGCTTTCTGAGTAGCCTGCTGGTATTTATGGAGGGCAGCTGCCATTCAGAATCCTTTGGAGGAGAATACTAGGTCTTCAATCAGTGATTGGCTGCAACTGACATGAACATCATCACAAAAGCGGATTATGTGCACTTCTTCCCAACTTCACCTCTGGAAGGCAGACTCAACTTGAGCAAAAGGCTATCAGTCTAAATACTGTTGTATACTGTTGTAGAAAACCAGCACGAGAAGGCCAGCACCAGGCTTCTGAAAGACCTCCACGACATCTTGGGACAAGTGCATGAATTCCTCTATCTTCTGAAAGGCACTGCCTCTGCCAGAGCTCTTTGGTATACTCCATGTATTAGGTTTTGTTGCTACATGTATCTAGAGAAGTCATTTCCAACAACGCCTGAGGTGATTCCATCCCCTGCTGGAGGGATTACTACCATGGGTGATAAAGATGGGGTCATTACTGGCCCGAAACACAAATCTGACTGTGAATGAAGAAAGTGCAAAATCCACAAGTGGCCCAGTAAGAAACTATGATCACCCCCTGTGTCCCTTCCAATGCTGAATAAACAGGCCACTCAGGCTGACTACACTGGAAGACAATTTCTTGTGTTGCCTCCCTGGTATTTCAACATCAGGCCCAGCAGAGATGGCTCTTGTGTTTTCTCTACTGTCTCCTTTCGGTAGAGCAGGTCAAGATGGTAATGCAATGCAAACTTGTACAACCACTCTGGAAATCAATTTGGCGCTTTCTTAGACAATTAGGAATAGTGATTCTTCAAGACCCAGCTATACCACTCTTAGGCATATATCCAAAAGATGTTCAAGTACACAACAAGGACATT